>JARDYJ010000007.1:32131174-32138674 GCA_029215755.1 Spea hammondii
CACCATGGGGCAGACCCCCGAGGGTCCCTCCAGGGGCTCCCCGGACCTCGGGGTGCCCAGCCCGGGTGCAGCACCGGCGGTCCAACCCGCCCAAGTCCCGGGCCGGGTCCCGGGAACACCACCATGGGGCAGACCCCCGAGGGTCCCGCCAGGGGCTCCCCGGACCTCGGGGTGCTCAGCCCGGGTGCAGCACCGGCGGTCCAACCCGCCCAAGTCCCGGGCCGGGTCCCGGGAAGAGCACCAGGGGGCAGACCCCCGAGGGTCCCGCCAGGGGCTCCCCGGACCTCGGGAGGACCAGCCCGGGTGCCGCACCGGCGGTCCAACCCGCCCAAGTCCCGGGCCGGGTCCCGGGAAGAGCACCAGGGGGCAGACCCCCGAGGGTCCCGCCAGGGGCTCCCCGGACCTCGGGAGGACCAGCCCGGGTGCCGCACCGGCGGTCCTACCCGGCCCCGGTCCCGGCCGTGGCTCCCGGCCCGGCCCCGGCTCCCGTGAACCTGCCGCCGGGTAGACGGCTGAGGGTTCCGCCCGGGGCACCCCGGACCTCGGGCCGCCCAGCCCGTGTGCCGCACTGTCGGTCCTTCCCGTTCCCGGCAGCCCAAGTTGCTCGCTGCCGGCTGGCGTTTTCGCTCTAAGTCCCCATTTCTGGCAGGCCAAGTTGCTTGAAAAGCCCTGGAAGTCTATGAGAACGAATTTGCCGGCCGCATCCGACCCTCGCTCCATCGAAGTCGGCCTGCCTGGCCGGGTTTTCCCGGTGGTGTCGCGGAACTCCTTCCCGGTTCGCCAGGGTCCTCAGGCACCCTCCGCCGGATATATAGGTGAGCGGTCGGCGTCGACCGCCACGACCAGGACAACGACCGATCTGGTGCCCCGCGCCGGGCCGGGGAAGGTAACCCTCGCTCAGGCGGTCCCCGGTGGGCCCCCTGGTGCAGGCGAGCGGCCCGCCTCCCCGAGCACTTCCCGGCGCGGACCCCCGGGCCCCACCGCGGCCCGCCCCGGCCCTTGGCCCCGAGGCCTCTCCCCCGGGCCTGGGGAGAGCCGCCCCGGGCGCCGGACCCCCCTTGCAGGTGACTGAGTTTGCTCGGCCCCGGACTCCCAGTGGCCCGAAGCCGCGGCCGGTTGGGGCTACCCGCGGGTGCTCCACGTCCCACCCCGGGTTCCCCCCGCCGCGGAGCACGCACCTTCCTTTCTCCCGGCCCCGAACGAAGGGAGGGGGAGCGCGCGCTCTCCCTCTGTCCCCGCGTCCCCCTTACGCAGACCCGATCCGAGGGCTGCGCCCCCGGCGCCCGCCGCCTCCCGCCCCGGCCCCCGGGGCTGGAGCGGTCCGCCGGGGGCCGCGTCCGGGCCCGGCCGCCGCTGGGCCCCCGCGTGACGACGGGAGCTACCTGGTTGATCCTGCCAGTAGCATATGCTTGTCTCAAAGATTAAGCCATGCACGTGTAAGTACACACGGCCGGTACAGTGAAACTGCGAATGGCTCATTAAATCAGTTATGGTTCCTTTGATCGCTCCATCTGTTACTTGGATAACTGTGGTAATTCTAGAGCTAATACATGCCGACGAGCGCTGACCCCCAGGGATGCGTGCATTTATCAGACCAAAACCAATCCGGCGGGCTCGCCCCCGCCGGCCGCTTTGGTGACTCTAGATAACCTCGGGCCGATCGCACGTCCCCGTGACGGCGACGATACATTCGGATGTCTGCCCTATCAACTTTCGATGGTACTTTCTGTGCCTACCATGGTGACCACGGGTAACGGGGAATCAGGGTTCGATTCCGGAGAGGGAGCCTGAGAAACGGCTACCACATCCAAGGAAGGCAGCAGGCGCGCAAATTACCCACTCCCGACTCGGGGAGGTAGTGACGAAAAATAACAATACAGGACTCTTTCGAGGCCCTGTAATTGGAATGAGTACACTTTAAATCCTTTAACGAGGATCTATTGGAGGGCAAGTCTGGTGCCAGCAGCCGCGGTAATTCCAGCTCCAATCAGGGCTGGGCGTCGGCTGCTCACTGTGGAGTTGGGAGGCGAGGGGAGAGGAGGTGTTTTTGTGTTGCTGGTGGAACTTGGTTTCTTTTTTATTACTTTCGGTGCTGGACGTTTGCTACCCCGGGGAAGGTCACTGCCTCCCCGGGGTCCCATCATGGCCTCCACCCTCATTGAGGAGTGGAGGGGCCGCATTGCCATAATCTCGGAGAAACTGGTCTACACGGAGGACGGCATCCTACTCCCATCCCGGGAGACTGCAGGAACCGTATGCAGGGCTGTGCGTCGGAACATGGAGGCGCTCGAGGCATACACCACGGCCTTGAGCGCCAAAATAGCCATGCTCAAGAAGGGAGTCGGTCTGCCCCACCATCTGAGGGTCGACCAGATTTCCCTCCTGTTGCTGGGGGCCCTCCATCTACGGGCCCTCGCCCTCAGGGACGCCGGGGCCAGGGCCTTGGAGACCGCCGAGGCGAGTGTGAATACGAACCCTGAAGATGAGGAGGCGGTGGAACAGGGCCCTTCCTATGCCCAAAAGGCTAAGGTGGGGCTCCCAGTACCTGCGGAGTCAGACGGGGAACCCCTCAGGCAGGCCCTGGCTAACCTCCAACAAGAGTTGCGTTCCCTGGGGGAGGAGAAGGAGGAGGTTGCCGGACAGCTGAAAGAGCTCCGGCAGCAGAGCAACAGGGTGGGGAGTCGTCATCGCGGCCCCATACGGGAGCGGATCGTCTCCCTGAAGGAGAAAGAAGCGGAGTTGGCGAGACGCACAGCCCAGAACCGTGACCGCGTGCGGTTCCTGCAGGAGAAGCTGCGGGAGCAGGAGGTGGAGGAGTCGGGGGTACCACCGACCCCGGAGGACCCGGAACCGGTGGCGCCTACATCACCACCGCCACCGCCACCACCACAGTACGACGGGACCCAGGAGAGGTCCGCTATACGAAGGCCGCTGATTTTTTCAATGGAGGAATTGGACGAGGAGGAGGACATTAAGATCCAAGCTGCGCCACGGAGGCGGAAAAAGAAGACCACCAGGAGCAGGCCCGCTATCCAATCGTCCGGGGAGGAGAGCGTCGGGGATACCCCCCCCATCATGTCCGAGGAGGAGTTCCCATCCCTCCCGGCCCGGGTCCCCGACGCTGCTGCCGAGGATCCGAGAGCGGGCCCTTCCCGTCGGAGGGCCAGGGACACTATCCCCGCCGGTCTGCGTTTGGCCGGTGAGCCCCGGGGACCTTGTGTGAGTACCTTCCCCGATGTACCTGTCGGTATGTCCCCTGTTGTTGTCATGTCCCCTGTTGTCCCCCCACCCCCAGTGTGTGTTCCCTCTGTAGTACGTTCACGTTCCCCTGTCTGTGTCCGTCCGTCTTCCGTGGCCCCCGTCGGGGCGCGGGTTTTGTCACCCCCGTGGCCGGCTGCGGCACCGGCGACCGCTTCGGCGGCCGCCGGGGCGGCTGCTGCTGCCGCGGGATCCGTGCCAGCGCTCCCGGCGGCGTGCCCGCCTTCTTGTCCCTCCAGAGGGATCGGCGGTTCTGTGGCCGCTCCCCCCGTTGTAATTGGTCCCATCCACCCTGTGGTGGTGGACCTAGTTGTCCCGGCTGCTCCTGCGGCTTCGGTGTCCCCGGAGGTGCCGTCCTCCGTGTACGGGGCCGCCGCTAACCGGGCTGCCCTCCCCCTGTCCAGACTACTCCGGGCGGAGGAATCGCCCGGAGTGCAGCTAAAAGAAGCTGCCGTTGCGAGTGGGGCTGCCGCTACCTGGGCGGCCCGCCCTCTGTCCCCACTACTCCGGGCGGAGGACTCGCCTGGAGGGCAGCCAGAGGCGGCTGTTGTTGTGAGCGGGGCCGCCGCTACCCGGGTGGCCCGCTCCCTGTCCAAACTACCCCGGACAGATGATAATCTGTCCGGAGTTTTGCCGGGCGCCGCGGCCGAAACCGCGGCGGTTACAGTGGAGGCAGTGCCGGGTGCGGCTGCGGTCCCCGCCGGGGTCACTCCGGCAGCGGTGCCGGTGACCCCCGGGGCTCCCGCAGCCGTGATGCCGGTTGCTGGCTCCGCCCCCGTCGCGGCACAGGCCGCGCCCCCCGGTAATCTTAAAGTCGCACCGCACACCACACATTCTGTATGCCAGGGGGCCGCGGGACCACCCGCGATGGCCCCTATAGTCAGGGTGGGGAAGAACCCTGGGGGGCAGAACCCTGGGAGGTCGGCGGTGGCCTGGGCTGCGGGGGCGGCCGCTGCGGTCAGGGCTCCTGCTCCGGCCGAAAGGGGGACTCCCACCGGGGTGACACCTTCCCCCGCCGTGACACAGGGGGTCGCTGCGGTGGCCGCGGTACCCCCCGGTGGGTCCACGGGCGGGCATGGTAGCGGGGCCACGGGGGGGTCCACACTGCCCATAGTGCCCACTCCAACGGTGGCCCCAGGTGCGACACCCGCAACCGCTAACGCCTGGGCGGCGGGTCCCCCGAAGGTTCAGGTGCCACCACCAGGCAGGCGGGCTACGGGACTCCCAGCGGGGCAACCCATGCGGAGAAGGAACGTGGTCCGCCTGCTGCACGTAGCGGAGGGATCCGTGCCCGATAGGAAGCGGGTGGTAGGGGCCCTGAAGGACCTGGGCTTTGCGGTCGCGGACTTTTTCGCCATCATCCACGTTAGCGGCACCCCTGAGTATGACATCAGTTTCATGTCCCCGAGGGGTCTGGAGAGGTTCTGGACCCTTTGGGAGGGGGTGCCAAAGTCCGGCGACAGCCTATGGGCCCGGTTCAATGTCCAGGCCATATCGCGCCAGGAGGTCCGCAAGGTGAACTTCCTGGTGCGGAATGAGTCCATACCCGTCGCGGACATACTGGTGTGGGCCCGCAGATACGGGGAGGTCTTGACCACCCCGGTCAAGACTCTCTGTGAGGACGGGATCTGGAACGGCGGCTGGACGGTCAACATCCGTCTGAAGGAGGTACGGGGTCTCCTACAGCACATGCCCAACTCCTTCTTCATCGGGACTGACCGGGTATCGTGCTTCTATCCCGGTCAGCCCCGGGTGTGCCACAAGTGTGGCTCGCCCCGGCATTTCAGCATAGGGTGTGATGTCACCAAGTGCACCCTATGCGGTGTTGTAGGACACTCCAAGCAGGAGTGCACTACTATCCGTTGCAACCTGTGCGGGGTGTTGGGTCATTCCTACAGAGCGTGTCCTGAAGCCCAGCACAACTTGGACAGTATCTGGGAAGGAGAGGGCGAATTCGCAGAGGAAGACCCGCGGCCAGTTGTGGGGGGCGCTCGGGACAAGGCTCTACCCGACGCCCCAGGTACCTCCTCCGGCACCGACCCCGTAAGTAACATCATTGACCCGTTGCCTGTCCGTCCAAAACAACGAATGTCTCACCCCATTTCTGTCTGTACTCCTTCCACAGGCATCACCACACGATCGGCGTCAGGACCCCGAGCCGCAACCACGCGGGATGAGTCGGGGTGGACGACTGTCGGTCCGAGGAAGGAGACCCCAACTCAGGAGGCAGCTCGGAGAGGTCCGGTAAGATCCTCCGCCTCTGCTAAGACCCCTTCCCGGGGGGATCCACCCTCCACACTAGAGGGGGAGAAAGTCCCTTCGGGACGGGGGAGCTCCGGGGCCCCGAAACCCAAATCCATCGTTGTCGCTGCCGCAAAATCATCAGCGGCGGCGGCCGTCGCTGAAACCGCTATCGGCAAGACGTGCGGGGACATACCAGTCCAGAACAGGTTTAGTGCCCTGATGGACTGGGGTACCCGCATGGAGGTCGAGGAGGCGGCAGAGGCGGCGGCGGTAGTGGTGACAGTGGCGGGGGAGGGTGGAAGGGCCGCGGAAGCTCGAGGACACCTGGCAGAGGTGGAGGATAGCGAGTTGGTAGAGGTGCCGATTCCGGAGGAGGACGCCTTGCCCGCGGGGCTCTCCGCGAAAAGGTACCCCTCAGACTCGGACGGTGAGAACGTACGGAAAAAGGGAAAGTCTCCTCATTCTCATCACCCTTGATGGCGACTCTCCCCATACTATCCTTAGCCACTCATAACGTGGCTAGTATTAAGACGTGCAGGGCCCGATTTATAGCCTATGATAACTGGCACAGGGAGAACTACCATATAATCTTTGTCCAGGAAACCCGCCTGGACTCCCTGGGGGCCCTGCATGCAGCTAAACGCGACTGGAGATGGGGGCACTCCTTTTTTTTTCGCTAGCCACAGAGGGCTACGGGGGAGTTGCCATCCTGTTCCAGGGTGTGGACATAACGTTCAATAGGGTGATTGAGATAACGAAGGGTAGGTGCGTAGTTCTTGATGTGTCGGTAGGCAGGCAGCCTCTCCGTCTGATTAATATCTATGCCCCCCAGACCAAGTGGGAGAGGAAGCGTCTGTTTAACGAGATAGAGCCTTTCCTCTACACGTCCCGGCATATTGTCTTTGCTGGTGATTTTAATACCGTTACTAGGACTAAAGACAGGAAAGGTGGCAAAGACAAACCGGGATACGACGCTTTGGCCCTTACTAGAATAGTCAGGCAGGCAGGCTTGGTAGATGTGCATATTAAGCACAACCCAGACCTCACAGGTTACACATATCAGCGAGGTAACTGCCAGAGTAGGATAGATAGGATTTATGTTAAGGAGTCTCTTCCGGTGACGGCACTTGTGCTTAAACCGGTGGAGTTCTCCGATCACCTTATTCTTACCTGTCTGTTAAATGTCTCGCAGGCTCCGCTAAGAGGTAAAGGGATTTGGCGACTTAATTCTGACATCTTGACAGAAGGCTGGGTTCAGCAGGCTTTCGAGAACTTCTTTCATGACCAGGTCACCGTTGCGGAATTCTGCACGACGAAGTCTGAGTGGTGGGAGATGGTGAAGGTAAGAACCCGTGCCTTATTTCGCTCTCTTTCTCAGAACATCCAGTCCTCAAAGTACAGGACTTATCTCGGGCTCCTGTGCAAGTTAGACTGTCTGGTGTCGCAACGAGGTGATCCCGGGGACATCTCTAGGGTCAAATCCATGATGAGGACGTTCCAGTATGACAGGTATGCCTCCTTGCTCAAGGAAAGGGATCATGGGGCTTACCACTCACCCGATCCTTTTCTTAGTTGCAAAAGGAAGGAGTCTGCTAAGATCATTACCTGTCTGCGGAACACCCTCGGTGTCCTGGAGGAAACTCCTCGGGGGATACAGAGGGTTGTCCGCGATTACTATGTGGAGCTCCTCGGACAGAGGAGACCCTGCCGACATCAGGCGGACGACTTTTTGATGGGTCTTTCCCTTCCTGAGATTGATCATGGAAAGCTGGATGAGTTGGTTAGCCCAATCACTGTCGAGGAGGTCACGGAGACAATATTAGAGCAGACAAGGAAAAAATCTCCGGGCCCTGACGGTCTTACGGCCGAATTCTATCATGCCTTCTGCGGTCTCCTGGCCCCTAGTCTCACCGAAGTTTTTAATGAAAGCCTGGAGAGGGGGATACTCCCTCCTTCGATGAGATCCTCGGCAGTGATTATGCTAACTAAGCCCAGAGT
>JARDYJ010000007.1:32148674-32523674 GCA_029215755.1 Spea hammondii
CACCAGGTACGGCTGCAGACACTGGTCAGAGAGATCTACACCCCCCATGTTCTTGTTGTAATCGGTGATGCACTGAGGCGTGAGCCTCTGAGCATCACCTTCCCCACGTACACTGCCAGGCACCACCTTCTCGTTGTGTATAGTGGAGAGGATATACACATCCTTCCTGTCAGTGTACCTGAGGGCCAACAGCTCCTGACTGCGCAGAGCACTGGTAGTGCCGCGCCTCTGCCTTGGGTAGGTGAGTTTTTTAGGATAACCCTTGCGGGTTGGCCTAACAGTGCCACATGCCGGGGTCTGCTGTAAAAATAAAAAATGAAACAGGTCTGGGCTGGTGTAAAAGTTATCCACCCAGAGGTGGTAGCCCTTATTCAAATAGGGGGACAGCAGGTCCCACACTATCTTCCCACTAGTACCCACAGATTGTGGGCAGCCAGGGGGATCAAGGTGACTGTCCTTCCCTTCGTAGATTCTGAAGGAAACAGTATATCCCGTCCCACTCTCGCAAAGTTTATATAACTTTACACCGTACCTCGCTCGCTTGGACGGGATATACTGTTTGAAGTTCAGTCTACCCTTGAATAGGACCAGGGACTCGTCTACAGCCACATTTTTGTCGGGGGTATAAATTTCAGGGAATTTACGTGAAAAATAATTAATAATGGGCCTCAATTTATATAAACGGTCAAATTGGGGGTGCTCTCTAGGGGGGCATTGGGAATTGTCGGTAAAATGTAAAAATCTTAGGAGCCCAAAGTACCTGTTCCGGGGCATTATTTGGGAAAAAGCAGGGGTGGATATTACGGGATCTGTGCTCCAATAGGAGCGTATCGTGGGCTTTTTCACAATGCCCATCATAAGGGTCAGGGCCCAAAATCTTTTAATTTCATGGGAGTCAGTGGGGTACCAGGTCTGGCTTCTGTCTCCTTGGTCAGCTGCCTGACACTGGGCTGCATAGAGGTTTGTTTGAGCTGCTAGCAGCTCAAAAAACTCGGGGGCAAACATTAAATGGAAAAATGACTTTGGCTCGCTAGCATCGATGTCACATCTGATGCCAGGAGTCGCAGTAAAAGCAGGGATTACTGGGTCTATCATATTTGGGGGCACCCAATTATATTTAGAGTCAGGCTCTCCACGCCTGGCTTTGCCAGATGGACCCTGGCCATCATCGTCTTCCTCTGACTCGTCATTATCTGACGCACAGCAGGATTCCTCAGATATTGGATCAATATCTGATGCAGTCAGAGTGGCCTCGGCGTCTGACGCCGTCAGAGTGGCCTCGGCGTCTGACGCGGTCAGAGTGGCATCGTCATCAGACTGAGTGAGGCAGTCATGAGCCTCCTCAGCGCTGAAGACATGTTGCGCCATTGTACCTACCTGGCCAATTTCTAAAACACTACACTATCCCCAATATATAATGTGGTTTTGCACTAAGCACTGCAGCTCTGCAAAACGAACTCTCTCTGTCTCTATCTCTCTCTCTCTCTCTCTCCCCCAGTGTCGCACATCCGGCAGTAATGTCACTGACCCGGATGTGGTTCAGTCCCCCAAGGCTAATGACACACCAAGTTGTTACAGGGGATCGGGCTGCAGGGGGGGGTCCAGGCTGTCAAACGACAGCCTGTTCTCCCGTGCAGCGGCAGGGATGTGTTCCTGACGCTGCACGAAAGGCTAGACGTCCCGGTACGTCTATAGGGGATTGAAGGGGTTAAATAAATAGAAAACTGAACTCCGGGTCTCACCTTGCATGGCTCCAAGTAGTAACAGCAATCCCACACCTTTTATCATTTCACAATGACAGCCAAGAAAAGACTGAAAGCACTGTGCCCATACTACACTTTACTTCTTAAGGAAGTGATACTGATGATAAACATGAAAATATATACATTTTTAGATGTCTTCATGCAGGAATAGGAAGTCCTCTACATCCCTCAGAGCTCCGAACACACTTGGGGTTTTAATATAGCATGACAGCCTAAGAGGAATTTTCAAATGAGTTGTATATAACAACCCAATTCTTATTCTCCTAATAAGAAGTGTAGTAGATGTCTCAACCAAGACCGCTCTGCATTACGATGTCTGAACAGTGCTTACAAGTGTGATGTTGCTTAGGAGACTATCGTCGTATTTCAGATAGCTTCATGTTCATGTTCCATACACTATGTTGTTATGAATACCTTTTCATGTCATAAATACATATGATTACTTTGGTAAGTTGTAAGCTGTTTATACGGTTACCGCTTACATTTAATATATCAAAACTGCAAATCTTTTCCCAGCCTCCCAGGGGAAGATGTGCCGCAATCCCTGGCACTCATCGGGTTAAATAGTGTCATGTCTTTCATTGTCCATCCCTATGACCAATGTATATTTTGGTACTGTACAAATATACATTAATGGGCTAGTACAGAATGCAGAACTACTGTTTTTTTTTGTATTTTGTTTTTACAATAAACTAACACTCCTGTGTATTTGCTTGGCAGGGTGAGTTCTGCTTCATGGTATTTCCTGAATGTATTTGGATTGCGAAGCATTTACTCTCTGATTCTTGGCCAAGACAATGGTAATAAACGCTTGCATTTCATTGACGTCTTTTACTCTATGAATAGAAGTTCCGCTCCACTTGTCTGTCTAGCTGCATACTTTTTCGTTCATGATCCTCTGCTTCCTGTCTGTTTTTTGAAAAGAAGAGATACAAATCAGGTTGTCACTTAAGATGCCAGTATACAGATGATTGGGGCTCAAATGCATATAGGGAAGAAATAATATAATAATAGTGCAGAGTGTATAAACAATAATAGTAGAAGAATTAGGTTGGATTAATTTTCAGCTGAACTGCTGACTTTTCGGCATTACGAGCTTGCATGCACACTATTCATGTTGTGCCTATACGGACTGTGCAATTCCATCACTTATACTTGTTTTTGCCCAAAGATACTGCACCATTGTAGTTGGCTTTTTTATAGACTCTCTATGAAGATTAATAAAAGGATTTTTTTCACTACATGTTGATGGGTCCGGTGCAATTATATCCCATATAACACTTATTATTGTTTATACACTCTGCTCTATTATTATATTATTTCTTCCCTATATGTATTTGTACCCCAATCATCTGTATACTGGCATATTTACACCCTGAGGAAGAGCGTCTCCTTGGGTTGCTGCAGTCATTTGGGAAGCACAATTGAATTATATTATTATTTTTCACTTACACTTGTGAGCACGAGAATTTGGTTTTATAATAGCTTTTTGTGTCACTTAAGATGTACATTCAAAATTTATATAATTATAAAAGGAAAAATGTTACAGCCGAGTATGTATGTATGTATGTGTGTGTGTGTGTGTGTGTAAATGTGTATGTGTTTATATGTATTGTATATCTCTGTCCACGGTGTGATTTAAACCCCCATGCTTTCTGTTTTTTCAGCTGCAGATCAGTCACGAGTGATGCAAGAGCAGATGACTGGGGCAGCCATGGCAATGCCAGCAGACACCAACAAGGCTTTTAAGGTGCAGATACATAATCTTCTTGTTAGGTTATGATAAATACATTCTTTATCCACAGAGACTCAAACTTTAAAGTGGCGACAATGTAATGTGCATAATGCTGTTGTGGACATGTATGCATTATGTTCATTTGTGAAACACTTGGCTCCTCCTGAAATTCCTTCTTTAGCTAGTCAGATTTAAGTTTTCTAGCTCTGACATCCATCAAAAGATGGTTCATGCGATGTTTTTTTTTTGTGTCCGTGTGTAACGTGTCCTGGATCCAATCTGTTTAATGTTCACGCAGACAACCCTTAGTGATCTGTTTCCCACTTTGCAGTGTATTTGTAAAGATTTTTTTATACTAATATCTTAGTGGTAAGCGCTTCTTTTTAAATTGTTACTGAAGTGAAAATAAGAAGCACCCGATTGCTATGTTTACGTGTAGAAAGTGGGATGTGGGATAGTTTGGAATGTGATTGTTCCCCTTTAACGTTTCACTTCTCTGCGTATACGCTTGTTTTTAGAATGTTTTGTTCTGTAAAGGGTTGGTTATGACTGAGACGGGGAAAATTTAAAATCTATAATTTTGTGTTTTTACTTTGAACAGACTGAATGGGAAGCACTAGAGCTGACTGACCACCAGTGGGCTCTGGAGGATCTGGAAGATGAGTTGCTGTCCAAGGATCTGAACTTCGAAGGGATGTTCAAAAAAGAACTTCAGACATCCATGTTCCGAGGCTTGAACTGCCTCTTGGAATGAGCCCTAGCCATGCAAAGTTTAATTTTTTTTGTTTATCTGCTTGTATTGTATTTTTTAAAGATGCTAGTGCCACTTTGCAATATCTAACTGTGGTACAGGAAGGAAGTTAACTATGTAGAACCCTTCTTTTAATGTTCCATAGATTTCATTGTGTCCAGATATTGATAATACATATAGCTGCTGTTATTTATGCCTCGGATCTTTCACAGCTAAGATAATCATGTTAACAACTTAGACATTGGCATCTGCTTAAGACAAATGCTGGGATGTTCTATAGTTATTAACATAAATCTAAGGCATATGTATTATGTATTCCATTTGGTAAAAAAGAATATTATAGAGGGGATCCCAAACAGCATTGATTCCTAAATCAGTACCCTTAAGTAGCAACTACTGTTATTTCTAGTTTTTTTGTTGTTAAATTATGTCTTTCATCACAAAAGAAGCTTCAAATGACATTTAAGTAACTAAAATATGTAACAATTATGCTATTGTAATAAATTTAACTCTAAAAATCTGAAGTATGTATCCGCTTGTCTCCGTCAAATAGTCGTGTGCGTCTGTTCTGTGTATACTGTGTATATGTTTCTCAACAAAGTCTACAGTGTCAAAACGGACCCCACTGCTATTAAATCTACTATGGGCTTTAGCCCCGGATCTTTTGGAGATCTTTCAGCAACACTGGAAGCGCTGTGACAATGCTACATATGCTGTATATTCATTTCTTGAGGAAGTGATGCTAATGGTGAGCACAGGAGCATTTAAATAGAAACCATGTATCTGTTGTATGGAAGCAAGGGGGATTCTTCAAACTTTTAAATGGGCTTTATATATAGTGCTTTATATATATATATATATATATATATATATATATATATATATATATATATATATATATATATACTGTATATACAGCACCATCACAGTCCTCCTTGCAAAAGAAGATCAATGGAGGTAACTTTATGATGCATAGAGAAGTTAGTGATGCAGAATAATTAACTCAGTTGCAAACACCTAGTTTAGTGTGAGAGTCTTATAGCTGTTTATAAAGCTTATGCTTCAACTATCTTGTTCATGTAAGGTAAGCATAGCTAAAATGGAGATATAATTCTACACCAATGCAATACATAGAGTACTTTTTTGATATATGGAAGATAAGTAGTGCTCCTTAACACTTTTGCTGCCTTTTGCTTTCTCAATGAGAAGGAACTTTTAAAAAGCATACTAACCATATATAATAAACTGCAACAAAATTTTCACATTTCTTAATGTATAAATAAAAGATCTATTAGTGTAAATACATTCTTGAAAATAATATACTAACAATACAGTATATTAGTCTGAAAAAAACAATTGAACCCATTCACTCAACTTTCAACATAAAGTGCCACCCGGAAATTCAAGCTGTGCTGAGAGCTCTCATTCTGTGATGTATGACTTTTATATTTTTGTGCAGGAGACTTTTTAGTCTATTTTGTAGAGGTTTTATTTCTAAAATAAAGTTTTATTAGAATATTTCTAAAAGCTGGATGCTATGTTTTTGGAGTGATAATTGAGTGCCTTATGCATACCTGGGAAATCTCAGAGTTTGACCCTGAGTCTCATAGTCTTTGCCCCAAACTCAGGGTATTGGGGCAAATCGTCAGGGTCACACAGTCTGGAACGGACTCTTCCCATTCTACTCTACCTTGATTCTGTATAAGACTTCCAATTAGTGCTTTTGCTACTAATACATCATGGTTCATACCCCTGTTTGAGTACAGGTGACTCAGGTGTATGGTTAAATAATGACAAGTCAAGGCTTCAGTGAGTGCTGGTATTGGAGCCATTTGATTAACAGACTTTGTGATTCACTGCTTAGAATCTTCACAACAGGTGCTGGGAGGACATGTGGGTCTTTAAATGCATGTGCTGCTTGAGGGTAAATCCAAAACTCATACATTTACATGGGGAATGTTTATGTCTAAATTCCATGTCATTGATTTGATTTAGTTTTGGGTTTGTAGATTTCAGCTGGGTAAAATTAGGTAAAATCAGACACCCATGGGATTTTTAAGAAGCTTAGTCCCATGGTCTGTTTAAGGATACTGAAAGTTTACTCCCATTGCTACCCAAGTACCACTCTATATCTCCACTGATTGGTTCAGTACTTTAAGCTGGCTAAAAAGCATTGTCTCTTTGGCCTTTGGATCCTTGTGGACACTTGTAGGGACCTGTAGATCAGAAAGACTGCCCAGTATAGTTCATGCATGAACTGTGCTCCCCCTTAAAGGGATGCTTCAGTTATCATATGCACTTTAATGTGCTTCTTTAATGGGGTCATTCTTCTTTAATAGGGTCAGAGGTCCCAAGTTTGCAAAATGGGCTAAAGGGATATTGGGGGTCTGCGAGCTCCAACCCCAAAAGCAGGAAAAACTTCATAAATTTAATGCTGTGGCAATATTTACATATGTGTAGTGTTTATCACACACACATATTACTTTTGTATGTTACAATGTGGTTTAGTGCATGTTTTGTTTTGCCTGATTATGTGTATTTTAGAATTTGTTGGTTAATTCATGTAAGAATATTCCCTTCATTTCAAATTGTTAGAAATGCATATAGTAGTCCAAATTAGACTTTAACACAATTTGCCAATTTTCAAAAGTCCAAAAACAAATAGGGACCTCAAAGAAACAAATGCAAAGGAAGAAGAGAGCACGGAATTGTCTATTGCATTTTGTTACTTTTTCACTCTAACTCTTACTCATGCTCTCTCACACTAGCTCGCTCTCTCACGCTTTCTTTCAAAGGCCCCCTACCTTCTCCTCTGACCGCTTTCTTGTGCCCATCTCCTTTTTAGCAACTCTGCTTCTTCTTGTGCATCTTCTTGTTCTTCTGTCTCCATCTCCTTCTCCCCTGTATCAGTTCTGTAAAACACGCCTATTGGAGCGATTCCTCAACAGGGAATTACTCCCAGAGGCCAATATATTGGACAAATTTGTGTAAATCCGTTTGCATTATTTTGGGATCTTGGAGTACTTCCGCAAAAGGGTGGAGCCGAGGCGCACCCCGTAGGGACAGCCTCTCCTCATTTCTCCAATCTGGAGAAAGGATGTGCGCAGAGGCTCCACCCTTTTGCAGAAGCACTCCAAGATGCCAACATAATGCTGACGAAGTTACACAAATTTATCCAATATATTGGCCTCTTGGTGTAAGGCCTAGTTAGCGGAATTGATATCGGGGAGAAGTGGATGATGAAAGTGACTTGTTATTCCTTATTTTAGGTCCATGATTTGATCCGTGATCGGCCATGCATGGGGAATTTTCTTGTATGTGTCAGTTGAACTTCGTCAACTAGATTTCCAGTAGACTGGAATTTGAGTGACTTGGGGCCTCTGATGGGGAAGTCGGGACATTAAGCTGCCCCTTTAAGTTATTGCAGCATTTCACTTTAGCCACCCCTTGTACAATGTCTTCAAATAATTACAGACTGAAAAACAAGGACAGGTAGTTTTAATAGATGAATTTACTTATTTTAAGAGCTGTTAAGGTGATATTTCTCTTTAAAAAGTGTATTGCACATATTCATAAGTATAATGTTTATGCAGAATCGGGCACAACAGTTTCTTCATCTCTCCTGTCTTATGGTGATTTCCAAAGAATGTGTCTTCTATTTAGGGTATCTCACTGTACAAATGTGTTGCCTTGTCTTGATGAAGAAGGTAATGCTGATTTTCAAGGTTATAGGGGGTACCCATGCCTTGAAACTGATAAAAAAACAAACAAACAAAAAACAAATAAGTATTTGTGTGTGCCCTCCCCCCCAAAAAATGCCTGGCAAAATATTTTGATTCCCCTAGGGTCTCCTCCCCATCTTTATGTTGTAAAAAAACAATAAAGAAATATTAATAAAGAAATATTAAATATCAAATGGATGGCTGAGCATTATGAGATGTGCATTCTACAGCAGCTACAGTACCAATCCATAATGATATAAAAGCTAACATTTGGCATCCTAGTTGTTGACTATTCAGACTGGCTGAGAGTCATTGGAAATGTAATCTCAACAGCTGGTGTATTAACTTACCCTGGCTGCAATACATGTTTGAAATAACCTAAATTGTGTCTGCAGTATGCAAACTGTGCCTTTGTCTGTTAAGGAACAGCTGCCAGAGTGAAGGGGAGGATATCAGCTACAGGGAGATCAGACCAAACCACCCTGACAGCCAGGGTCGGCCCAAGACATAATGCCACCTGGGGGGAAGTTTAAAATGCCCCCCCCCTGTATTTAGCCATCCTCTGCCACCCCCCCCATTATCTACCTTTCATCTCCCTCCCTATTATCTACCCTTCCTCTCCTTCCCTATTATCTACCCTATGCCCCCCCCTTTGTACTTACCTTTCAGCCGTCCTGCGGCGAGTCTCCCTGCTCGGTCTCGGTGCCGGCTTGTAATGCGGTGCACCGGAAATGACGTCATATTCCGGCGTTCAACATTACAAGCTTGCACCAAGACCGAGCTAGAGGGCTCGCAGAGGAGAGAGGCGAGAACCACTCGGCGCCGTCTCTCTCTTCCGCTTAAAAAAAAGTGGCAAAGTGCCGCCCCTTCAAAAGTGCCGCCTGGAGCAATTGTCCCACTCTGCTCCATGGTAGGGCCGACCCTGCCCTCCCTCCCGATGCCAGTGCCTGGTATTCTGCTTTTTTTTACTGAAACACTGCTTCACTGATCCCTGTGGAATAACTGTGCCTTTCAAAGAGGGTTTAAGAACTGGAAGTAAAAGAAGGAAATAGTAAATAGTGAATAGGGTGACAAGAAGGCTTGTTTAAGGCTAATCATCGTGTCCTGCATGGCAGTAGGATTTTAGCTCAGCATTCAAATAAACTGTACATTTTCCACAGAGGGAATCCAGTTTTAAGTATATTGGGGGAAAAGCTTGTGAAATTCACCAGCAAAATTTATTTATGAGTTCCATTTATCCTGAGGGCTGAATGCAATACAGTTTCAAAGGGGTGGGTGCTGCATTTATTCAGTAGGAATGTAGTTTAGGTAGTGAGGTAAATAGGTGCTTCCAATTTTCATAGCAAATGTAACATGAGATCTGATCAGCCTGCGCAAAATTTCTCGCAGTGGCGCTTGTGACTGCTCTCTGGAGTGGTCACAGTGCGTCCTGGGGATGGTTTTGTGGTGTCCCTGAATGGCTCGATATCGTTGATTGCCTCCTAAGCTCTTTTAAGTCAGTGTATGACAGACATTAACGCCCTAGGGAGGGGCCACTTGGGGCCCCTGCTGCTGTTCTCTGTGTTGCAACACCGTTGAAGTGAAGAAAACGATCTTATATTGGTTTCTAAGCTTGTTTAATGCCATCAGTCACTAACTGACCATTCTTCTGTGATGTTATTAATCGTTAGGAGGTTAAGTGCCCAAAAGGATGCATTAAATTAAGTCTTAGAAGACTAGAAGAGGAGCTCGAGACAAGAAAGGAAAATGACAGTTTTGGTTTGTGTGTTGGGCCAGGAACCATTGAATGCAATATTAAAGATTAAGAAGAATGGCTTGGATGAATGAATAAACGTGTGGTCATGATTGTCTCATTAACCCCAAACTAGGGGTATATACTAGACAGTAACACATAGAAGACAATATTACCTCCTGCAGTGCTGTATTTGGAACACAATCAGTTGTAGCTGAGGAAAAATAATGAAACTTGTTACATTTCTACCCCATAGAACATGCATATGTCTATTGTACAATTCAATATACCACTTAACATGTCAAATTTGTTGAGTATGCCCAAACTGGACATTCTTAAGGCTATACAATTGGGTTTTTCCCACTCATAGGTACTACACTAGATCTTAGTAAAAAAAGACAAGAAACATATGCTGGGGTAAAACTGGTGGAGACAGTGTGGTGACTGGAATAGTCCTTTTGAGAATATAATTACTCCCCAATATGTTTAGGGTTAGCTATTTTCATACTGCATGATATATCTCCCTGGTTGGCTGGATGATCTCCTGCCCATTGTGTAAAAAAAGGACTTTGAAACTTTGTTTTGTGAATTTGATTTTCTCACCTTTTCTTTTGTGACATGTACAAACCATAGCCAAAATTATCACACCCACAGCTGCAGCAGTGAAAATAATAATAATTAGTTTATGGTATTGAGACTTGTTTCCTTGATTTTCCTCTGTTTTATTACGACCTAGGAAAGAACAAATACAAAATAATGATTGAAAAAAATGAAACATCTGCTGTGTACAGCTTTTCTGAGAGCAATACGGAGGACAACAGCCAGAGTAACTAACTATAAATCCTACCAATAGAGATAAGACTGTGCTGTGTTCTTTAAAGGAAACCACTAGGACAAAACAATCTGGTCCACTACAGCGGGAAAGAACCTTTAGGTTTCTGATCCTCTTGCCTTCCAAGAATATATGAGCTTTGCTCATGTCTCTGTAGTTATGACTTTTCCTCTAATCCATTTGAACAACTATCAGTGTTATTGGAGGCTTCAAACAGCCCATATAAGCATTTCTGTGCTGAGCTGTCTTGCAGCTCCATGCAGGATATTCATATAGCTGCCAGTTCAGATCTGATAGTGTTGTATAGAGAGCCTTTTGGTTTCACACACTTGATCTTTAGAAAGTGTAATTTATGAAGGCGTGTGTATGAGAGTTGCATTAAATGTAAATAATCCTTTGATGTCTAAATAAACTCATCTCAGATATACCTGAAATAACTCCCCAAAAGTTTTTTTAGTTAATATGAATCTATTCAATCGCAATAAAAGACAATATCAAGTTTATACAGAAATATGATCCTCCAGACAAATTCCCTGGATGAAAAATTAATTAATCTACCGTGACTCCAAGTACCCCAATATTACACAGTAGATTAATTTATTTCAGTCTGTATGAATGCAGTATGTATGTTTATTTATTATATGTATGGTTTTTGTTCATATCTCTGGAAGTGACCTCCAAAGTCTCACTGGCTAACTGTTTTTATGTCTATGAGAGCTATTTAAAATACTTGTATATATATTTGGATTTATGACTTTATACATCTTGTTTTCTTTATATAAAATATAAGAAAAAATAAAAGAAAAAAAGTATATTATGTACACAATGCTGCTGATGATAATGACTATTTTAAGGTCATTCAACTAAGAACATTAATATGGGAATATAATAAAATGAGGTATCAATACAGAACATTTTACATTACATCTTGACACATATTTGAACAAATTACAGATTCAAACACATATTTCATGATTATTATATTTTGGCACATATAACAAATATTCCTTTTATTTTGTAGTAGGCATAGTAAGGTGTGTAGGAGCATTGTGGTGGCTTCGAAATTATATAGCATGTTTTATTAGTGCATGCGTGTATGATATTAATGGATTTATAACCCAATAATGGCTGTGATGGCGTTTTACAAGTATCTAGGCCTGCTTTGAGTAGGTGTTAAATGGCAGCTATAAATCTATAAATTTAAAACTTTTTGGTGTTGGAGCACCTTACATTGGTTTCTATGGGTGTATAAATCTTATCAGATGTTAGTACTGGTGGTAATTAGTTTGCAATACTGTTTACAGACACTTTGCAACCATTTTTATGCTAATAGAAACAAGCCCCTAAAGACAAAAAAAAAGTGTTACTCGATACTCAAGTAGTACATTTTGAATCAATCTGAATATTTTTTGCCAGCTGGACATCAATGTTAACGACATTTGACAAAAAACCCAAGTTAATTACTCTAATACAAAATACTTTCTAAGTTGCCAACCATAATAAAGGATTCCTACAGGTAGACGGGAGCCAAAGAAATAAAAAGTTAACACAACTATCATGAATATATAATTTTATGGTAATTAGATTTAAGTATACTACTTTGACACAGTTGTATGCACAGATGTGACAAATAGTTACATTATTATTATTTTTTCAATAACATGTAACCATTGTAACTATCCGCTAGAAAGGGACAGCTTATGGCAGGAGGCCCTTGCTAGTTAACCTTTTTCACAACACGTTTTCATGAACAAACTCCACAGAGAGTCAAATCTCCATCCTGAGTTTACATTTGCGGTGATCCTTGACAAGACACATTGAATGCACATGATTACCTGTTATTTCAAGTAATGTTCCATTCCCATGTCCTGATAATATTTTTGTGTTATTTATATATATATAAACTACACATATGAACATGCCGGTGTCGGTTTGGTCAACATTGTGAATTGTCACATCAGCCGATTTTTTACTCAAGAAATCTTCTGCCGTACTTTTAGAAACTCTGCCCATGAAAGCTCCTTCTGTATTTGAAACCTTGCTTCCATTTAGCACATGCCTGTGCCATTCCAACCAAGGGCGATTTGACAGCACTGAGATACTGGTGGAGTAGCTACATTTTAATGTGACTGTGCTACCTTCTTCAGCCTTTACTTTAGGGGCCTGGGCAACATGGATTGTGTGTGAATGGGAACCTAATAAACACAAGACAGAAACATCAGTGTGTATTTATTTATCAGTACATAATTACAGTCCAGATATGAGTACAAAAAACTAATTTTTAAAATGTATGAATCTTTCCTAAGGATGCACAAATGCCTGGTGGGTTAGTTGTCCCATTTTTTTTGTTCTCAAGCTCTTATATTTATAACAAATGTGGGTTGTTAACACGTGCATTGCTGCAAAAACTTGATCAGAGGCTTAGTTTTTATAATGTAACACTGGGTTATTGGCGGCACACTGACCGTGCTTCTTAGTTGACATTATTATTTTGTTAAAATAGATTAAATAAATAGAAAACTGAACTCCGGGTCTCACCTTGCATGGCTCCAAGTAGTAACAGCAATCCCACACCTTTTATCATTTCACAATGACAGCCAAGAAAAGACTGAAAGCACTGTGCCCATACTACACTTTACTTCTTAAGGAAATGATACTGATGATAAACATGAAAATATATACATTTTTAGATGCCTTCATGCAGGAATAGGAAGTCCTCTACATCTCTCAGAGCTCAGAACAGACTTGGGGTTTCAATATAGCATGACAGCCTAAGAGGGATTTTCAAATGAGTTGTATATAACAACCTTCATTTTCTGCAGGGTGAGAGCAGAAGACATCAAATGAAATTGTTACATATTACATAGGCTGAAAAAAGACCTGCGTCCATAAAGTTCAGCCTTTCCCACATCTGTTCATTTCTTGCTGTTGATCCAAAAGAACGCAAAAAAACAGTTGTGGGAAAAAAAATCCTTCTTGACCCAGAATGGCAGTCAGATCTCTCAAGAAGCTGTTTCCCCGAATATTATGTTTTTGCAAGTATTCATCCAATTGTTGTTTAAATGTCTCTACAGACTCAGATAAAAGTTACTGTAAAAAACCCTTTCCTCGGCCTTAGACTAAATCTCCTTTCTTCCAGTCTTAATGCGTGACCACGTGTCCTATGCATAGTCCTGTTTATGAATAGATGTGCACACAATGGTTTGTATTGGCCACGAATATAATGCTATCATATCCCCTCTGAGGCTCCGTTTTTCTAAACAGATTTAAATTAATGAACCTTTCTTCATAAATTAAGCGTTCCATTCCTTTTATTAATTTTGTAGGCCATCTCTCTGCACCTTTTCCAGTGCTATAATATCCTTTGCAATAGGTGCCAAAAGTTTCTGCTTTTTCCTGGTCCTCGTTAACTAAGACTCCCATCTCTGTTTTTAGTTTACCTGCACTAGGATTTCATAGTTTCCAGGTAAAGTTCATGGGATGCTCTTTACTCTCATAGAAATATTTCAAATTCATTATATCCCTGAGCAGATTATGTTTAGCACTCCTTGATTTTGGGATGCATTCAATCTAATTAGATATCAGAGGAAACTACCTTAGGCAGCAGAGCTCCAAAGAATGCCTCTAAAAAGTAAGAAAGCTTATCAACTTGGATATCTTGTTCTGAGTCCAGTTGGCCTGTAATATAAAGTATGTGGCAAGGTGCCGATCCTCTTCTTATCGGCACTGGATGCTGACCTCTGCCTCCCTTTCTTCGCCCCTGCTAGCTCGCAGAGATCTGACGTTGGTGATTGCAAGCTGACACGTTTGCAAGCACGAGGGACAGGGCTTCTAAGAGAAACTACAATGTGGAAGATCGAGAGCTGCTTGATATAAAACTTGCACTTGAGGAGTGGAGGCAGCATCTGGAGGGATCCAAACACCCTGTCCTAGTCTACTCTCATCATATAAAACTTTAGTACCCTTTGTTCAGCACAACGGCTAAAACCCTGACAAGCCCGCTGAGCTTTGTTCTTCTGTTGCGTTGATCTGCATATCACCTATTGTACCGTTCCAAGAATGGTAAGGCCAATGACCTTTCTTGTATGCATCATTTAGTGAAACCAGCAGAAGAATGAGAGATGTCTTATGCAAGTATTAATATTATAATTTATTGTTTTATATAACGCCATCAAATTCAGTAGCGCTGTACAATGGGTAGACAGAACATAACAAGTAGTATGTAACATAACAAATTGACTAACAGAGACAACAGGTGAGGAGGGCCCTGCTCAACCAAGCTTACAGTCTAGAGGGATTTAGGGTTTATTACACAATAGGTAAAAGTGCTGTTGCTAGGGATAACCCACCCACACTAGTAAAAGTATTGCAGGAGAGGGAGTAGGAAAGGTGAGCTAAAGGAATATGGGAGTATGGGAGGGCGTTAGCGTGCTATGTTGTAAGCATCCTTAAAGAAGTGGGTCTTGAGGGATTTTTTGAAGGAATAAAGGCAGGGGGAGAGACGGATAGACCGGGGGAGGGCATTCCAGAAGATAAGGGCAGCCCTTGAGAAATCTTGTAAGCGGGCATGAGAGCTAGAAATCAGAGGAGAGGATAGATGAGATCATTGGATGAGTGGAGAGACCGATTAGGAGTGTATTTAGAGATGAGAGAGGAGATGTAGGGAGGGGAACCGCTGTGAAGGGCTTTGAAAATAAGAGCGAGGATTTTGAAATGAATCCTGAAGCGCACAGGCAGCCAGTGAAGCAACTGACAGAGGAGGGAGAGACGTTAGTAAAGCGATGTGAGAGGAAGATAAGTCTGGCAGCAGGATTCATGGTGGATTGTAGAGGGGTGAGACGGTTAAGAGGGAGACCGGCTAAAATAGAGTTACAGTAGTCAAGACGGGAGATAATCAGGGCATGGACATAGCCTTAGTGGCATGCTGTGTTAGGAAGGGACGAATGCGGGCAATGTTTTTCACTTCAATGACGGGCGGACCGCAAGACACTGGCGAAACTGCTCATCGTATCTCTGATAGCAGAAAAGCTCCGAACATTGTTCAGGCATCTTTTCACCAATAACACTGGCCCAGTTCCCAAGGGTTCTTAGGATTTTCCTGTATTGGTACTTCTCCTTTTCGGAGTCTTTCATCTCCTTGTCCGGAGGCGGCAGATCATCCATGGGAAGGACAGAGGTCTGGCAACCCCCCAGCTGGATCTGCCACCCGGTCGACCCCTGAGACGCTGCCCTGGTTCCTTCACTTGCAGGAAGGTGTTACAGGCAATCGCACAGCCACCTCACTGACACTGCACCCCGGGGTTAGAGTCACAGCACCCCAAGTCCCTCTGTCGGAACCCCAAACTCTGCTCATTTAACCTAGACAATGAATGCACACCAGACACCCTGGCCAGATATAACATCCCAGCATACCTAGCAGACCCTAAAGAAGCCCTACCCATGCCTCACTTGTGTCCTGCTGCCCAGCAACCCCCGTACGCTAACAGGCTGCAAACATTTGCCTCTGCCTCACCCGCATTGCTGGCATACCTAGATAGAATTCCAGATGAAACTGGCATCTGAGCTTCTGCAGAACTTATTTGGGATGAAAATTCCAGAAGGGGGGTTACCCCAGCCATGTCCTGATCACAGGGGATCTACAAGGAAGCAATAGATGAATTTCTCACCCTTCCAGCCAGTGTTACAATAGGCCTAATCTCAGGGCTAGTCACAGTGGGCTCAGGAGACATGTCAAAAAGAGGGGGGTGTCAGAGGACCCAGACCCCTGCTGCCTCAATGACAGGCTCCACCCAACAGAAGGAAGAGGCAAGCCCGCGGCCCTCTGAAAACTATCCTACAGCCCACTTGTATTTGGCCTCTAACTATTCAAGAAAGGCTTGACATTGCATATGTTTTAATCCTCTAGACCAGGGGTGTCCAAGTTTTTTCTGCAGTGGGCCACTTCATCAGAATTGTATACGTGTGGGGGCCGCAATCATTTTTCACTGAGAGAAAATATGGCCTTTAATAAGATATGCAGATTAAAATAAAGTAAATGACACAAAACCTTTACTTTTCCTCTCACTGATTTCTGGGATTTCTGGGCCTACAAATTCAGGATTCTGGATAAGTAAAAATAAAATAGTTCTATTTATTTTAAGGATGCACTAAAATAATAATTCTGGACCAAAACCGAAAATTCAGGGTTCACTTAGCCGAAACTGAAAAGTGACCCCCCCACACTTTTAATAAAAGTAAGTTACACACCAAAATTGTACAAAAAAATTATATATTATGATTGTTAACAGCAATCTCAGGCAAACCCAGATTCCAGCATGTACTGGTTGGCTGGGCATTGTATTTTTTGTCCAATTTTATTAAAAGTAACACACCACAATTGGACAAAAACAATCAACAATATGACTTGGCATGATAGGAGTGTGATTGCTAACAGCAAACACACTCTTTTTATACCCAGGCAAGCAGTGAATGCTGGAACCTAGGCATGATGGGACTGTGATTGCTGTTAGCAGATTGCTGTTAGCAATCACACTTCTATCATCCCAAGTCAGCCAGTATATGCTGGTACAGGGTGGCTGTAAGTGCAGACCCCTTACTGCTGGGAGCATCAATACACAAGGGGGGCAACTAGCCAGGTTTCAGCATGCACTGGCTGACTTGGCATGATAGGAGTGTAATTCCTAACAGCAAACACACTCTTTTTATACCCAGGCAACCAGTGAATGCTGGAACCTAGGCATGATGGGACTGTGATTGCTGTTAGCAGATTGCTGTTAGCTGTTAGCAATCACACTCCTATCATCCCAAGCAGTGGCGGATCTACCGGGGTTGCAGGGGTCGCCCGAGATCTT
This sequence comes from Spea hammondii, assembly GCA_029215755.1. Lineage (NCBI taxonomy): Eukaryota > Metazoa > Chordata > Amphibia > Anura > Pelobatidae > Spea > Spea hammondii. The sequence continues at coordinate 32,166,061 of JARDYJ010000007.1, forward strand.
TTTTACGTTTTTTTAAAATAAGGCAGGGGCGTCCAACATGCGGCCCACGGGCCAAATGCGGCCCGCGAGACCTCGAGGTGCGGCCCGCGTAAGATCGGCAGCCAGGGCAACCGATCTTACACGAGCCGCACCTCAAGCCCTGCTACTTACTTGTGGGAGGGTCTTCTGGACAGCACAGAGGAAGCGGAGTTCACGTGACTTCCTACTTCATCTGTGCTTTAGCAGAGAAGGCAGAGGGAGGCCGCGCCCCGTGCTGAAGTCTGTGAGCGGCATCGAGGGAGCTGCAGTACAGGTAAGGGGGTGGGGAGGGTGTTTGAATGAGTGTGTGTGATTGAGGGAATGAATCTGTGAATTAATGATTATATGAATAAATGAGAGTGTGTGTGTGTGTGTGTGTGTGTGTGATAGCATGGATGTGTAAGTGCTGGAACCTAGGCATGATGGGACTGTGATTGCTGTTAGCAATCACACTCCTATCATGCCAAGTCAGCCAGTACATGCTGAAACCTGGCCAGCTGCCCCCCCTTGTGTATTGATGCTGCCAGCAGTATGGGGTCTGCACTTACAGCCACCCTGTACCAGCATGTACTGGCTGACTTGGCATGATAGGAGTGTGATTGCTAACAGCAATCACAGTCCCATAATGCCTAGGTTCCAGCATTTACTGGATGGATGTGTAAGTGCTGGAACCTAGGCATGATAGGACTGTGATTGCTGTTAGCAATCACACTCCTATCATGCCAAGTCAGCCAGTACATGCTGAAACCTGGCTAGCTGCCCCCCCTTGTGTATTGATGCTGCCAGCAGTATGGGGTCTGCACATCACTTACAGCCATCCTGTACCAGCGTGTATTGGCTGACTTGGCACGATAGGAGTGTGATTGCTAACAGCAATCACAGTCCCATCATGCCTAGGTTCCAGCATTTACTGGTTGGATGTGTAAGTGCTGGAACCTAGGCATGATGGGACTTTGCTGTTAGCAATCACACTCCTATCATGCCAAGTCAGCCAGTACATGCTGAAACCTAGCTAGCTGCCCCCCTTGTGTATTGATGCTGCCAGCAGTATGGGGTCTACACATCACTTACAGCCACCCTGTACCAGCATGTACTGGCTGACTTGGCATGATAGGAGTGTGATTGCTAACAGCAATCACAGCAAGCACAGTCCCATCATGCCTAGGTACCAGCATTTACTGGTTGCCTGGGTATGATAGGAGTGTGACTGCTGTGTGGGCAGTGTGGACGCCAGGGCTGGCTTTGGGGTGTGCAACCTGTGATCTATGCCTGTAATATAGGGGGTTTTAAATATACCTTTTAATGACGTGTTTTTATGTGAATTCCAATTGATCTATACCTGCAAAGCTGGGTTTTTGCATTATTCTGTAGATCCATATCTATATATTTCCATACATTATTTATGCATACCTGCAAATACATTGTTTGTATGTCTTATTCATTTAATACCTGCAATGCTGTTTCCATGTATTTATTACATCTATACCTGCAATGCTACATTTCATATACTATTGTATACCTGCAAATACAGGATTTGTATGTCTGATTCTGTTTATTTGATATATACCTTCAGTGCTGAGATCACAAGTGAATTTCAGTTGATCTATACATGCAAAGCTTGGTTTGTGTTTTAATGTGTTGATCTATACCTGCTATCGGCAACTGGGGCTAATATTAATATATATGAGCAGCAGGGTCATCAATACACAAGGGGCAAAAACACTAAGGGGGGTATAAACGACAATGCAGTGTGAAAAATCCATCCTGATGTAGATGTCTGTGACGTAGATTGTGTCCTGCTGTTTGTGTGTTTTTGGTTATCAGTGTAGCAGAGCCTGGTGTGTGTGTATAGGTGTTGGTGTGGCAGAGCCTGTCCTGGTGTGTGTTTGGGTCTTGGTGTGGCAGAGCCTGTCCTAGTGTGTGTGTTCGGTTGTCAGTGTGGCAGAGCCTGTCCTAGGGTGTGTGTTTGGGTGTCAGTGTGTCAGAGCCTGTCCTGTTGTGTGTGTGTTTGGATGTGGGTGTGGCAGAGCCTGTCCTGATGTGTGTGGGTGTCTGTGTGGCAGAGCCTGTCCTGGTGTGTGTGTGTGTGTGTTTGGTTGTCGGTGTGGCAGAGCCTGTCCTGGTGTGTGTGTGTCTGGGTGTCAGTGTGACAGAGCTTGTGTTGGTGTGTGTGTTTGGTCATCTGTTTCCTGGCACTTAACTTACAGTAGGAATTATTTAATTTATATTCATCCAGAGATAAAATGCCCTCCTGAAGTTGTAGTTCAAGGTGTTATAATATTTATTTCAAGGATTAGTCGCACTCAATTGTAGCTTCAGGCTTCCCATGTTGAATGATCAAGTATTATTTTAGCCCAATAACAAAAGTATAATTCCATAGCACATTACTTTTGGAAATTATGAATGCCCCCCCAGTTTGACTGTGGTATCTTGTGTGCCCCCCCTATATATTGTTTCTAGAGTCGCCACTGTTCAAGAAGGTTAAGTGCTGGTCATTAAAATATGAAACTTGCGAGCGTCCTGGAAAAATAGATATTTTCACTATGTTTACTCTAAAACATCTTGCACTGTACACTTAATCATAAAGAAAACAAACAGCCAGACACACTTTTTTAATCCAGTGAAATGAATATATATTTATATAGAAATGTATTATCCCCACACATTGTCCAAATTCCACATTGGAAGAGTTGCAATATTGTAAAAGCTAGGTATTATTTCCAGCTGTGTAAAATATAATGATAATATTACCATTCTCAAACCAAGAGAAGAGAAAAGGCAGAGTCTACCAAGTGCTGATTTCAGAGACAAGCAGGAGTAAGCAATCAGACCCTATCATTCTTCTGCATACTATTTAGACAGTTCCATGGTTACACTCATGCTAATGCTGCATAATGTACATTTTCCAGTTTATACACTGTTTGTTCATTTGTGCATGCCTGTAAAGAGGAAGATACAAATATTTTAATTAAATATTATGACCATATAAGTACAATGTTAATAAGAATAAAGAAATATACCAATATATAGTGCCATCACAGTTTTTAGTGAGTACATCAGCACCACCAGATGACTCACCATCTTGAGGCTGGAGGCATGGGCATAACCAGTCCCACTCTTAGAGAAGGCTGAGGCCTCACCCAGGCCCTTTGCTCTGGCAGCTGCTATTGCTAGCGGTGGCTGTTGTGGGTTTGCAACCATTCTAATAGCTCACCTTGGTGTCCGGCTTCTCTAACTTAGGACTTTCGCTATTCTTTACACCTTACCCTGGCTCACTGCCTCATGACAAAACTTGCACCTCGCAAGGCACCCACACTCTTAAATGCACCCACACTTTACTACAGCGCTGCCCACCAGACGAGGTAGCAGTTTGTTTTTCATGATGGTGGAGAGGAGAGAGATGCGACAGAGCCTCTGCTCACTGCTGGATCATGGTAGCGGGTAAGTAGCAGCTCCATAACACAATGAGACCGCCCCCAATTTCTTTGCAACTTTTTTATATGGTCCCTCCTACAGATAGTTGCTTCTCACTTTACCTCTTCAAAGAACTCCAAAATAGTTTGTAGTGGCTTCGAAACAGCTTGTAATGGTGGTGCAAAATGTGGAAAAAGAATGGACAAATCATACTGAAATTTTGGCGTTTTTGACATTCTTTTCTTCATTATCGGAGATTCATACTAATGTACGAAACAGGCACATTTCATAAAAATTAAGTTTAGATGAATCCAAATGCAAAAGTCTATTATTCAATTACTTGCAGGCGTGGAAAAAAGCCTAATCTATTATAATGCTTCGATACAAAGAATTTAGTTACCTGTTGTGAGGCTGCAACTAGAAGCTCATCAATCTTTGGAGCTAAAACGACAAAAAAAACCAGAACGTTACGTAACAGATATCAGGTTTTTGTTAAGGCTAAATAACTGGTTAAACTGCCAATGCAGATTAGCATTACAAACTATTAATAACACCTCCTCCTGCTACTAATGTGAAGCATGAAATAATGCAAAGATTTTTTACCAGGGAAGGACTGTGCATTCAATACATTTACTATACCAAATATAGAGAATGTTACTGCAGTGGTAGCAAGGTTTGTTATGTTGCTGGGTCCTGGATCCCAAGGGCTGTAGTCTACTGGAGGGATACTTTGATCCTAATTGGCTGCCTGGAGATTTTCTTTGATCTGTTTTGACAAGCTGTGATCTCTAACTCCTTAACGACAAATGACCTCATGGACAATAACCGTCTTATGCACACACCTTATATTCCCCAGGGAGCATCACTGTCTGTAAACCTCCATACTAGAGGACTGTATTGGGATGAGGGGCCTGCAAGACCCACCAAAAAAACTTGTGGTTGGTCTTGCTGGTGGGGGGTGCGGGCGGTCAGACACTGTACCTGTGGGTCCCGGAAATCCCGCACAGTCTCGCAAGGCTGCCTTCGCGCTGCTTCCTCACAGCGTCTCTTCTTTTGCGCCGCCCAGGAACACAGCGGAGTCACGTGATTTTACGTCATTTCCCGTGACTCCGCTGTGTTCCTGGGGAGAACAAGAGAAGAGACGCTGTGATGGAGCAACACGAAGGCAGCCTTGTGGGACTGTGTGGGAAATCTGCAGTTCAGGTAAGGAGGTGGGCGTGATTGACCACATAAGTGGTGGGAGGGGACGTGATTGGACACACATGTTGCGGGAGCGGGCAGGAGTGGAACACACACATTGTGGGAGTGGGTGGGATTGGACAAAAAAAAAAATCAGTGGGAGCGGGAGCGGGATTAAAAAAGCAGTCCCACACAGGTCTCTACTCCTGTCAGGGTTCGGCGACCCGATGCGGTACCCGCCGGGGTCCGGCGACCCGATGCGGTACCCGCCGGGGTCCGGCGACCCGATGCGGTACCCGCCGGGGTACCCGCCGGGGTCCGGCGACCCGATTCGGTCTCTTACCTGGATGCCCGCTACCCGCGGGCATCGGATCCAGCAGGTGTCCTACCGGCCTCTCCACTCGACTGGCTTTTGCTAGGCGTGCGCGCGCGCGCGCCCTCTATTAACTTTATTGTTCCCCGAACAAGGTTCGCGGGAGCTCGCCGCTGTAGCCTCCCGCTCGGGGGCGGAGCTTCCCCCGAGCGGCAAGTTTAAAACCAAGCACTGAGCTTTGCTCAGTGCTCAGTTATTGTGCTTCCCTGCTACATCCTGAGTGCGCCTTTCTAGTAATTCTCCGTGTACCTACCTGGCTTCCCTTTGACCACGCTCCTGCCTGACCCTTATCTACTAAACGGTTCGTGATTCCTGGCTCTCCTTTGACTACGGCTTTGCCTGACCCTTTTGTACCTCGTTGCCCGCTCGTGTACCGTGCCTCGGCTTGTGTCCTGACTTTGGCTCGTCTGCTCCTCCTGTACCTCGTGGCCCGCCTGTGTACCGTACCTCGGCGTTTCCTGACAGCGTTGTTGGCCTTATCTGCTAAGCGCCTCTGCCTGCATATTGAGCTCCGCTCCCTATTGAACTTGTCCTTTCTGATTCCTGCTCCTGACATAATAACTGAGCCTTGATGGAGCCCGCAGGATTTACAGAGGCACTAACTACCCTGTCTCAGCAAATGACAGCTATGACACAATCATTCCAAGACATGCAGACCAACCAACATCACCTTCAGCAACAGGTGCATCAACTTCAGCTTCATCAGGGAGCTGCATCCGAGGCTGCCGCTTCTCCTCCTGTTCCAGTCCCGGAGGGAGTTCCGGCCTTCGAACCTGCTATTCCGCTTCCTGATAGATTTGCGGGAGATCGTACCAAATACCGTACATTTATTACCTCCTGTCAAATCCTGTTTAATTTGAGGCCCAGAACCTATGCTACAGACTATGTTAAGGTTCACACAGTCATCGCCCTCCTGGCGGATGAACCTCAGATGTGGGCACATAATTTGATCCACACCCAAAACTCGGTCCTGGATTCCTGGCCTTCTTTCAGGCAAGCTCTGGACACCCTCTACGATGACCCTTTTAGAGCCTCTACTGCCACTTCCACTTTAAGAGACCTTAAGCAAGGGAGAAGACCAGTGGAGGAGTATATCACCGAATTCCGTCGTCTTGCTCTCGACTCTTCCTGGAATGAGGCTGCATTACACGACCAATTTCGTTGGGGTCTCTCGGAGGCTGTTAAGGACGAGCTGGCCCGTACTTCTACCCCTACCGGTTTGGAAGACTTTATTACCCTCGTCACCCTGATTGATCGCCGCCTTCGTGAAAGACGAAGAGAACGGTTGGCTACCACCTCTGCCGGGCCTCCGGTGCGTTCTCTACTTCCATCTCCTGCACCTTCCTCCCAGGAAGAACCCATGCAGATTGGCATCATCAGAGGTCCTTTGTCAGCTGCGGAGAAGGAACGTCGCCGGACCTTGGGATTGTGCCTGTATTGCGGCAGACCTGGGCATATTTTCAAGGACCGCAGAGCCAGGGCTCGCCACGCTAAGGGTAAGAGGCCTATAGCTCATCTTCAACTTCATGCTGACCAATTACCTGCCACATCTGCTTACCTTTCCCTCTCCGTATCATTACAGTGGAATAAAGGAGCTGTTAGCCTTTCAGCCATGATCGACTCCGGAGCCAGTGGTAACTTCATCGACTCCACGTATGTTCAGACTCTCTCCATCCCTACTCAACGAAAGAAGCACCCCCTCTCCATTTTGCTAGTCGATGGCAGTCCCTTAAAGACCGGTCCTATTGTCTTGGAGACCATCCCTCTGCTCGTCAAGTTGGGAGACAGACATGTGGAATCTCTTCACTTCGACGTTGCTCCTTCTCCTATTTCTCCTATTATATTGGGACTTCCCTGGCTTCGTACCCATAACCCTTGTATTAACTGGGAGACGGGGGTATTCCGCTTTACCTCGCATTTCTGCAACCAGACCTGCCTGTCTCCTACTACGGTTTGCATCTCCCAGTCGGCCACCACCCCTCAAGGGTTACCTACACCATATCGTCAATTTTCGGATGTTTTTGAGAAGAGACGGGCCGAGACTCTACCCCCATTTAGGCCGTATGACTGCCCCATCGAATTGTATCCCGGTTCAGCCATTCCCTTCGGTCGGATCTATCCGTTGTCGGAACCTGAACTCGCTGTTCTGAAAGACTATGTCGAGGATAACCTCGCCAGGGGATTTATCCGTCCTTCCACATCCCCGGCGGGTGCTGGCATATTTTTCGTACACAAGAAAGATGGCAGTTTACGTCCGTGTGTTGATTACCGCGAACTTAACAATATCACTGTAAAAAATCGCTATCCTCTACCACTTATACCAGAATTAATTGAGCATGCTCGCTCGGCTAAAATCTTCACCAAAATTGACCTGCGGGGTGCCTACAACCTAGTGAGGATTCGGGAGGGAGATGAGTGGAAAACCGCGTTCAGGTGTCGCTATGGCCACTTCGAATACCGAGTGATGCCTTTTGGACTTTGTAATGCTCCAGCCACATTTCAGCATTTCGTTAACGATATTTTTCGTGATATCCTGGATCACTTCGTTATCATATATCTGGACGACATCCTCATCTTTTCTGCCACCCTGGAACTTCACAGAGAGCATGTTCGTCAGGTGCTTACCAGATTGAGAACTCATGGCCTATATGCTAAATTAAACAAATGTATGTTCGAGGTACAAAGCGTGGACTTTTTGGGCTACATCCTTTCTCCAACCAGCATCCAAATGGATCCCAAGAAAGTGGAGGCCATCCTCCATTGGCCACCACCTACGGATCGTAAAGGAGCGCAACGATTTATTGGGTTCGCTAATTATTACCGAAAGTTCATTAGAGACTTTTCCAAACACAAAGATGTCACATTTTATTCCCTATAGGCGCCTTCCTTCTGCCACCGAGACGGCCGCTTTATTCATTAAGGAGATTTTCCGACTACACGGCTTACCTGAGAGAATCGTCTCTGACCGAGGATCACAATTTACCTCGCATTTTTGGAGGGCATTTTGCACTCAACTGCACATGAGCCGTAACCTATCCTCCGCCTACCATCCTCAGAGTAATGGACAAACAGAGCGAACTAATCAGACGCTCGAACAATATCTGAGGTGCTATACTACGTATTTACAAGACGATTGGAACCAATACCTACCACTCGCTGAATTTGCGTATAATAATCACATCCACCGCTCAATTCAGACATCTCCTTTCTTTGCCTCATACGGATATCACCCCTCCATGCTACCTGGAGCACCGATCCTCAGCCCAGTACCCTCGGTTGCCGAACATGTCAAACGTATGTCAAGAACTTTCGTACATTTACGCAAGACTTTGGTTGAGGCTCAACACCGCTATAAAGACTTTGCAGATCGTCACCGGAGAGCAGCCCCATCCTACCAACCTGGAGACAAGGTCTGGCTGTCCACAAGACATCTTAAGTTGACTTGTCCTACGCAGAAGTTGGGTCCCAAGTTCATTGGTCCTTTCCCTATTGTACGACTTATCTCCTCCTCGGCAGTAAAATTACAATTACCATCATCTTTATCCATCCACCCAGTTTTTCATGTGTCCCTAATTAAACCTTGGGTCATGAACCCATTTCCCGGGAGACATGCTAGTCCTCCCCCGCCAGTCATCGTCAACGATTCCCCTGAATACGAGGTTAAGGAGATCCTGGATTCGCGTTTCTTTCGCTGCCATTTGCAATACTTGATCCGATGGAAAGGCTATGATCCCAGCGAGAACTCTTGGGAACCTGCCAATTCGGTCCATGCTCCCGCTCTAGTGTCCTCCTTTCACCGACGGCATCCCGATCGCCCTGGTCCTCGTACGGGCCGGAGGCCTTCCGTTAGGGGGAGGAACTGTCAGGGTTCGGCGACCCGATGCGGTACCCGCCGGGGTCCGGCGACCCGATGCGGTACCCGCCGGGGTCCGGCGACCCGATGCGGTACCCGCCGGGGTCCGGCGACCCGATGCGGTCTCTTACCTGGATGCCCGCTACCCGCGGGCATCGGATCCAGCAGGTGTCCTACCGGCCTCTCCACTCGACTGGCTTTTGCTAGGCGCGCGCGCGCGCCCTCTATTAACTTTATTGTTCCCCGAACAAGGTTCGCGGGAGCTCGCCGCTGTAGCCTCCCGCTCGGGGGCGGAGCTTCCCCCGAGCGGCAAGTTTAAAACCAAGCACTGAGCTTTGCTCAGTGCTCAGTTATTGTGCTTCCCTGCTACATCCTGAGTGTGCCTTTCTAGTAATTCTCCGTGTACCTACCTGGCTTCCCTTTGACCACGCTCCTGCCTGACCCTTATCTACTAAACGGTTCATGATTCCTGGCTCTCCTTTGACTACGGCTTTGCCTGACCCTTTTGTACCTCGTTGCCCGCTCGTGTACCGTGCCTCGGCTTGTGTCCTGACTTTGGCTCGTCTGCTCCTCCTGTACCTCGTGGCCCACCTGTGTACCGTACCTCGGCGTTTCCTGACAGCGTTGTTGGCCTTATCTGCTAAGCGCCTCTGCCTGCATATTGAGCTCCGCTCCCTATTGAACTTGTCCTTTCTGATTCCTGCTCCTGACAACTCCATACCTTCTCAACAACAGCAAAAATTAGGAATGGAGCTGTCTTGGTTTGGCAAAATTGGCTGGCTTCAAAGATGGATTACTACTAAAGAATATGCCGTATGTGCAAAAAGACTAATCACAGTGTCCAAGAGGAAATGGGTATAAAAATTAACTTTTATTATACTCAGATCAAATAAAATCACCCCCAGCCATTAGCCAGCCACATATAGACACATAAAACCTAAGTAAAACAACTAACGAACCCCACAAAACAGCTCACACATTTATAAACAGAAAGAAAGGTTGGAATGCAGCACTCAGTAATGAGGTGCACGAGCCAGGGTACCACCAAGTCCTTCAATAAATCCAAAATAAAGAAGCAGAGGCTCAGCATTCAAATGATAAGGTGAGTTTATTTCATGCAGGCAACGTTTCGACACACAGGTCTTTCTCAAGCCTATATTTATAAAAATACCTGGGAATTTCTTCACTCCCTTGCAGGACGCGACCAGAACTGCCCACTGACATCAGCGGGCGGTTCCACTGATGTCAGTGGGCGGTCCCATGATGTTGGTGGGAAGTCCCCTGATGCCAGTGGGAAGTCCCGCTGATGTCAGTGGGAAGTGCCGCTCATGTCAGTGGGAAATACCCCCATTTAAAGCGCAAATGGGCGGGAAGGGGTATGTATATAATGCGTCCACTTTTTTAGGAAAAACGTAAAAATGATAATGTGAGCCCCAAACATAAATCTATACCGAACATCGACTGGCACCTCAGTGTCTGGTTGTGAATGGTATTATAACCTGGAACATTTCATTACCTGATCGTTCCTCAAATTTCACGCTCCAAAGGGGCAACGCTGGAGAGCCTCTGACACATGCTTTGTCAAAAGGCTTCATTAGGAGTTAACTATGGTTTTTAAATGCTCTGTACCCTTGGAACACAAATGGCCAATCAGAAAGCTGTATTATTAACTGCATCACCAGTTACTAAGGAAAATTAGTTCACCTAATTCTCCACCAATCCAGAGTCTTAATCGTTAGGGGATGTGAATCCCAGTCTCCAATCAACACATTGACAGGTAAATTGCACCCTCAGGCTAGATAACCGATGCCAAGTAACAAGAGGCTATTAAGCTGAATTGGTTTGGAATCCACCCAAACCACAACCCACATCAAAGCACCTAAGGACTGAGGATGTCAGCCAAGACCTATTAAAAGTTAAACTCATGTACTTGTTTAACCTACTCTTATACAATAACCTAATAATATTGTTGAATATTAAAAAATATGCAAAAATAAATACCAAAACAGGTCTTAGTACTACTTAGTTAACTTGAAGCTAATTTTTAGGCTATTTTAAGTGAATTAAGTGTTATTTAAGGTATTGTAGTGTATTAAAGAATAAGTTAACCCCTTCGTGACAAAGGCTGATTTTTTTTTTTTTTTTACATTTCTGCAGTGTTTGTATTTAGCTGTAACTTTCTTCTTCCCATGTACTGAACCCACACAAGTTATATATTGACTAGATGTCATTATTTTGATTGTATTTTATCAGTTACTATAAAAACCTATAAAATATGGTGAAAATTTTAGTTTTACTTGAAAAATCTTTTACTCATCTATAAAAGCTAATAAAAAACCTGCTAAGTAGATTCTACTATGTGTCCTACGTTTAGAAATGCCCAATGTTTTTTTTTGTTTTGCTTTTTTTCTGCATGTTATTGGGCAATAATTACAAGTAGCATTTTGATATTTCATAACCATTTTTTCCATATCTGCTAATTCAGCCCCATGTGCTATTTGGAACATCTTTGAAGCTAGCCAATGCAATTTACCCCATCAAACCATATATATTTGAAGACCCCAGGGTATTTCAAATGCTAGTATTTTAACTCTTTCACTAATTCTATCACCAGTCTTTGTCAGATTTTGTGGTAGTAACTGTTTTGCTTTTTTCCCACACACATTTTACTTCAGGTGTGAACTCATGGCTCCTGGTATATGTCACACTGTCACACAACACACCAATATGTGTTCAGCAACATCTCCCGAGTACAGTGATACCACCCATTCATGGGTTTGCCTGGCTGTTTGGAGGCAGAAGGGCCACATTTGGGGCATGCACATTATTCAATGTTGAACTTTGACATTTGTTGATCTTGTGCCCATGCCCTATTTGGTACATATTTGAGCCTGGCCAATTCAATGAGCCTAATAAAACCATATGTTTTTGAAAACTAGACAACCCAGGATATTTCAGATGCTGGTATTTTAACTCCATGCACACATTTTTGTCTCCCTGGGCTGGTAATGGTTGCACCCCCTCATGGTAGCCCTAAAAACTTTATTCAGTGAAAATAACTTTACCTTGAATTTTTAACTCACTGAAAGCAATCAGTCTTCTGTGGAGAATCAGAAATAGAAGAAGTTGAAATTAAAACATGGAAACTAACATTTTAGTGAAGATACATAATGAAAAAGAAATAACACTTACAGTTCTTTGGTGGATGAGTTAGCTGTGGGAGAGGAAAATAATTAGTTTGTCAACTGTTGCAGTTAGTATAATTCATAAAAAAATCAGATACATTAAAGAGTTTCCAGCCATTATATTCTGCAAATCAGGTGCAGCAGTGTGTAGCTACCAGCTGGATATGCCCGGCTACACACTGCAAGAGTATAAACACAGAATTTGATGGCAGAAGAACCATGTGGCCAAAAATATAATGTGCAGAGACACCATGTATTCTCCAAACTCATTGGGCATTATAGGAGAAGATTCCGAGCTGTTAATCTTGGCAAAGGGAGGTAGCACATAAAAAGTGCCAATAATAATTTTTTTTTTTTTTTATAAACCTGTGTTGTGTTTGGAATTGTTTGATATCCTGGAGAGCAGAGTGTTTTTGTGTATTTGTTTAAAAAAAATTGATCAAAAGGTTAAACAATTAAGACACAGTTTCACAGCTTTGATTACTCATGTTAACAACATTTGTGGAGGGCACTGTACCCAGCAATATACCCAGCATATGCTATTTAAAAGCACCTATTTGAGGCACAAATATTTAAGTTTCCATCACACTATATGGCCACATATTGCTTACCCCACCACTATACCATAGCGGCCCCCCGTTTTGGCAAGTCGTTTCTAATTCTAACATGGCTGTATTGCTTATCTTGGAGCTGAATCAGTGGGCCTGCACTGCCTTTTAAATAACTGCAAGTTAAAGCTTTTTCTGGACACTATTAATGAGACCCCTGTGAGGTCGGTGGGGTGTTCAACCCTACAAGTCTGTATTACCACTTCAATTGTATTTAAAACATCATACTTTGCGTTAGTATTACATTGTATTTTCTAGATATTTCTTACCTTGTCTGGCGTGTTTTAATAAAACTGCAGACGAAATTAAAATGATGAGAATTCCTCCGATTACACACACAGGTATGATAAAAGGGGTTTGTTTAGGAATGACTTCTGGAACACCTGAAAGGCAGAAGGGAATCTCAATACTGTATACCAGTAAAATGTTTTTTGGCATTTCCAGAATTTTCACCATGCCTTTTTTTCAACAATAATTTTCTTTTTTTATATATAGAGTACACACATAAGCTATATGCTCATAAATATAATATATTTAGAATTGATAATAGCCACACAATGCAAATAATAATAAAAAACCTCAAAATATATTAATGTACTTGTCGTGAGGTCAAAATCACCCCATAAGATAGAGATTTTCTATCCTTGGTGTTATAGGCAAATTTTAGAAAGTGTGCATTATTTATTTTTTAGTTGTGTGTCTTAAAGGTGCTTCTTGTTACTTGTACTGCATCTGTGAGAAGATTAATGCCTTTTGCTTCTTTTACTGCACTTTTATGTAACAGGTCTGAGCCCCAATAATGTTAATCTGTCGGTCTCCCCTCTGTAGTAACAAGCTATGTTAATTCTAAACAATGACTTCCAAGAAAACACACACTGGCTTTTTCGGGAAACTTGAAATTGACTGCAAGAGTTACTATTATGAACCTGCGCCTAAATGGAATTGGTCTTGTATTTATTTTTTGTTTCACATTGATTAAGAAATATTACACAATCTTACCTGTAACATTAAGAAATGTCCCTTTCCCATATTCTGTTGTTGTCGTTTTGTATATTGCAGAAACTTCACATATATATATGCCGGTGTCTGTGAGCTCCACTCTCTGCAGTTCAATGTTAGCTAACTTTTTCTTCTTGAAATCATCTTGATTTGTTCTTACAATTCTGCCTTTATAATGTTTGTTTGTATTTGAAATCTCATCACCATTCTGTACATGCCTGTACCATTTAAACGAACCGGCACTCATCTCATATAAGCTACTGAGGCTGTAGTTACATTCTAAAGTTATGTTGCTGCCTGGTACGGCACTCGCTGAAGGCATCTGGGTTACATGCAGTATCTGTAAATGGCAGCCTGCAAAAATAATTTCAATATAATGTTTTCAATTTGCAAAGAAAAATATCACATTTAATTATATTGCAAACAATTGTCACAGATAGAGTAACTAGGTAGTACATTTTCTAAAGATTTCAGAGGAAAAGTGCCATTCTCAAGGTGAGAATAATACTTTGTGCGCCAAAACCAATCGGTGTAGGATGGACTGGAACTATGTGGTGTTGATATTGTATTGTACCTATTAAATATTGTTTTTAATGGGCTGAAAAAAATAAAACTTTTTTATACTAAAACAGAGAAAGTCTTGATATTGCTGATACAAGTTAAATCTACTCTCAACCGTTCTAGTTTATAAAGTAAAAGTAAACGTTATTTATTACATGCACAAATCTCACAACACTGGATTAGCTCTTTTGGGATTTCTATTATAATTAATACTAGCATATTGATAACTACTTTATTAGATGTGTTCAGTATTTTGTTCTACAGAAAATGCTCCATGCATACATAAAAATGCACCTTGTGCTTATTTAATCACTGTTTATTACCTGTAGAAAAATGTGCTTCTTTGAAGGGTGTTACATTAACAAGAATTTTATAGGAATTGTGAAATAGTGTACTTTACTTGCCAAAAAAGTCAAAAGGATCAAAAGGAAGCATTTCCCGTGAAATATAGAAATACATATATTTAATAAAGCAGTATAACAGCAGTAATATGGCACTTTTGTTTAGGAAATAAAAGCAGCCTGTAGACATAGCCTGGGACTTTTTGTAGTCATAGGTAGACGTTTAAAAACATAAATACAGTATGTATGACCTATGGAGAAATTTAAGGATCAATTTACATTGTTACATAAATGATCTTACCTTGCAGTGCTGTCAGTATAACCAGTAGGCTTAGACTTTCCATAATCTTACTGCAACCAAAAGTGTTGTCAGCTGTCTGTTTTCTTAGGCTATAAAAGATAGGGGAAGAGAAACCATGCTTACAGAAGCAGTTATTCACATTTGCCACAGAATTTAAAATTATTAAATTTTCATACAACCAATCATGGACAACCAATCATGGTATACTCCAGGGTCCTATGCTGCCTAATTAATGAAGAATGCATATTAAAGTACTTAGAAAGAATGGTCCCTTTAAGTAAATAAACTTTTTCATTTTAGTCTTTCCTTAGAAGATTTAACACAGAAAAACATAAGGAGTTTTAAGAAGTTCCCAGCAAAGATTGATAAATAATGCAAGCTTTATATGACTTCCAATGATGTTTCTAATGTTGTATTTAGCCATAAAAAGTATTAATAATTATAAGACGACCCCCCAAAATCTGAATATTAATTTCTGAAAAAAGAAAAAGCCTGAATATAAGACGACCCTATATGAAAAAAGTTTTACCAGTAAATGTTAATTCATGTAAATTATGTGATTTTTTTTTTAATAAAAGCTATGATTGAGAAAAAATATTTTGTTTTTATTTCCTTTGTTTTTCAACCTGCCCCCCCCGAAATGCCTTATGCCCCCCATTTAACACTCCACTCCCCCTCCCTGCTCCAAACTTACCGGTGCTTCTGAGTCCCCAGTGCTTAGTCCGGGCAGCGTGTAGACTTCCGCTGCAGCCGGGAGGAGGTGCGGTTAGCAGCGGGGGTTGTCTGCGTCCATCGTGCAGACCTTCCCCGGCTGTCAAGAGTTCCCCGGCTACCCCGGTGCGGGGAACTCTGAACTCTGACAGCCAGGTATCTTTGAAGTCAAACCATATATTTTTGAAAACTAGACACCCCAGGGTACTTCAAATGCTGGTATTTTAACCATTTCCATGCACTAATTCTACCATCAGCCTTTGTCAAACTTTATGGTAGTAATTCTGTTTGTATTTTTTCAGGTGTAAATTTGCCGCTCCTGGTATATATCACTGTCACACAGTATCCAAATATGTGTTCAGCAACATCTCCCAAGTACAGCGATACCACCCACGCATGGGTTTGTTGGGTTATTTGGGAGGTGAAATGCCACCTTTGTTAGGTGTGCTTTTTTTGGCATTTGGAAATCTGGTCAATCTGTGCCCATGTCTCATATTTGGGACATCTTTCAAGCTGCTCAATTCGATTTACCCATAAAATCATACATTTTTTTTAACTAGGCACCCCATGAGTATTTGAAATGCTAATATTTTAACACTATCGATGCAACATGTTTTGTTTAAGATATAGCACTAATTGTAGGACTTGATCATAAAAAACTTTTTTGTATATATATATATATATATATATATATATATATATATATATATATATATATATTTGGACTTTTCTTGTGACAGTGGGGGATTATTTTGACATATTACCAAATATTTTACATAATTTTTTTTAAAAATTTTTTTGTTTTACTAATCACATTGTGATAAGCGTGCCGGGCTTCATTGACTTGCATGGTTCAATGCAGTACCTGGATAGACCCTCTGTGACATTTGACAGTTGGCAGTGCTGCCATCTTGTGAGTGGTGGCAACGGCATCCACTAATGGCGCTTGTGGTTGCTCTTCGGAACAATCACAAGGCGAATGGGGCAGGGGGTTGTGTTACTGACATGCCTCGATATCGAGGTATGTCAGCAACACCGATTATGCTTAGGAAGTGATTTTTTTTTCGGGGGAGGGCTTTCCTCCCATGATCCACGGTCTGCCTTACTTGTGAGGCTTCCGTGGATCCTGCAAAGCTGACGATCGCGGTATTTTTGATGCAGGTATTTAACAGCAGCCTGTACATGTACGGGCTTTGTCACCAATGCATTGCATGGTGACCCTGTCCATGTACGGGCTTTGTCATGAAGGGTTTAATATAATTCAGTGCTAATGTTGGGGTTCCTTGTACATTAAGGGATATCCCCTAGAAAATAATGTAACATATCATGTTAGATGAGTTGAAATTCCCTTGTTGTATTGTCAGATGTAAGCAGTGCAAATCTATACTTTATAGGAACCAAAACAAATATAACCATAACCACAAAATCTTATTAAGAGCCAATATCTGATGAATCCTTCATGAGTCCATATCTTCCATCTTATTGAGTAAGTTCAGAGTGGACTAGTCCACACGTGTGTTGTCTGTGTGAGTAGTTGGTGTAGGTAATTGTTGTGCAGCTTCCAGTTCTGCAGTTGCTTCCTGTGGTGTGTCACAGATTTTGCGAAAAACCATTCAGAGCAAACCCAAGCTTTACTGAGTAGAACATGGTGAACATTTTCTTTTTAATGAGCTGTTTACAAACTTAGTGAATTCTCATCGTTTTCCAGCCACTACAGCAAAGTAGTCTTGAAATATGATTATCTTGTTAGGCCCATATTGTAAATCAGGTATGTTAAGGTATGCTGGTAAGATTTTGAACTTATCCACAAAATTCAGTAATTTTATAATCATTTGTCTTGGTCTTTTATTGCTTGTGGGGTTTTCTGGGCCGAATCAGTAGTCTTGAGCTCTCTCTATCTGGTGCAGGGTGTTGTTGTCTAACTTCTGTTGTAGTGCTGTAGGGAGCCAGTTTTGTAGCATAATAATAGTAAAGATTGTGTTTTTTACAAATTTGAAGATGCCCACAAAACAAAAATTTTTCCTGTTACTTCGGTTTTCAAGATCATCCAGCTTCTCTGTAAGTATTTGTATTTGTTGTGATTGAGTAAAGCACTCCCTTGGAGCGCTGTGAAAATGCTGCCTTGAAGTATAACCGATGACTGGAAGTCCTCTGTATTGGAGTTTAAAACTCGATATGTGTGAACATTACAACTGCTCACAGACATGAAGGCTTTTGGAAGGGACAATATTATCGGGGGTTGTGTGGGTTCTCATTAGGCAAAAATATTTTATATTTTCAACAGAGTTCATAGTAAGGCATCAATTACATGCCCACTTTGCTATGCATGCCACTTTGATTACTGAGCTGAATATGGAAATATATCAGTGTAAAATAAATGTTGCTACATGGGAACCTGAATGCACTTGTTGCACCCTGTGTCAGAAGGGGGATGCATCAGAATTTCCACACATGTGACCTAGGTTGATTGGTGGCTGCAGCTGCTGGTGCGGGTGCAATAAACGCATTCAACATAGATTCTATTTGAAACAATTTTTTGCAGGAGTTCTAGTGGTGTTTAAAGTGATGTCATGTAAAATGTTCTAGTGGGGCTCAACACAGTTGAACATGTCATCAAACGGGAATGTTAGACGCTTGAGAACAGGACAGGGAGTACAGCATGAGAATCCTGTTCATTAACATATCTGCCAACTGCCCCAATTTCCAAAGAACAGTCCAGCTAACCAGCCCAAAGTCAAGGGAGCTCTGGTCCAGTGCTTGTTGCTGAATGCCAGGATATGACATCATATGCTGGCACTCAGCAAGGAAGCTGAATGCGCAGTGTGAAACTGACTTTGCGCTTCCACCAGGGAAGAAGATGAAGAAGGAAGCACAAGGAGACAGGTCAGACAAGGGGGGGGCAGATAAAGAAATACAAGAGATGGGGCCAGAGAGAAATTAAATAAATGAGGAAAGGGGAAATAAGGAGAAATTAAAGAAATTCAGAAAAGGGGCAGTAGGAGAAATGTAAGAGATAGAGAGAAAGAAGGGAACAGAAGGAGAAATGGAATAGATGGGGAGAAGTGAGGATGCAGAGAGAGAAATGGTAAAAAATGAGTAGAAGGGAGGGTACAGAGAGAGAAATTAAAGATATGGGGAGATGGGGGTGCAGAAAGAAATGAAAGAGATGGAGAGAAGCGGGGCAGAATGAGAAATGAAAGAGATGGAGAGAAAGAGGTACAAGGAAAAATGAAAGAAATGAGGAGAAGGTGATTTAAGGAGAAATTAGAGAGAAGGGGGCAGAGAGAGAAATGAAAGATGGGGAGAAAGGAGGATGCAGAGGGAGAACTGAAAGAGATGGGGAGAAGAAGGCTGCAGAGGGATACATTAATAAGATGGAGAGATGGGGAGAAGTAGAGTAGAGGGAGAATAGCAGTTTATAGGTGTGTATATGGGCAGTGCATATATGTGTATGGGCAGACATGTGTAAAGACAGTGTATATGTGTATTTAATGGCAGTGTATATGTGTATGCATGTGCATGTGTGTGTGTTTATACAGGCAGTCTATGTGTGTAAAGACATATGTGTGTAAAGTATATATATGTGTGTAAGGGTAGTGTATTGTATTTTGACAGTCTACTCATCCTATTGCTGTTTTGGGCCTAAAGGGAATAGAATGATTACCTGTAACACACATTTAACCTGGGTGCTCTGTTTAATATTGTTTTTAATTTTAGTATTTAATGTATTATATTAATATATACCAGTGATATGCTGAGATTTAATGTTCTAATGTTCTAATGTTCTAAAGCCCTTAATTCATTTCCAAGTTATTGTAGGCTATTATTTGGATCTACCCTACATGCCAACTCATTTTATATGCTTCATTTGTTGTCAATTTTATTTGAATACATATAGTAAGATAACATACAGTGTATGCTTGCTTCTGGATTATCAAAAAGTGTGTATAAGTATAATGTGTATATATATACAGTATCTCACAAAGGTGAGTACATTTTTGTAATTATTTTATTATATCTTTTAATGTGACAACACTGAAGAAATTACACTCTGCTACACTGTAAAGTAGTGAGTGTACAGCCTGTATAACAGTGTAAATTTGTGGCACCTCAAAATAACTCAACACTGTAATAACTAGGCAGAGTTAAATTGTGCTAATTATAATGGGTTGGTGAAGGTTTGGGGTTGTGGGTGTGGTAAACATTCAAGTAAGTAATCAGCAGTTGTTCTGTAAAGTGTCCCTAACAGTTCACTTGTAAGTGGCAAGTATAAGCGCCAAGCACTGATCAGTGAGACTTAAGTATCACTAATTAGTGATATTTCGTCTGCCACTCTTACGGTTTCTAGTTGTAATCCATGATTACAAGACGTCTCAAGGTCTGCCCCTATCCTCTGGAATCCCAAGAAACACAAACAAATTACTACAACATAGTTAAACAAAGGCTGGTGGTAGAATAAGTGCATGGAAAGAGTTAAAATACTAGCACTTGAATTACCTTCAAAGATGTCCCAAATTGTAAATGCAGGCAGTTTTTTAAAAAAATATTTTTAAATAGCAATATTTCACTTGTACTTATTGCCGTAAAACTTGCAGAAAAATAAAAACATCGGGTTTTTTTCATTAGCTTTTGTAGATGAGTAAAATATGTTTCAATTTTTCACCATTTGTTAATAGTAAATTAGATGATATGCTCAAAATAATGGTATCTTAAGAAAGGCATCCTTGTCCTGAAAGGATCAATATATAACTTGTGTGGGTTCAGTGAATGAGAGAGAATTACAGCTAAACACAAGCACCGTAGACATGGTAAAACAAAGTCACAAAGGCCATCAACCAATGAAGTACACATAGCCGCTCGTACAGACTTTAAAAATCCTGGTCCCGCAACTTGGCCGGCAGAGACCACTGGTCTCCCTGCTCCAACAGTTAAATGTCCGTACAAGCGACTTTATTGGTTGTTCGTGCGGACTTTTAACTGTTGGAGCAGGGAGACCAGTCAGGCGAGTGAGCCTATTGGTCGCCTGCGGGAGCCTTCTCTGGCATCAACCAATTGTTTATCATTTTTTTTTTGTATGCACTACGACTATTTTCTGTTCATAATACATTTCTTTCTTAAATTCTGCCTTTATCTGGTAAAGATTTGCATTACCTGATTAAACAATTTTATTGGTAATTTGAAATCACATAATTATTGTGCTAAAGTATATTGTGTGGGTTTTTGGTCTTATTCAGCACCCCATTTATAAATTGTCTTGGTGGTGGTAGGGTTATGGGAAGAAAATGCTAAGGCAAGCTCTATAATATGCACTAAAGGTGCTGATTAATTAATCTACTGCGATTGAAGGGGAAAAAAATGATGTCTATGACCAAGGAGCTATGAAATACTTATTGGCCAGCCTCACTGACTTCCAAAATATGGGCCTTTTAAGATATGAAGGACACAATTCTGTTAATCTGTTAAATCTGTAAATTAAATTTTATTCCCAGTGACTCACATTTACGTTTTATTGCAAAGAAGAATATGCTATACATAGCAGCTATACATAGCAACCCAAACAAAGTAACATTTTGTAATAAAATGTATAAGGCCAATACAAACTTCAAATAATTGGAACACAGATAAATGTATGTGCGTCAAAAATAGGCAGAGTCACTTAGATGCAAACAAAGGTAAAACATTTAATACGAACAAAAAATAGAAGAAGAATATAAAAAGTATATAACAAAAATAATATAAAACAAGTCTTACAAAACCTTGGAGAGGAATTTAGTTCATGACATCTGTCCTATGCATTCCTGAGGATGGAGGGAGGGAGTGTTGGGACGAGAAGAGTCCGTGGATGGCAAGTACATGGAGATGTACCTCTCCTCCTATGCTTCTCCAAGGCCTTAACTTATATACACAGTTTGAATAATGATGTCAGTCTTGTCAGTCTATTGGTCTTCACCTAATTGGGTAAACATGCTCACTAAGATCTTTACACGTCTAAACCCTATTTTAGGTGGTGGCTGTACGCATACTGTAATGCCCTTTTAGAGTTACAACTATACCATGCATTAGCAAGCTTCTATCCTAACTATAGAATGCCTGTTCAGCAAATCCTTCATTCCATATTTTAAGGTCAAGGAAACCTTGAAGCCTATCATTGAAACATATTAATATATCTTAATAATCATTTATTTATGAACAATGATTACATATCTTTGACTATTGCCTATACCAATAATTATATATGGTCCATTTCATATTACTAGGGTTAAAAGAGATGTTAAATGTGTTAGAATCTTTTACAATTCCCCCTGATGATAGGATAATATCCTTATCATATATTTTCAAATACACACATTTACTCACCATTCATATCACATTCGTATCACATTTATACTACAATCACATCACACTTTTCCTGGGACCATATGATAATCATTAGCATGAGACACCCTTTTCTCTACATTTGTTATGGAATGAGAGGATTGTGCTCTTTTTATCATTTCCCTTAATATTCCATCTCCCTTATCTACTTCATACTTAACATGTTTATATATCTTACTTATTCTACACATAAGAAAACTTTGATAAACAATACATAACAAAACAAGTATAGCCATAATAATAATTGGATTTAACAATATATTCCCAGCTGCGGATTTTACCGAAGATTGTGACCACATATTTACTGATTTTTTTAAAATTTGACCACCAATTAACTCCAGACATATCATTCCATTGATGTTGAAATTGTTCTAATTCACCTTGTTTATGTTGGAAAACAATTTCTGCATCTTTCAATTGTTGCTTTAATATGGCCAATAATCCCTTATCTTTCTTTATTTCCTCTGTCCATGTTTTCCAAGGAAAATGGTCTATCTGTGTCAGATTGAATTGCTGAGGTAGTGTTCTTAAACGCTCTGTACCTATAGTGGAGACATTAAACTTTTTCCCATCTATCTCCAACTTTTTCAAATCACCTTCTATGCAATATAATCCTCTGTGAAGAGTATCATTATGCATACAATTTGAAAAGAATGCTCTGACCAATGACTCCTCCTTCATTACTTGAAAACAAACTTTCCCTATCTTTACTTGAGTCATTAATTCATGCATAGATGTAACACTTTCAATCCTGGCTTCACATGATGAATGATTGTGAAAACAAGAATGATAGACAACCTTTTCTTGCCCTGGAAGACATATTACTTTAGAAACAAAATGAAGACAAGCTGAAACATCTAATTGTTCCAGATTTTCCCCATCAAATACAAAATCTGTATACCTTAAATTATAATGAATCAATTGTGTGTCACTGACTGGAATTCCTAAAACTGTTACTGGTACCACTACTTGTTCAACTCCTGCCACTGGGATTAAAGATGTCCCAATACAAAAATCCTGATCACAACCCATCCATTTATTAATCCACAAATCAATATGACCCAGACCAAAACTATATTTGTCAGGTAAGCTTTTCAACAAACCCAAAGGTATAATACCACTCTGTAAAGCCTGTGCAATCATCTTTAGATTAGTGGAATATTCTATCTGTATTTCCAGGCATGCCCTTGACACTTGATTCTCCTCTTGACTCTCTATTAAGTCTAAAGTGGCATCCTGTAAGTGAGATACAGACGACCCAATCACAGTAGCAGAACTTAGAACCATTTTTTCCAATAACTGATTTAACCCTTTTTGTACTTTTGCTCCCTGACTTCCAACATAACTCACGGATCCCAAATCGGATTTAAGAGTATTTATATCCATAGTATTAAGTATGCTTCCTACCGAACCAACACCCCCCAAGATTCCCTCAATAATACCTCGTCTACTTCTTGCCATTCTCAATGTATTTTGTCCAAACCATTGAGCAAGACCTTTTTCCATGTTAGTAAGGTGTGACAAACATTGAGGAAACCAAGTGGATATTTTCCAATCAGTCATGTTAAAAGTCCAAACTAGGGTTACAAACGATCCATTCCTCAACAATGGCTTAGATTGAAAGTAATTAACCTGAAAAGGATTGGATGGTTTGAGTCTAGTACCAGTACACAAATTATCTTCAGGGGACCAAACACTGACATTTGCTCTGTCACAGTGTTTGTAATCTCCTTTCAGTAATACACAACATTCATATATCCCAGAGTCTTTACGAGTTGGACTATCTAATCTAAGCATAAAATGCATACCATTCCAATGTACATCCCCCATTTGACCCTTATGAAGTATACGAGTTGGATTATTTGTAAAACTTCCTAAAGATTGTGACAGGGCCAGGCTAGCTGGCTCATATGTCATATGAAGTTTAGCCGGGTCACGGAGCACTTTTCTGTCCGGTTCTGTATACCGTGACCCGGTAATATATTATATTGTGTATTATTGTGTAACCGGCCCAGAGACTGATGTGGATTCAGCCCCAGCCTTCAAAGAGACGATCCTATAATCTGGCTGGGGCTCTTAATCAGCCAGCACAGCCCTGTCTGCCCAGACGGCCCCCGCACTACAGGGGGGATAACACAGGTGGGGGAACCCATTGTATTCTGTAATCCCCTCACCTGATACATCCCCTGTATACTGATGGGATTTGTGATGGGATGTGGCTGATGGGATTGGGGGTTGGGTTCGGTACACATTGCATTGAGATTGTATATAAGTTCTGTGTGTTTGTAATAAAGAGAGTTCTTCTTGGTTTGCTACGAATGGTGGTCTGTATGATCCGTGGATAGCTGAGTGCTATCCGTATGAGGGACTGACTGGTGATTCCTCAGCCCTCAAACAGGGGGACCCAGCCTTGGGTACGGTGACCCTGTAACATTGGTTGGCAGCGGTGGGAAGAATCCCACGACTTGGGTGAAATCCAAACCACCAACTGGGATTGCAGACGAGAGACACCAAGAGAGCTCCTGGAGGTTTGTAGCAAAGGAAAGGCTACTCTGATTGCGGACTGCAGAGAGATGGACCGGCACCAGGATGCCCCAGAGGAGAGCCTCGGACTGAGTACTCTACAGAAGAACATTCTATGGCACCTATCCCTGTACCCAGGAGGGGCAACACCGGAGCAAGTGACGGCGGTGATTGAAATGTGTCACCAGGAACTGAGCCAGAGTGGGTCTGTATCTCCCAGACTAGGGGAACAGACCACCAAAATATCATACCAGGATATCCAACCCTTCCGAGAACCAGAGGATGAGACAGACCGGGTTACAGCCGAGGTGTGTGAGCTGGAACACCAGCAATGGCAGTTAGAGTCTGCGCCCGCAGACTGGAGGGATGATTTCTCCCATCCCCACTTCGAATCATACTGGGCACAGTACTGGACAATGTGGGATATACGAGTTCCACTCCTGGGGGAGAACCCGTTGCCGGAGTGGGAAGAAGAATTGAGGGGTCTCATATATGCAGAGCTCGACCTCCAGAGCCGCTACCAGCAGTTAGCAGGTGAAGACCACAGCGACCCTCTGATGCTGTATAGCCCCGTCGACCCAGGACTGATATATGATGCCTTCCAATTTGACTCGTCCTTCGGAAGCCCCTGCCAGTACCGCAGGGATACAATCTGGGACAACCGTGCAGAAGTCCTGGTTTATGCTATTCCCCCCGAGCTGGAGGCTGTTATGGATTGCCTGGTCCAAGAGGAATGGCAGCTCGAGAGGGACTATAAAGAATTGCTGCGGAGAGTGGAGCTTCAGGAGTTACAAGGAGACTGGGAGCATGATACTACAACTTGCAGGAGTGGGACCGAGGTCCTCTTCACCTACTCCGTGGCCCCTGCCCTGGCGAGAAGAACCGAGGTCCTCGCCAGCAAGAAGAAGTGGAGGAGGAAGCCAAAAGCTCCGACCCATGTCCCCACCAACAACCCTGGCTGCTCTACCCCGGCAGAAGAGATGACTGTCCCCACCTCCCGAGTAAGTGGCACAATGCCCCTCACCAAACCCCTAGCTATGCCCGTAGAAGCCAGTGCCCCAGATTGTCCCCCTGATTTCCCGAGTGTCCTGGAAGAAGCCCGGGTCACTGCCCCAGATGTTCCCTATGAAGTCCCCGGTGACCCAGTAGAGGCACCGTTCCCTAACCTAGCGAGGAGGCCAGAGGGGCTGCCGAGTTCCCTGGGTCCTCTCAGTAGCCTGGCGCAGGCCCTGGTTCCTATCCCTGTGTTCTCCGAAGTGATCCCTGGTTCCCGAAGTGTCCTGGTAGAAGCCCAGGTCACTGTCCCAGAGTGTTCCTCTGACTCTCCCCGTGCCCAGGCAGAGGCACCTGTCCCAGAGAGGAAGATCGAGGGTCTGCTTAACCCTCCCGGTGGTCCAGTATTGGCACCTGTCCCTGCCCCGGAGTATTCCCCTGGGTCCCCTGAGTACCCCGCAGAGCTGCTTAGCTCGCCCAATAACCCTGTAAGGGCACCTGTTCCTGTCCCAGAGTGTCCCCTAGGTCACTCCAGTGTCCCGGTAGAGGCCTCGCTTACTACCTCTACGTGTTTCCCTGGTTCCCCGAGTGCCCCCGGCCCGATCAGCAGGGTTTTCCTTCCATGCAACCGCCCTGGCCTGGCAGCTGCCCCAGACTCAGTTCCCAAGACTAGGGAGCAAGAGTCCCCACGTGCCCCTGTTACCCCGGTGAGGGGGATAGCCATGTGCCCCCGGCTGAGCTGGGACCGTCCTCCAATTCACAGAGGACTACTGACTATCCTTTTGGGCAACCAGGGCTCTGGCCCACCTTCAATGGATGATTCTGACAAAGGGGGCCATGAACTAAGGCCTGCACCTTTGAACTTTGTCCACTCGGACAGCCTGCAGCAGACCCGTGTGGATCTGCCTGGTCTGCCGGACCGTTGGTCAAGGGGGAGATCTGTGACAGGGCCAGGCTAGCTGGCTCATATGTCATATGAAGTTTATGTGTAAAAAACGTGAGAAAAACCAGTATAGGGAATAGGATAGTGAATGGTAGGAATAATCAACCTTAATGACTTTCCTTGTGTATCTGGAACCACAGCTGCAACCCTTAAGCAACACTCTCCAGGTGTTGAAGTAATACAGCAAAAGGTCCACTAGGGGGCGCTCGTGTGTTCCATTCAATGAAAAATAAAACAGAGAAAAAAAAAAAATTTATAGTGTAGGAGTAAAACAGTGTGTAATGCCCTGCGTATCGCAGATTTCCCACTCACAGTGTGTTGATGGGGTTCAGTGCGTCGTAGAGATGGCCTTGAGGTCCATATACAGGGATATATACCGAGGAAACAAACCAGAAAAGAATCCAATAGTGTATTATGTATATAGCGCTAGATACGCAACAAGTGGAGATATACTTACACTTAAATAATGATCTGGTCACATCCGTGTATTCTTCTGGTTTGAGGGGTCCAATAGTTGGATACCAATGTGTGTGTGGTGTATAGAAACCGCCACTATCCACATAGAAGGTATGTAAAGAGAAATATTTTATTCTTAATTAGCAGCCAGCCGGATCCATCTCAGCTGCAGCTTTAAAAAGTTTTTTAAAAATAACATAAAAAGTACTGGTACAAATAAAAATACTGATACAAATAAAAAATATATCATAAAAGTCCTTAAAAAAGTCACTCTACGCGTTTCTCCGTGTGCGGCTTCATCAGGAGTATTTTCTTCTCGTATGTGGAGGTCTTTTTAAATGTGCAGAACCATCTGTTGTGGCGTCTGACGTCAGTCCAGTAATTGCTTCCGGATTCCATTCATTTGTCTGTCTGTAGAGGTCACTGTCTTCAGCATAACAGATGTCTGCCTGTAGAGGTCACTGTCTTCAGCATAACAGATGTCCCGGTTGAAAGTTTCGTTTCACCATAAAATTAAGGTAAGTGAAAATAATGTTTGTCTCAATCATACTAATAGATTTTTTCGTTCTTTTAGGTTAGAAGGTCACTAGAAGACAGGGCAGATTTATCAGAACAAGAAGTGAAACGGAAAGAGCCGTCACCGTGTAGAATGTGTATTCTCCCTGGCCTGCTTGCCGGTGTATAGATCAGAGACGGGGGGAGGAGGGGAGGGGAGGGGGACACGGATCCCTGCAAGAATGTCTGACAACATTTATGGCTTCCAGGGGACGTGGGCAGAAGAACTCTTTAAGGGGTTACAGCCAGAGTACTGGATGTGTAAATATAAATCCTATCGACAATCCAGTAAAATAAGGTTAAATAGGAATGAAATGAATATCTTATTGTGTAATCATCCAAATCATGTTGGTGGGAAAATCTTTTCAATGAGTGTAATAAAATGGAATAATGCAAATAAATGAATAGCTGATTCTATTGTTATGTTATAGTATGATCTATATTTCGTGAATACATCCATGATGAACGTTAATAAAACCAATAAAATACTCTTTGAAGGGGTTCGTGATTATTTGTATGTTGTGATGTATGGGGGGGGGGAATAAAAAAAAAATAAAATAAAAAAAAAATAAAATAAAATAAAAATAAAAATAAATAAATAAATAAATAAAAAACGTCTAAATGTGAGCTAGGATATCTAACTCCATATTTAATCCCCCATTTTTGAAGGTTTTTAATTTAAATATCCACTCTGTCTCTTTTTTAATGAGGTTCTCCGTTGTATTGCCTCCCCTCCAATTCTTGGGCACCCAGTCTATGCCTATGATTTTAAATGTGTCCTGTGAAAAAAGGGGGCAAGCGTTACAGTGTCTTGGGACACTGTGTTTGAGATTTTTATTTCTGATGTTGCCCAGATGTTCTAAAATTCTCTCTTTTAGTGGTCTTGTTGTCATTCCCACGTACTGCAAGCCACAGCCGCACTGGAGCAAATATATGACATTTTTGGTGGAACAGTTGATAAAGTGTTTAATGGTATACATTAAACCTGTTTTGTGTCCGGTAAAGTGTTCGGTCTTTCTGGGTAGTGGGCCACACATTTTACAGTGGCCACATTTATGGAAACCGTTAGGTTTGGCCCCTAGAAACGTATATGAAGATGTATCTGGCTTTGGTTTAGAGAGTACACTGGGTGCAAGCATGGTTTTTAAGGAACTTGTTTTCTTAAAGATGATTTGTGGCTTATCTGGTAAGACTGTCCCCAAAATCTCATCATTTTTTAATACATGCCAATGTTTATTAAATATTCTTTTTATCTGGTTGGCGTGGGTATTATATTTTGTGAAAAATGAAAAGCTATAATCTTTTTTTAAGTCTGGTTTCTTGTTTTTGGGGTCAAGGAGGTGTTCTCTATTTATTCCCTGGACTTGTAATAGGCTGCTCTTTAAGGTTTCTATGGGATATTTTTTATCAATGAATTTTTTTGTTATTTCGTCTGCTTTTTTCATGAAATCGTCATCTTTTGAGCAGTTTCTCCTGATTCGTGTAAACTGGCCCTTAGGGATATTGTTCAGCCACTGTGGGTGGTGGCAACTGGTGTAGTGGATATAACCATTTCTATCTGTGGGCTTAGTGTAATTTCTAGATAAAATTTGATTATTTTCTATGAATAGTTCTACATCCAGAAATTCAATTTGGGTGGTCTGGATGTTGGAAGTGAATTTGAGATTGAAGTTATTGTCATTTATATGTTTTATGAATCCTTGTAATCTGTCCTCTGTCCCCTTATACAAATAATCACGAACCCCTTCAAAGAGTATTTTATTGGTTTTATTAACGTTCATCATGGATGTATTCACGAAATATAGATCATACTATAACATAACAATAGAATCAGCTATTCATTTATTTGCATTATTCCATTTTATTACACTCATTGAAAAGATTTTCCCACCAACATGATTTGGATGATTACACAATAAGATATTCATTTCATTCCTATTTAACCTTATTTTACTGGATTTTCTATTTATCTACAAAAAATTTATGATCCACATGATTCACCTTATCAGCAGCACCTCAAGCTGTTCCATTTTTGCACTGTCGATAGGATTTATATTTACACATCCAGTACTCTGGCTGTAACCCCTTAAAGAGTTCTTCTGCCCACGTCCCCTGGAAGCCATAAATGTTGTCAGACATTCTTGCAGGGATCCGTGTCCCCCTCCCCTCCCCTCCTCCCCCTGTCTCTGATCTATACACCGGCAAGCAGGCCAGGGAGAATACACATTCTACACGGTGACGGCTCTTTCCGTTTCACTTCTTGTTCTGATAAATCTGCCCTGTCTTCTAGTGACCTTCTAACCTAAAAGAACGAAAAAATCTATTAGTATGATTGAGACAAACATTATTTTCACTTACCTTAATTTTATGGTGAAACGAAACTTTCAACCGGGACATCTGTTATGCTGAAGACAGTGACCTCTACAGGCAGACATCTGTTATGCTGAAGACAGTGACCTCTACAGACAGACAAATGAATGGAATCCGGAAGCAATTACTGGACTGACGTCAGACGCCACAACAGATGGTTCTGCACATTTAAAAAGACCTCCACATACGAGAAGAAAATACTCCTGATGAAGCCGCACACGGCGAAACGCGTAGAGTGACTTTTTTAAGGACTTTTATGATATATTTTTTATTTGTATCAGTATTTTTATTTGTACCAGTACTTTTTATGTTATTTTTAAAAAACTTTTTAAAGCTGCAGCTGAGATGGATCCGGCTGGCTGCTAATTAAGATTAAAATATTTCTCTTTACATACCTTCTATGTGGATAGTGGCGGTTTCTATACACCACACACACATTGGTATCCAACTATTGGACCCCTCAAACCAGAAGAATACACGGATGTGACCAGATCATCGCCAGAAATTACGGGCATCTTGTCACTTATTTAAGTGTAAGTATATCTCCACTTGTTGCGTATCTAGCGCTATATACATAATACACTATTGGATTCTTTTCTGGTTTGTTTCCTCGGTATATATCCCTGTATATGGACCTCAAGGCCATCTCTACGACGCACTGAACCCCATCAACACACTGTGAGTGGGAAATATGCGATACGCAGGGCATTACACACTGTTTTACTCCTACACTATAAATTT
Organism: Spea hammondii; assembly: GCA_029215755.1. NCBI lineage: Eukaryota > Metazoa > Chordata > Amphibia > Anura > Pelobatidae > Spea > Spea hammondii. The sequence continues at coordinate 32,196,560 of JARDYJ010000007.1, forward strand.
TTTTTTTTCTCTGTTTTATTTTTCATTGAATGGAACACACGAGCGCCCCCTAGTGGACCTCATATGAAGTTTAGCCGGGTCACGGAGCACTTTTCTGTCCGGTTCTGTATACCGTGACCCGGTAATATATTATATTGTGTATTATTGTGTAACCGGCCCAGAGACTGATGTGGATTCAGCCCCAGCCTTCAAAGAGACGATCCTATAATCTGGCTGGGGCTCTTAATCAGCCAGCACAGCCCTGTCTGCCCAGACGGCCCCCGCACTACAGGGGGGATAACACAGGTGGGGGAACCCATTGTATTCTGTAATCCCCTCACTTGATACATCCCCTGTATACTGATGGGATTTGTGATGGGATGTGGCTGGTTCGGTACACATTGCATTGAGATTGTATATAAATTCTGTGTGTTTGTAATAAAGAGAGTTCTTCTTGGTTTGCTACGAATGGTGGTCTGGATGATCCGTGGATAGCTGAGTGCTATCCGTATGAGGGACTGACTGGTGATTCCTCAGCCCTCAAACAGGGGGACCCAGCCTTGGGTACAGTGACCCTGTAACAAAGATGTTTTCCCTTTTGACCAAACGAGTGATGCTTCCTGGGGTAATAGTAACCTTGTCCCACATTGTAGTTCTATAGGTTCCAATTCCTCTTGGCTTTTCACACTATGGGGATTAACTCTAACTTCAGGTGCTATAGAATTAGTTACCGTAAATACAAAAGATACTTTGACCATAGCTATCTCTCTTTTCACCTGAAAGTTCCAAACCCTAGTCCAATCATCATCCCCTGCTGATATAGAAAGCAGTGAAGGATCCAAGATTTTACCATAAGACTGAGTCTTATACCAAATCTCTGTCTTTGATTTTCCCATTTTCCCTGATGTTAACATCTCATTGGTAACATCACCTGTCCATTGTGCATGTTCTTCTCCCTTAATTGTTATAAACCACCACATGGACTCAGTAGGATGACATTCCCAAACACCTGTCTGATTATTATGGGTATAATTCCCCTGTGACTGTGTGAATTTGGCTTTTGGTCCTACTTTTGCATGAACCGTGATCTCTGAGGTATGCTCAAAAAATATAGTCAAACAAGGTTGATCTCTGGAGCCATAACCGAATCTAATTTGTCCAACAATGTCTCTTGATGTATCAATGTCTGATGTCAGGAGTCGATCCACTCGAACTTCTCTTATCTTATGTGATAACAATGTCTCCTGTGGTAAATCCTTTGTCGGATCATCAATTCCAATTGGCTTCTGGTATAGATCAAACAACACAGCAATCAAAAACTATGCTATCTTGATGTCACGCTTCTTGTATTGCTGTTTCTCTGGAGGTTCTCTGTCCAATAGAAAACAGTTTTGTTCCTCCATTATCTTGCAGAACTGTGTTCCTGCAAGAGCAGAATTTAGTTAGAAACATACAATTTACACTGGTCAACATGTACCCACAGCTTCTGCTGCCTACGGGTATTTTTCACTGTTTTTTCTGTTCTTTGAACAAGGATCATAACTTGACCCATTGTGTCGATTATTTCAAACGGTCCTTCCCAATTACTTTCCCAAGGTCCTGCCTTCCTAAAAGTCTTAATCATTACTGATGCTCCTTTCACAAATTTAGATGAGTGAGGCGGTACCATACGCTGCATTCTAGACGCTGCGTGAGGAAGGATTGTTTTTAAATTATCCTGAAGTACCTGTACCACTTAGTTCTTGCAATGGCATCTTTCTGTGGAGTAGACAAAATCGGTTCATGAGGAAAGATCAATGGCATTTTCCTTCCTGTCATTAATTCAAAAGGTGTATACTGGGTAGTTGAGGAGCTTGTTCCCCTAATACTCATCAATACCAGAGGTACTGCATCAACCCAAGTATTTCCTTTATCAAGTAACATTTTTGCAATTCTAGACTTAATCGTTCTGTTCATTCTTTCTACAATACCTGCGGACGGAGGATGGTATGGAACATGGAATTGTTGATGTACCCCCAGTATTGCGCAAACAGCCTGCATGACTTTGCCAGTAAAATGGCTCCCCCTGTCAGAAGAAATCATCCTTGGGATTCCCCAAGTACAAAAAACATGATTCACCAATGCTTTTGCCGTAGACAAAGCATCATCTTTCCTGACAGGCAACAGTTCTACCCACTTAGAAAATACATCTACCACGACTAATGCATACCTGAGACCTTGTTTACCTGAAGGTAGGGGACCTATGTAGTCAATCTGCAATGTAGACCACGGACCGTCTGCAGGTGCAATTCTTAGAAGTGGTGGCTTTTGTCCTTTAGGCCTGGGGTTTACTTGAGCACAAATGAGACATGACTGAACAACATTTTGTACAGAGTCTTCCATTTTGTCCCAATAAAACTTCTCTTTGAGAATTTCCAGCAATTTTTGCTGACCCACATGACCTAAACTTTCATGATTATAGCGGGTGAAATCCGTCTGCAAGTGTTTAGGCACAACTGGAAGTAAATTACCTTGCATCTCATAACAAACCACTCCATTTTCACAAACAAAGGGAGGTGTTATTTTATTCTTACATTCCACAATGAACGGATCTTTCATCTGTTCATCACTAAATGAAGGTAGATTTGCTTCCTTACTCTTTACTGGTAGTATTTCCAACGGTTCTAGTTCCATCACTATCTCTCCTGTCAAAGCTGCTTCCTTTGCTAGAGAATCTGCTTTCTCATTTCCCAAAGCTAAATCACTAGTTCCTCTGCTATGACCTGGTACTTTGACAATAGCATATTGGTTAGGATTTTTAGAAGCAAGCTCAAAAATAGTCTGCAGTGTATCAACATGACTTAAGATTTTGTTAGATGAATCCACAAAACCTCGTTTTTTCCACACTGGTAAGTAGTCTGTTAGTGAACGTACGACATATGAACTATCGCTATAGATTACCAAAGGATCATTGTTTTCTTTCTCGTTAATTTCCAATACTGTTTTAACAGTTTCAATTTCTGCTCTCTGGGCAGAAAAATGTCCTGGTAGTCTATGCTGAATAGCTCGACCTTTCTTTGGAAACCAAATGGCATATCCGGTATAATACTGTCCTTTCAAGCAAAATCTAGAACCATCTACAAATACTGGTTCATCAGTTTCCTCTACTTCTTTTCTAAAAAGAGATGGATAATCCCACTGAAATGTCTCAACACACTCATGTGATTCACCCTCATATTGCATTAGTTGAGGGAGCACATATTTAGCTTTATGATCCACTTAAATCTGGTTTGGAGATAAAGACAACAACCAATGTGCAAATCTTTGATGTGACACTCCTGGGATACTTTTTTCAAGAAGCAATTTCAAAGTGGAGTGAGGAGTCTGCAGAATTAGTTTGTTAAACCCAACAATATGTTCAGTCGCCTTAACTGCAAAGTGTACACCCACCAAATGTCTTGCACACGTTTCAAACCCTTTTTCTACAGGTGAAAGGAGTTTGGAAAAATAGCCAACTATTCTCCATTCTTTTCCCTGTAGCTGCAGTAAAACTGCTGAGACAGCCGTCTCTGAGGTATGAACTTGTAAAGCAAAAGGCTTAGATGGATACACAGTTGTCAAAGCTGGTGCTCTCTGTAAATCAAGTTTAAGTTGTTCAAACGCTTTCTGCTGCTCATCTCCCCATGGACCAAATAAATTGTCATCATCAGTACTTTTTAATAAGTCATATAAGGGTTTAGCTTTTTCAGCAAAGCCCTCTATGAAGTCTCTAGAAAAATTTACAAGTCCCAGGAATTGTCTTAAAGCTTTGAAAGTTGTAGGTACAGGCAAAGCTGCTACTGTTGCTACTCTTTCCTGCAAAGGGCGTCTCTGGCCTGGACTTATCAAAACTCCCAAGTACTGAACCTCTTGTTTCAGTAATTGGACCTTCCTTGGATTTAATTTCAATCCTGACTCGTACAACAGATCAAACAATTCTGCTAACAAGGTGAGGTGTTCCTCCCTACTCTCTGTTGCCAACAAGATATCATCAACATACTGTAGAATACAATCTTGCCTTGAGAATTTTGATAACACTTTTGCCAATGCCTGATGAAACAGACTAGGTGACATGTGCGCCCCTTGTGGTAATCTGCAAAATACATATTGCTCATTCAGAAAAGTAAAAGCAAATTTGTATTGACAACTCCTCTCTATCTGAATACTGAAAAAACCATTACTAATATCCAGTACCGAGAAAAACTTCGCCTTAGCATTCAATCGAGACATGATGTCAGGGGTATCTGCTACAATTGGTGCCACATTTGGGGTACATTTATTAAACATACGCAGATCTAGAAGCATTCTATAAGAATTATCTGGTTTCTTAACTGCCCATAACGGATAATTTGTCACCGAATTTGATTTGCGTATGACGCCTTGTTGAAGTAGTTCTTCAATAATTTTGGACAAAGGCTCAATTGAATCTGGAGGCAATCGGTACTGTTTCTGAGCTATGGGATCTATTCCTTCCACTTTAACAACAACATCTTTCATTGTCCCTACCTCATTCTTAGACTGAGCCCATAACGAGGGATGTTTCTGCACAATTTCTACAAGAGTCAAGTCATTACAATCAATTTGTGGCCAAACATGATTTGGGGATACCTCCTCAATTAAATTGATAACGCCCACTATACTATAGTCACTTGGATCTATTACTACAGGCCCTTTAAGGTTATTACTTCTCCAAATCACTTGATTCCCTAAGTCAATGACCCAACCTCTTTCTCTCATTACGTCAGCCCCTAAGATATTTTCTGAGCTAGGACAATGCCAGATATCAATTTCAGTACACAAATAGCCAGGAATCTCAAACAAAACACCAGTAACTAAAGTTGCTGAAGTATTACCTTTACCACTAAAACCTACAATCGTGCAAACAGGTGAGTTAGATGTTATAGGCAAAGCTTGATTAGTCACACTTAATTGAGCTCCTGTATCAATTAGGAATGTAATCTCTTTTCCCTGTAATTTTCCCTTGACATATGGTCTGCCACAGTTGTCAGTTGACACTGGAGCTACATAGGTCAACTTACAGAGTGATTGATTCTTATCTAGTCACTGAGAGGGCGTCAGACCCCCCCTGACATTCTTTCCTGTTACATTAGTAGCAGTACTATTTGTTGTCAGCTCTTGCACCTGTCTTATTAGTGGAGTGTATGGGGACGTTGACTTAAACTGTTCACCAGTAGGTGGGGCTGTTGGCACCAGCCCATTCTCTTTCCCAAAATTTTGTGTTCTAGGGACAAATTTTCTATTTTTAAGAAATTGTTTACACTGCCACTTCAAATGTCCTCTTTTACCACAATGATAACAACTAACATTTGGTCTGAATATCTTTTGGTTAGTATCAAATCGTTCAAAATTAGTAGGATTAGTTTGTGGCTTGTGACAATCATTCTGAGTTAATTCTAGCCGTTTGTCAATTAGTTCCTGTACTGTAGATACTTTTACCTTTACAGTTGACATTTTCATTGCTCTTCTAATACGATCAATGAATATGGCTGCTTCTTGAAAACTAGGTTTTTCAGAGGCAAGCTGAACTGATACAGGATCTAGATATTTAAATTTCCTTACAAATGCTATAATCATTGCCTGTGGTTCATCTCCATCATCAATTCCCATTACCATTCTATAGGCTTTCTCAAATTTCAACAAAAATGCAAAGGGATCATCTTGCAGATTTACTTTTAGAGATTCAATTAAGTCAAGAGATGGAGATGAGTCACCAGTTGTGAACAGAATTAATTGCTTCAATCTATCCATGTCATTTGCATGCACTAATTGACCTAATGCATCCTCTGTAGGTGTGTCCTGTAACCTTTTGGACATATGGGAAGGTATCCAAAACCTAAAAATGGCGTTTCTTTGTTTGTTATTTAATTGGAATTTGTCTGTATTTGTCTCAAATACATCAATATTATGGAATGCATCCATCTTATTGTCATATTTAGGAAGATCTTTGGCAATTTTCATTAATTGATCATTAATTTTTAAAGTCAATTTTGTTGCACTGTCTCTGAGCTTTTGTCTCTCAACTCCTCCTACGTCAAGTTCCTCATCAGAATCTATCGTTGAGGTACCAGCTATTTCAGGAACAAAGGATACGCCCTTCTTACTTTCTTGTCTTGTGATAACTGACACCTTTTTATTTTTAAAACATAATCTAGACAGTCTATCCCTATCCCTCTCCAAGTTCTCTAATTGCTGAGCTAAAACAAAACAGTCGGGACAGCTGTTAAAGTCGTCAGTACTGTCATCAGGGTTAGATTCTGGTACAACTTTGTTAATCATGCAAATACTTTGTCTAGGTTGTAAATCCTCCACAATCAAGTCATTAAACGTTTTAAACATGCTTAGGACATTTTGTAGTTTCTTCTTAAGTTTATCAATACATAACAATTTCTTATCTATCTTCATATTTTCTAGCTCACATTGTTTGTACATACTAGCCCATAACTGTGCATTAGTAGGACAATTATCACATTGAAAAGTTATTTTACTTTTGTTAGCATAAGTTTTTATAAAATCCATGACTTACCCTGTTTAGTGAACTCTCTGTGAGTGGCTGTTGTTTCACGCTGTATGGCTGTCTTGTGTCTGCCGTTAATAGCGTCTCTTAGCACTTGTGGTTCCAATAAAATCTGAAAGTCTGTATCCTCAAAGGTCCTCTTCTTAATTTTCTCCCGACAGTTTGCAAAAAGTGTACAGATATATCTGCCCTTCCCCCCGAGCAAGCTGGAGGGCAAAGGTCAGGAAAAAATACGCAGGGCTGGCACGCCAGATATGTAATAAAATGTATAAGGCCAATACAAACTTCAAATAATTGGAACACAGATAAATGTATGTGCGTCAAAAATAGGCAGAGTCACTTAGATGCAAACAAAGGTAAAACATTTAATACGAACAAAAAATAGAAGAAGAATATAAAAAGTAGATAACAAAAATAATATAAAACAAGTCTTACAAAACCTTGGAGAGGAATTTAGTTCATGACATCTGTCCTATGCATTCCTGAGGATGGAGGGAGGGAGTGTTGGGACGAGAAGAGTCCGTGGATGGCAAGTACATCTCCCCTCTACCTCTCCTCCTATGCTTCTCCAAGGCCTTAACTTATATACACAGTTTGAATAATGATGTCAGTCTTGTCAGTCTATTGGTCTTCACCTAATTGGGTAAACATGCTCACTAAGATCTTTACACGTCTAAACCCTATTTTAGGTGGTGGCTGTACGCATACTGTAATGCCCTTTTAGAGTTACAACTATACCATGCATTAGCAAGCTTCTATCCTAACTATAGAATGCCTGTTCAGCAAATCCTTCATTCCATATTTTAAGGTCAAGGAAACCTTGAAGCCTATCATTGAAACATATTAATATATCTTAATAATCATTTATTTATGAACAATGATTACATATCTTTGACTATTGCCTATACCAATAATTATATATGGTCCATTTCATATTACTAGGGTTAAAAGAGATGTTAAATGTGTTAGAATCTTTTACACATTTTATCCTACTTTTGTATGTATAATCACTATTTTAAAATTTTCAGTTAGCATAAATAAGACAGAAACATATTAATTTGATTCTTAATGACAGTTTCAGGAGGATGAACGACAAAAGAACCAAAGGCTGTAGTCATGTCCCAAGCATCAATCACCCCAACATTAAGTCCTTTAAAGATGTCCTTCACCAAAATATACTGAATGTAACCATGAAAGTCACTGAATCGTTCTACATCTGTGCTTATTTCCCTGGTATTTTCTGATTTTATGATGACTTTAGTGTCTGGGCTTCGCAGAAAGAGACGTTCTAAAGCCATGTGGACATTCAGAATTCTTTTGATGAACAAAGACAAAGGGAATGGTCTAAAGTGTTGTCCTAGAGCAATGACAATGATTGTGTATGGTCCACCAGGAAGGCGGTCAATTTCTTGAGGAACAGATGCATAGTCCTTCACAGTATAAAAGCTCTGGGTCACAAATGGGTGTCCGTGCTTTTTCCACTGGATATATACATTATTTTTCATATCCAAAGCTAAATATGTCTTGTGCCAGCCACTTCCATGAAGATCAAAAAACTGTAAGCCTATCAAAAATAAAAGTCAAGAAACATTTGTTAGGACACGCATTTATTTATCTGATAAGAATGTTATGTCCTAAGGCAAAGATGATTTACTCAGAAAAATAACTCACCAGGCATCCAATTAAAGATACATTAACTTTGAAGGTTACTGTATTGAAAAAACTCTTAGATAAACTTTGCCTTCTCTTAGATGTTAGGATCCAGTGGAATTGTCAGGAGTGCAATGAATTTATTAAGACAAACTGAATTTGTTGTACCTGCGACAGCAATAGTTGAGTGAAGTGGGCCCATGGCAGCCACAGATGGGTTGGCTCAAGCTTCAATTTTTTACTTCTGGCAGGTGCGTTGTTAGGGACATTAATAAGATAAAATAGGCAAAACCAATATTCTACGACATACACAGAATGCTGACGCTACTTATTGTAGGACCACATCCACTATATTAATATAAAGAGATACCCTATATTTTATCTCTGATCCTAAATCCTTTCAGATCGCACCAAAAATGATAATTCAAAATGAGGTATTATATTACCACGATAGTCAATCAAAATATTATTTATTGTAAAAACACAATCTACAAAATATCTGTTACCCGTGCAGTGCAGAAGATAAAATACAAATTATCCTTTAAACATGTAAAACTAATTAAGTAAAAAATAGTGTATTTATTAGTTATCAAATATTAATCATTATCTTATGAGTCTAACACATACAAAATGCAACAGATGAAACAGCACATTGCATAAACTTTTCAGCTTGATCAATCGATATCACCCTATATAAACAGCATTTGTTAACATCAAACCAATTAATTTCCAATCCACTCAGCAACCAAAAAAATATAATAATCAGGGCGATTAGTCTTACTAATACAATTAAAAATAATTTAATAATGTCTAAAGAGTATTAGTGAAATTTTTAAAAGATACAAATAATGTCAAACTTAAGTTACAGGTAAAAAAAACCCCCCTTTTACATCATTGTCATTATTATGGGTTATAAGCTGCAGTCTCACAAGCCGTCATATACAATAATGTCATATACTATTTCCCAGAAGAAGGGAATAAAAGTAGACAAAATTTACCTCTATTCAGGATAATAAAACCATTGTTACGTTCACCCTTCGCTGTATGGACTTGTATGGACTTGTTTAAACTTGTTTAAACTTGGTGCTACTCATTTTACGTTTTTAGCCACTAGCCACTCAGACTGATTATCAGGTCCAGCTGCAGTTGATTACCTGATCAAGTCAGCCTTTATAAACCTGCCCAGCCCTGCAGTCAGGGCCTTGACATTGATGTTATAGGACTGCCTGTTTGTTTCCTGATCTGTTCCTGCTTTGACTAAAGAGCGGGTGTATTTTATACAGGAGATCTGGTCAGAGGTCCTGGTGTCAGCAGGGTACGGCCCTCGGCCTCCCGGCATCGGCCCCTGTAATGGGGTCTTAAGCCGGGAGCTGCTATTGGGGGTCCCGTCAGAGCTGGCATCGGGAACGGGTAGCGATTGAAGAGATGGCGGTTCCTAATTTTCCTAACACAGTACGTATGTATATTGAAGATGAGGAGCGTCGTCGTTTCATCACGTTGGAGGAAGTCCAGGTTCAAATCGTTGAAGGTCTGCTTCAGATGCCCAGAGAGGAGATTTTCTGCCTGCAGGATTTCGGCTATCGTGGTTTTTTTGATATTACCTTCAAAACTATTTGGGGAGCGCGGAACTTGATGGAGCGCAGTTTGAATCATGCGGACCACATCTTGCTGAGAGGTATTGTTTTTCGTCCTTCACTTGCGGTAAGGAAAGCATGCATTACAGTACATATGTATAATCCTTTTGTACCGGACGATGCGATTTGCGCGTTTCTTAGTCGCTATGCATCTAAGGTGGAGAACCCAGAATATGTACGGAATCCGTTTGGAGTATATAATGGCCGAAGAAGGTTCTGGGTAACCTTAAAGCCCGATGAAAAAGGGTACGGAGGGATGATGCATCCGCCGCAGAATTTCTCGATCGGGGGGAATCAGGGATACCTTTTTTATCCCAACAGTCCCATATACTGCCGTAAATGCTTTCGGTTTGGACATACTAGCGAACACTGTATCGAGGAGCAAAAATTTTGCCGTAATTGTGGCCAGAAGGGGCATGTGGCATTTGAGTGCCCAGAACCCCGCAAATGTGATATATGCGGAGACATCGGGCATGGGGCTTGGTCATGCCCGGTGTTGAAAGAACAGCGAAAGAAGGCTGCAGAGAGACAGGAGGCAGATGATAAGAGGAGGGAGGCTGAGCTGTCTGCTTATGTGGAAAAACTGGTGGAGCAAGGAGCCCCTGTGTCCGGAGCGTCTGTCAGATCGCTGCCGGAAGATAGACCTTCGGTTCCTGTGGTGCCTGATCAAGTGGCTGAAGATGTTGTTGTGGATCCGGTGCAGAGTGGTGTTGCTGTCGTTGAGAGTACACCTTTGATTTTCGAAAGGGAAATTGTGCAACAGCAGGAAGTTTCCATGTTGGAAGCACCTGAAGATCCTTCACTTAATGTGTCAGATCTGACAGATATTGGCAGTATGGAACAGGAACCAAGGGGGGTGGAAGTTAGATCTGTAGAAGATGCGATGATGGATGCAGGGGAAGGATGTAGTGTGGAAAAAAGAGTTCGGGAGGTAGGAAAAGGTTCTTTGTCTGATTCCCCCCGGGTAGGCGAAGTGGTGGTGAGCGATGGGAGTTTCTCTCCGCTTTCAGGGAGGTTCTCTCCGCTCTCAGTGTGTTCGGAAGACCTGGGCTTGCAAGGAGGCTTTTTCAGCCGTGGAGTCGCGGATTCTGTAAAGAGTTCTTTGGGACTGGTGGAGGAGACATTGGTGGAGAAAGGAGCTAAAAAGTTCCGATCTGGGACGTGAGGTGCGTGGTATGGAGGGTACTAATGATTATTAAGTTATGAGGTCTCTCTGTATCGCATCCCTCAATGTCAGGAGCATTAAGAGGGCTGCAAGACGTGTTGTGATTTTTCAGACATTAGTGGATCAAAAAGCTGATGTGTTTTGTCTGCAAGAATGCAACTTGTCTGAACCTCTGCAGGGCCAACTTTGGACCTTGGGTCCTTCTGTATTCTCTTTCGGGGTTAGACGGAGTTGTGGGGTGGCTGTTTTATTTCGGAGTTTTGATTTTCAGGTGGTTAGGGTACTTGAGGTGGAATGTGGAAGGGTGGTGGTAGTTTTCTTTATGTATGGGGGTGTGGGGTTTAAGTTAATCAATGTGTACGCACCGGTAGATAGGAAGGAGAGGGTGACGTTGTTTCAACATGTTAAACTGTGGTTACCAGGGAGGGAATTGGTGTTTTTGGTGGGTGATTTTAATTGTGTTCTTAAGAATGAGGATAGGGTGGGTCGTAGGAGAGGTGCGAATTTGGATGGGTCCAGTAGGGAGTTGGGTCAAATGGTGGAGGATTTTGGGTTGATTGATTCAGTTCGGTTGCATAAGTCGTCTGAGACGTTTTTTTCTTTTTTTAGTGAGGATGGGAGTGTATGTTCTAGGATTGATTTTATTTTCTTTTCAAAGTATTTGAGTGGGGTGGAAATGGTTGGTGTGCGTTTGCCTTTTACAGATCATGCTTGTTTATTATGTAAGGTGGAATTTGCGGTGAAAGTTGTGTTGGGTCGTGGGCAATGGAAGTTAAATGTGCTATTGATGGAAGATGAATGGGTGGTTAAATGTTTTGAAAGATTTTTCTTGGGGTTGCGGAGGAAGAAAAGGTGTTTTATGTCGATTGGTAGGTGGTGGGAGTTTGTTAAAGTACAGGTGAGGTTGTTTTTTGTGAGAATGGGGCGGGTTAGGGCAAAGAAGGAAAGGAGAGAATTGATGATGTGGCAGAATCGATTGGAATATTTGAGGAAATTGAGGGGGTTTGGTTTGGATGTAAAGAATGAGTTGATAGAAGCAAGACAGCAGGTGAATCAGTATGTTGAGAGGAAAAGTAGGAAGATAATGTTTCAAGCTAGGGTGAAAGTGTTAGAGGAGGATGAGAAATGTACGAGATTTTTTTTCAAGAAAGCGTTTGGTGGTAAAAGTTTGATGGAAAATGTGTTAAATAGGGATGGTGTAGTTGTGGAAGGGTCGGGGGTTGTGGATGTGGTGTTGGATTTTTACAAGGATTTGTATGTAGAGAAAGCAAGAGATTTGAAAGTGGAGGATGAGATTTTGGATGGTGTGGAACAGGGTGTAGATAGTGTGGATGCAGAGGATTTGGTGAGGGAAGTGACGAAAGATGAATTAGAAAGGGTGGTGAAGTGTATGGCTAAAGGGAAGACGCCTGGATGTGATGGGTTACCTGTTGAGTTTTATTGTAAATTTTGGGATTTAATTGGAGATGATTTTACGGAAGTTTGTGTGGAAGTGTTGCATAAGAATGAGTTGCTTGCTTCAATGAAAGAGGGCGTGATTGTGTTATTGTTTAAGAAAGGAGATAAAAGAGATTTGAGGAATTGGAGACCGATAACGTTGTTGAATGTGGATTATAAGGTGGTGGCGAAAGTGTTGGCAAATCGGTTGAGGATGATTGTTAGTAGTTTGGTTGGAGAAGAACAGGTGTGTGCGGTTCCTGGGAGACAGATTAGTGACAGTTTGATTGTGTTGCGTGATGCTTTGTGGTACTGTATGGATAGGAAGTTGGAAGTGGCTATTGCGATGATTGATTTTGAGAAGGCGTATGATAGGGTGGTACATGGGTTTTTGTTTAGAATATTGGAGAAGTTAGGGATACCTGTAGAAATGTTGCGGTGGTTGCGAAGTTTGTACGATGGAATTAGTAGTAAAGTGATGGTGAATGGTTGTTTGACGGAGAGTTTTTGTGTAAGGTCAGGGGTGAGACAAGGTTGTCCGTTATCACCGATTTTGTTTATCTGTGTGATTGAACCTTTGTTAAAGATGATTAGATGTGATAAAGTAGTAAGAGGAGTAGAAATACCAGGTAGTGGGGGGAGGAGTTTGAAAGTTTTAGGTTATATGGATGATGTTACGGTGGTGTGTAGAACGCAAGCTGGGTTGCGGAGGGTTAAGTTGTTGGTAGAAGGGTTTTGTATGGGGAGCGGGTTTAGAATAAATTGGGATAAATGTGCTTGTAAAGCGTTTGGTGCTTGGAGAGAATTGGAGTTGTGTGGATGGCCAGTGAGGAGTGACGCGATTGAGGTGTTGGGGGTTAAATTCAATGAGAAGTTGGATGGATGTGATAGTTGGGATAAGGTGATAGGGAAGGTGAATCAAAAGTTGGGGTTTTGGTCATCTAGGACTTTGTCCTTTTCTGGAAGGGTGTTAATTGTGAAAGTTGTGATAGTTCCTCTGTTATTGTATTTAAATGTGGTTTTTCCTGTCGGGGTGCGAGTGATTAAGATGTTGGTGAGACGTTTATTTTTATTTTTTTGGAATTCTAGGATGGAGCGGTTGAGAAGACAGAAAGTGACTTTGAAGGTAGAGAATGGGGGTATGGATATGCCAGAGATTGAGCGTTTTTTGATGGTGCAGTATATACGGGTATGTATGAAGGCGAGTAAGAAGGATGCAATGGTGGGTTGTATGTTGAGATATACGGCGGGTGGCTTGTTGAGGAAGTATGGTTTGTATGAATTGGATCGTAAGAAACCAGTATGCTTTAAGGTGCCTTGGTTTTATGAGAGAATTGAGCTTGGAATTAAAAGGTATGAGTTGCAAGATGTGACAGTGTCTATGTGGGAAGAAAAGAGGTGTGTGTTGAAGATGATTAGGGATCGTGAGTTGGTTGTTTGTTTGGATGGTTTGACTGAAGGTCAAAGCAAGCAGGTGTGGAAGATGTTGTCTGGTAGAGAGTTGGTTAATAGACAGAGAGATGTGGGTTGGATGGCGGTGCATGGGTGTTTGCCAACTAGGGAGTTTCACAGAGTGAGGAAGTTGTGTGTTTCAGAAGTTTGTCCTAGGGAAGGGTGTTATAGAGTGGAAAATGTGGTACATGTGTTTTGGGCTTGTGAGTATGCTGTGCAAGTGTGGCAAAGAATGGGGAGGTTTGTGAAGGAATTAGTAGGGGTGGAGGGAGTGGGGTTCGAGGTGTTTTTTGGTTATGTGATTTAGAGAAGAGGAAGAGGCGTCTGTTTTGGATGTTGATAAGCTGTGTGAAGGAATCTTTGTGGGATGTGAGGAATTTGTTAATATTTAAGAAAGATTTGGTTGAGGTTGATGGTTGTGTAAGAATGATTCGGGGACGGATGTATGTGTATTTTTTGAGAGATTTACGGAGGTTGGGGGAGGTTGATGCGGAAGGGGTTTGGAAAACCAAGAAATGGAGGGATTGGGGTGGGGGTTGAGGGATGGATTTGGGTGTGGGTGTGGTGATAGATTGAAATCGGGTGGTGATGTGGGTGGTTTTTTTTTGTGTTTTTTTTTTTGTATATATAATTGTACATATGGTTTTATGTTGCACTATGTGGTGTGGGAAAAATATACCATGAGGATGTTGTCTCCAATGCCGTCCGGAGTATCATCTGAGGGATGTGCGTTGACTGAGTGGTATTAAAAAAAATAAAAAAATCTGTTCCTGCTTTGTTTCCTGATCTGTTCCTGCTTTGTTTCCTGATCTGTTCCTGCTTTGTTTCCTGATCTGACTCCCAAGTCGAGTGCCCTGCAGGTGGGGAACCTGCCGTGTGCCCTGCAAGTGGGCAACCTGCCGTGTGCCCTGCAAGAGGGCTTCTAGCCGTGTGTGCCCTGCAAGAGGGCTTCTAGCCGTGTGTGCCCTGCAAGAGGGCTTCTAGCCGTGTGTGCCCCCTCCCGGGGGCTTCTAGCCGTGTGTGCCCCCTCCCGGGGGCACCCTGCCGTGTGTGCCCCCTCCCGGGGGCTTCCTGCCGTGTGTGCCCCCTCCCGGGGGCTTCCTGCCAAGAGACTTTCCTTGTTTGTATGTTGTACCATCATCTACAATACAACTCTTAATCCACATCTTCTGTCTGTGGTTTATTTCCGGTGCCTGTCTGTACCAACCCCAAGCCATCATGCATCGTGGGGTACAGACAGAACCCCTCGTATCCCCTGCACCTGGGCTCTTATCAGACCTGCTCCCCTGGTTCGTGACAGAATGTCAAGGCCTTTACAAGGAGTCCGCGGATACCTGCAGTACTGGAATTGTTGGTGGACTGTGTACTCCACTTATGCAAGTCAGTAAGGACTGTGTTAGAAGCTGATTGCGTGGACACAAAGACCAAGACCCAGACACAAAGAAAGATGGTGAGACCACAGGTCTGTGAGCATCTGGAGGCTGCTCCTTGCGGTGGGGGTATGTAACGTTCACCCTTCGCTGTATGGACTTGTTTAAACTTGGTGCTACTCATTTTACGTTTTCAGCCACTAGTGGCCGCCCTTGCCACTCAGAACCACTCAGACTGATTATCAGGTCCAGCTGCAGTTGATTACCTGATCAAGTCAGCCTTTATAAACCTGCCCAGCCCTGCAGTCTGGGCCTTGACATTGACGTTATAGGACTGCCTGTTTGTTCCCTGATCTGTTCCTGCTTTGTTTCCTGATCTGTTCCTGCTTTGTTTCCTGATCTGTTCCTGCTTTGTTTCCTGATCTGTTCCTGCTTTGTTTCCTGATCTGTTTCTGCTTTGTTTCCTGATCTGTTCCTGCTTTGTTTCCTGATCTGTTCCTGAGTTGCGGCCAGCGCCCCACTAAGTGGACTCCCAAGTCAAGTGCCCTGCAAGTGGGCAACCTGCCGTGTGCCCTGCAAGCGGGCTTCTAGTCGTGTGCCCTGCAAGCGGGCTTCTAGTCGTGTGCCCTGCAAGAGGGCTTCCTGCCGTGCCGTTTGTGCCCTGCAAGAGGGCTTCCTGCCGTGTGTGCCCTGCAAGAGGGCTTCCTGCCGTGTGTGCCCTGCAAGAGGGCTTCCTGCCGTGTGTGCCCCATCCCAGGGGCTTCCTGCCGTGTGCCCCATACAGAGGGCTTTCAGCCAAGAGACTTTCCTTGTTTTTATGTTGTACCATCATCTACAATACAACTCTTATTCCGCATCTTCTGTCTGTGGTTTATTTCCGGCACCTGTCTGTACCAACCCCAAGCCATCATGCATCGTGGGGTACAGACAGAGCCCCTCGTATCCCCTGCACCTGGGCTCCTATCAGACCTGCTCCCTCGGTTCGTGACAACCATTATATTTACCACCACTTGTTGCTGTGGTCCAACTGGTCCTTTCCAGGTTCAGTGGAAAAAATAAGTGGAAAGAAAAATAACTTTCTTAAAGGGAGAGAGAGAGAGAGAGAGAGAGAGAGAGAGTGTATATGTAGCATTTTATAATTGGCCTCCCTACTTTGGTCCCTGTCCCCCCTAAAAATGAAAGCTGAAGACTCCACTGCGGCAAATGTGTCACGTCGCTGTCTGCCTTGAATGGTTGAATTTCCACCTTTCCTTATTTTATTTAATGATAAGTAGGTACTCAGTATCCACTTTTAATGTACAGAGAGGAACAGGTGGAGTTTACAGATGAAGCGGCGGGTCTTAATCAGGAAGGGATGTGGTCTTGTCAGGAAGGGGTGGGCCAATTTTAGATAGATGTAAAAAATGTACCTTGCACCAAATTTTCTACCTTTCTCAGTGTTTTATTGTTAAGTCCTAAAATTGTTGCTGTATCTTCCTAAAAATAAGGGCATGTGTCATGCAGAGCCTGTGTTGGGCTAATGCAGGGGTTTGGCATTGGGAGGGTAAAACTAGTCAGATGTTAACAGCATACAGCTTGCTCTCTTAAGCCACTCAGACTGACCAACACCTTGTACATACAAGAACCCTGCCATTAATTAAATCAGGATCAGCCTCAATGACTATTAGTGGTAACTCCCTTATAACATGGAATTTAGGGTGATGGTCTTCTATGCTGGGTTTGGGTCATCTTGAGGACACCATGGGATCTGTCAATTTTAGCAAATGTTAAGATGTAGTTTGATATGTGTGTGATACTAAGGGCTAGGTCTGGGACGTCTCTCTGTGACACTGGAGGGGCGGAACATCTCACCAGGGAATAAAATTGACTGTTTTATGGACAATCAGAGAACCTCTCCTGGAACTTTCTATAGACTTGGAACATCACTGAAAATCCTCAAACTCAACAAGGACATTGATGTTCCCGCAGATGACCTATATGGGTTTTGTATAATTAGGTTTTTCTGTGTTTCTCCTTGTTTTATTTTTACAAACCGTATCGTATACTCTGTGTCTAAATTGTTATCACCCTTGTTCATATTTTTGTATATATGCACTGTGACATTCATCAGATTAAACTATATATTAATCCAGTTACCGTCTATGTGCTCTTACCGAACTCTACCTTCCAAGAAAGCTGGAATAAACCATGTTACTTAGTTGTTTTACATAAATTGGGGTTTATACACCTCAAACTGACAAATGCTGTTAAAATTAGTTTATGAAAATAGTTAAAATACCAGTGTTTGAAATACCTTGCGGTGTCTAGTTTTCAAAAATATATGGTTTGATGTTGTAAATTTATTGAGCTGACTTCAAAGATGTCCCGGGATGACCAGATTTTGTTTTTTAAAAAAATATGTTTTTGAAATAGAAATATGCCAATTTTACATATTGTCCTATAACTTGTAAAAAAAAAACAAAAAAACGGTATTTCTAAACTCAGGGCAAATTTCATTTTTTGTAGATGAATAAAATATTTTTCAAATAAAAGTCAGAAACAGACCTCTTTTTATTAGGTGATATGATAAAAAAGATAAAGCCTGCACAAATAGGGCAGGGTGACATGAAGATGTGGGGACACGTGGGTCCCTCGCGCTGCGTTTAGGTGTGCCGTGCCCTGTCTCACGCTGCGCTATGGGCGGGAAACTAAGTATAAATAGAGGGCTCGTGAGGGGGCTTACTTACCTGGCGAACCGCCTAGCCGATACTCCACTGTCCTTGAGGCTGGTGAGCAGTGGCGAAGCGGTAAGCTGAAAATGGACGAGTTGATGAAGATGCGCCCGCCCACCCTCCCTTATATTTCATAATACTTATTTGTCGTGGCTTTTATTGGAGTATGGTTACCCTATAATTTTATAGGGTGAACTGATATTTGAGTTATGCTAGCTGGCTTATAAGGCGGTTGGCAAGATGATGTGTTTTAAGATGTGCTCTGGGGCTTATGCCAAGGGCTGGAGTTGTTTATTTATATGTATCAGTTATAAAGTTTCAAGTTATAAATTAAAGATATTTAGTAGTAAAACTAAATAAAAGTCCACGGCCTGATTCATCCAAATTTATGTGTTGTGTTTTTATTACTTAAACAAGAATATGTTTCTGTATAGTATTTTTTTATGTCCCTTACATCTTCATGAAGGAAGCCCAATTTGTCCTTGAAAAAATCAACTAACAACGATGTGCATGGCATAGTTATTTTGTATGAACATTGTATGGTACCAAAAAAAGACCTATTGGATAGGCATTTCAAGTTACTTACAATTTAGCCATTTCTCTTTACAGCGGGTCTCTTTACAGTGAGCTCCTTAATTTTGGTCATGTATTTGTCAAGCAGATGTGGGGGATTAAAGCGTTTTATCTCCTGGCAGATACTCCCAGCTACAGGTTTTCTGTTTCTAAGGACATGATTACAGGAGGGCAATAGGGAAGGTACACATGAAGGGGATTTTTTGTAGTTTTGTAGAATGTCCATATATCCAACATAATCAATCATACAAAAATACCAATATGTATCTACAGGTTTTTGCTAATAATATCAACAATGAAGACACTTACTTTTGAGAACTTTTGGAAAGTATTCAATCCACTGACGAATGGTTGAATCTCCCATGAGATAAATACTTTTCCCAGATAGGCATGTGCTGATTTTAGACAGTGGTTCATATGAAGAAAGGTTGCAGGAGAGTGGGTGCCAAAAGTTATTTAAGAAATAGCCACCGGGAAATGGTGGTGACATCCCAATTGCACAATTTGGCTTCACATCTGTAGTATTCACTAAAAACAGACATATGTTAGTTACCAACAAATATATATATATATATATATATATATATATATATATATATATATATATATATATATTAGGTTTTTTTTAACTTTTCTCTGTTGTAGCTCCTTGTTACTGCCACTCTGTGTGTAGCTCTGATATGTGACATCATACTCAATGTTTTACTTACTGCGGGCGTGTGAATGAGCAAGTAATTTAAAACTGTGCTGTATACTGTGCTAATACATCTATCTATCTACCCATATTGAAGTAGACATTGAATTACACCGTTTTATTTTTAAACATACATTTTTGACAAAGAATAGCTTTACTAATGCAAATAATGACAATCCTGATTTAAATTCATAAACCTCTGTATTCTGCATACTGCAGAAAACTGCATTGTAATAATTTCAGATTAACAATTTCAGTTTCAGTATTTATTCAGCATATCTTTACTATATTTAAGTGAACAAAAATAATTAAGAAAACTTACTTTCATTACTTTTACATTTGACAACATGAATGACTCCACTCTTTGTGGGAATTTCTACACCGATATTTGATCTTTCAATCCATGTTAAGAAGCCAAAACAAATAAAAAGCAAAAAACAATGAATTATTATACTACTGCAACCTAACACAAACATTTTATGACCGTTTAAACAACAATGCATTCAATTTACCGTATTTTCTCGATTTTAAGAGGACTCATTCTAACATTTGGATCTTACTCTAACACTCTCTCACGTTCTCTATCAATGTCTCCCCACCTTTCTTTCTTGTGCTTATCTTTTCTTTCTTTGTCACTTTCTCCCCCTGTGTTCTTTCTTTGTCCTCTTTTCACAGTGTCTTCTTCTTCTACTTTTCCATGAACCAGGCCATGAACAGGAAGAGTCTTTCGATGGCTCTGCCCTTTTGCATAAGTACTCTGAGGAGCCAAAATGATGAAGATGACTTATGGGAGAAAGAGAAACATTTCTATACCTCTCTTTCTCTGTGAAGGGATTTTCCTTATTCTGGCCTATCAGAGTACTTCCCGAAAAGGGAGGAGCCATAGGGACAGCCCCTCATTTCTCCAATCCAAAGGTTTGCTCGTAGGCTTCTTTTGTGGACGTGCTTTGGGAGGCATGGTACACTGGGAGAAGTGGGCGAAGAAAGAAGAACAAAAAGAGGCAAGAGAAGAAGCAGATCTGTGGGAAAGGAGGCAGGGACATGAAAGCAGTCTGCAGAGAATGTGGGGAGGCATTGAGAGAGAGAGAGTGTGATAAAGTGAATGGGAGAATGTGAGAGAACATGAGAGCATGAGAGGGGAAGTGAGAGTGTAAGAGAGCGTGAGTGCGCATGAGTGACAAGCCCCTAGGCTTAGTCAGTTGTGCAGCAGTTCTGCAGAACCCGAGGTCTGAATAAAAGCATACCTTGATTAAAAGAGGAGGTTGTTTTTTCAGATTATTTTTTTCAGAAAAAAAACTTGATTTAAAATTGTGCTGTATATACGCTATATATTGTGATATACACGCATACACAATGGCATAATGCACACACACATGTATGTGTACATAAATCCATTACACATACTGTACATACACAATGACTTCCATAAACATATATATGCAAACTCTCACCTGTAAAGTATCTCTTTTTCTGTAGCTACAACTTCCTGACACAGTAACTATGAGAATTTCCTTTCAGAGAGTCATACAGCTTCCACTCTTACTGACAGTAACATGTGACTACAACTACACTGGCTGATCACGTCACACGACAGATAGTAGGAAACTCATTAACTTTTACCGATTAGTTCACATAAAATAAAAATGTTAGCCGTACATACTGGGCTAGATTGCAAAAAGTTTTGTAAACTGCCAGCAAAAGGAAGTTGTAACACAGAAGCAAACCTCTCATGTGGGTTTGGTGGATGCTTCAGTACACTAATCCAAAATCCAGAAGAAAGACACAATGTTTCTTGTGACTAAAAAGTTGTTGGTGTAACTTTGTTTGTGAGCACATTTAATACATGTTGATATAGCGGATCGGTGTTTTGTTATGATAGAGCTAATGTAAAAACCATGAGAAAATAGATACCATTCCTTTGTTTATTTTGATTATCTTATTCAGTCTTAATTGTTCAATTCTCACATATTAAGCTCAGCTTAGATGCTAGTTCATGTCTATTACAGTGGATAGCACAGGTAGTTGCAGTAATATACATGTTTGGTCTGGGTTAAGTGCTAAAAATACCAATACAAACTCAAATCCTAACCGTGTATTATCACCTGTTATTCTAGAGGTTTCTTGTGCCATACTAAAGTTTTCCCCAGGCTTGAGGCGAGTAACACTGGGTTACTGTGTATGTTTAATTATTTTGAAAATGGTTGCAGACCTAAAATTTCAAAATCTATATATTTTCAGTTAAAATGGAAACTTGAAATGTGATAACTAATACACAAAATGTATCACAAACTACGATTCTACAGACTTCAACCAGGATAGAAAGAATTGAATTCATGTTTCTTCTTGATTCTGCTTTCTCAGTACCAGATTCAGAAGAAAAAAACAGCCGGGCTAGTGGCTAGTTTGGCTAGGTTAAATGTAATGAATACCAGAGGGTATAATTTCAAGGATGTGGGCCTTATTTAACATACTTATATTTAAGTTAATATGATTTGTAATATGTGGTGTGGCAGGAGAGTGTTGTTCTGTGAGTGCAAATGTGAGTTGGCATTAGTAAAGTTGTGCATTTTTTACCAACTCCTAATCCCTTGCAGTAGTGAATAGAACCTTTGGTAAAACAGTACACAGTGATATTTACCGGGTAAAGATATTCTTTTCCAAGGTGGTGAGATATGCATGTGGTCGGTTTCTGCTCATCATTGAGATTAGAGCCTCACAAGGAACGCCTCTGGGTTTAATGCAGTAAAAGAATTCCCCATGTTCACATTTCTCTTCTTGAGAATCCAAGTCAAATCCACATTCACTAAAAACTTCCTGAGTCTTGTTGAGAAATTTGCCAGTGTAGATAATATTTTTGTATCCCATATTCCTTGCCTTCCATAAGGCTGACACTCCTTCGCTTGGATGTAACAAAAGAATGGATATTCTTATATTCCCTGCCCAAGATAAAGTAAAGTGGACTTTGTATGTCCCATTGTTAAAATCTTCAATCTTTCCAGAAGCTCCAGCTCTTAATTTAGGGGAATATATTCGTGCCCTTAAAAAGTCTCCACCATATGTCTTCCTTTTCCCAAAGTAATCAAACATGTCAACTTGGACAGTTAAGAAATCTCCAGTGCAATATTTCTGTCTATAATCTAATATGGTTGCTATACTGTCTTTGCCACTGGTTGTGTCATTTAAGCATTTAAAAGAGGCATTAGCAATGGTGTGATTAATTGCTTCTAAAATCTTGTCTACTTCCATGTCCTTGGAATTATGACCTGTTAAATCCAAATAATCAAAAGATGAATTTTTTTTTTCTAAGTGTGTAACTTGAACAAATGGCATCTTAAAAGGCTGTGAGGAAGTAAAAAAAACCCATTATAGAGCAAATCTATTTTTCTGCAAACAAATTTCGGTATATATTAGACGATAATTGCAATATCTGACCCACGTACCTGAAAAGATTTTCGATGGACGATGAAGCTTAGAAACAGAATAGCAACTAGTGAAAACCCCCAAATGATCTTTAAAATGTTAGATCTGTGCATGCTACTCGACCTGTAAGAAAAGTAAATAGGGAATCTCTGACAGATTAAGGGATAATGTTAGTGTATGAAAACATCTGCTAAATCAGATTATTCAAATTCGATTCCGTTAAGGGGTGCTCATGCAAGATAAGGGGAGAAAGCAAACAAACAATAATAGTGTAGAGTGTTTACAAAAAACATAAATAAATATACGGTGTCAATTGCACTCACATAAGTGCCAAAAATATTTTTGTATTTCTTAAAAAATATATATATGATATTTATAGTGAAAGCTTATAAGCTTTGAAACAGATTGCACTCACAGAATTCCATGCACATCCATATATGTGCAAACTGCACTCAGGGAGGGACGCTCAGGGACGTCCAGGAATGGTCTTCCCAGTGTAGGGTTTCCAAAAAAGTACTGCAGCTTCTTCCAACCGGATTAAATATATATATAGACTTTAAAGGTAATGATGGTACAAATTTATTGGGGGAACTAGCCCCTTAAAAAATCAAATGACGCTATTAAAACTTTAAAAATATCTAAATATATAATAATTTAAATAAAAGTCTTTCCTCAGATAAGTTAAAGGTGCTTCCTCAACGCGATTGTTTATTCCTCAGATTATTCAACAGTCTTTTGTAACATATATATATATCTATATCTACTGTATATATATATATATATATATATATATATATAGTATTGGCCCGAATATAGGCCGCGCTTTTTCACCCCACTTTAGGTCTTTAAAGTGGGGGTGCAGCCCATATTCAGGGTTTAGCGCAGTTAGTACCACCCGACGCCCGGGACATGCATTTCCGGGTGCCGGACGGGTGGTTTTTTTCCATTTATCCCTGCTGCGCAGCAGGGTTAGGATCTAGATCCCCCACAGCGCTGCAGGGGACCTGGATCCTCCTCTCGGGCAGCTGTGGACGTCTGCGCGATGTGCGTAGACAACCTCTGCTGCCAGTACTTCCGCTGGGGCTTCTATGGTGGAGCACCGGCGTGACCAAACCTTCCGGTTCTCCACCATAGAAGCCCCGGCAGAAGTGCCGGCAGTGGAGGTTGTCTACGCGGATTGTGCACATGTTCACCAACTACTTCATTTTCATGTTTACATGTCATGAGACCAGTGGCGGAACTACCGGGGTCGCAGGGGTCGCGACTGCGACCAGGCCCTGGAGTTCTGCCAGTCAGGGGGGCCCAAGGGGTGCCGAGCGGTTTTCAGCTTTCAGTTTTCAACTCTTGGGCCCCCCTGACTGACAGAAATCCAGGATGCCTCTGCTCCCCGCCGCTGCCACTGCTGCCGACGTCGCCGCCGCCGCCGCCTGCCTCAGCGCTGCCCAGAGTACAGTGTTGGGAGCGTGAGGCGTTTGTCTCGGGTGCCGACGCTCAGCAGTGAAGCGCCGGCACCCGAGACAAACGCCTCACTCTCCCAACACAGGAGTTGATGGTAAGTGACCTACAAGGGGGGGGTAGGGAGGGAGTGGGTAAATCGTGAGAAGGGGGTGTAGGGAGAGAGAGGGTAGATCGTGAGAAGGGGGGTAGGGAGAGAGAGGGTAGATCGTGAGAAGGGGGGTAGGGAGGGAGAGGGTAGATCGTGAGAAGGGGGGGTAGGGAGGGAGAGGGTAGATTGTGAGAAGTGGGGTAGGGAGGGAGAAGGTAGATTGTGAGAAGGGGGGTTTGGAGGGAGAGGGTAGATCGTGAGAGGGGGGTTAGGGAGGGAGATCGTGAGAAGGGGGGTAGGGAGGGAGAGGGGAAACTGTGAGAAGGGGGTAGGGAGGGAGAGGGTAGATCATGAGAAGGGGGGTTAGGGAGGGAGAGGGGAAATTGTGAGAAGGGAGGGAGGGAGAGGGTAGATCGTGAGAAGGGGGGTTAGGGAGGGAGAGGGGAGATTGTGAGAAGGGGGGAGGGAGGGAGAGGATAGATCATGAGAAGGGGGTTAGGGAGGGAGAGGGGAGATCGTGAAAGGGGGGAGGGAGGGAGAGGGTAGATAGTGAGAAAGGGGGTGGGGGGGCCCTTAACAGATTCTCGCACCGGGGCCCTGAGGTTTCTAGTTACGCCCCTGCATGAGACAGTGTCCTGCTGCATAGAAAGGAAAAAAAAAACACAGGAGAAAGGGAGGGGCGTGTAGTGCACACATGAAGTGCTCTAAATCAGTGCTCCTCAACCGTCTCCTTAGAGTCCAGGATATAGGTATTATCCAGGTGTGTCTGACGTGTTGTACAATTAAAAAACAAAAACACCTTGGCTTTAGGTGTGCTGGTCTCTATTCACATTAGCCTTAGGCATGCCTATGCCACAGTTGTGGCTCATTGGCTTCAGGCCTTCCCTATACCAGGTGATCATTGCACCATTATACTGTGTTTGTTTTTGATCACCTGGATTTTGATGTGGTGTGGACTTTGACTTCTCCTCAAGATCATCCATCCTAGGCTCCTACACTATTGTTGCCAAGGTTTAGACATTAATGGTGTGTTGAGTTATTTTTATGGGAAAACCAAATTTACATTTTTTTCACCAAATCCATCAGTAAATATTTTAGTACTGAATCAATTAAAGGTAGAAACTAAGCATTACGCATGAATATTATAGGAAAATGTATATTTACCCTGAATATTTTTAACCAGTTAAATGATTTTTTAAATATTTTGGTTCCTGATCTAATTTATTGTGGTAGGTTTCAGAGCTGTGAATGGCTATAGATTTGTGACAGAAAACTATTTTTTTAACAAAAAAAATGAGCAAGGGTTAATGTTTAGCTACAGTCAGTGGCGTCTCTAGAAACAATATATAGGGGGGGCACACAAGATACCACAGTCAAACTGGGGGGGCATTAATAATTTCCAACATTAAATTATCACTGAAAAACATATATTTATATTGCCAAAAGTAATGTGCTATGGAATGATACTTTTGTTATTGGACAATACAATACTTGATCATTCAACATGGGAAGCCTAAAGCCACAATTTAGTACAACTAATCCTTGAAATCCTTTAAACAACTTTTCCACTAAATGATTTCAGGGCCTAATATTAGACCCTGCTGCCGATATATATATATAAATATTAGATCCTGCTGCTGATATATAAATATATATATATATATATATATATATATTAGCCCCTGCTGCCCATATATATTAATATTAGCCCCAGTTGCCGATATATATATATTAATATTAGTCCCTACTGCCGATATATATATATAAATATTAGACCCTGCTGCCGATAGCAGGTATAGAGCAACATATTAAAACACAAACCCAGCTTTGCATGTATAGATCAATTGAAATTCACTTGTGATCTCAGCACTGAAGGTATATATCAAATAAACAGAATCAGACATACAAATCCTGTATTTGCAGGTATACAATAATAATATATGAAACATAGCATTGCAGGTATAGCTCAAATAAATACATGGAAACAACATTGTAGGTATTAATCAACTGAATATGACATAAAAACCCTATACTTGCAGGTATACATAAATAATGTATGGAAACATAGCATACCAGATATGGATCTACAGAATAACACACAAACCCAGCTTTGCAGGTACAGATCAATTGGAATTCACATAAAAACACGGTATATTTAAAACCCCCTAAATTACAGGCATAGATCACAGGTTGCACACCCCAAAGTCAGCCCTGGCGTCCACACTGCCCACATATAACCTGGCCAGCACCCAGATGCTCAAACATCCTGCTACTGCCATCTCTGCCCTTCCACAATTATACATATATGATACACACAAACACATTAACTCATGCTCTCCCTCATTCAGACAATTCATCCACATATTAACTAATGCTCTCCCTCATTCAGACAACTCATCCACATATTAACTCATGCTCTCCCTCATTCAGACAACCAATGCTCTCCCTCTGACCGCAACGCAGCACCGGTCGCGGTTCCCAACGCGAACCACAACGCAGCAATTCACCCGAGTACCCGCGCCTAGCGGGTACTCAAAACTTACCTCCCTCACGGTCCCATGGTTGTCCGGCTCTGGACCTTGCTTCAAGGTGCCGGCATCCAGCTGACACCCGTGGCAGGTCCTTAGGAGTATCCCCGTCACAAGTGATGGGCGGTACGAGTGCGGGTGAACCATGCCCCCTCTTTTGTAGTACGCCTCCCTAGAGGCAACGTAACGTGGATAACGTTACATCATCCGTTGTGGGCAGAGCTTGAGGAAGGTGGCAGATTCAAATGCTGAGCACTGACTTCCATTCAGTGCTCGGTTATTGTTCAGGCTGAGCTGTTCCTATTGTGATTTCTGAAGATTCTGATTTATGCTTGTTCCTGACTTTGCTGCCTTCTCCACTCCTGACCCGGATTGTATGACTATTCTCTCCGTTGCTGATTTATGCTTGTTCTTGACTTCGCTGCCTTCTCCACTCCTGACCCAGATCGTATGACTATTCTCTCCGTTGCTGATTTATGCTTGTTCCTGACTTCGCTGCCTTCTCCACTCCTGACCCGGCTTGTCTGACTATTCGTAAGCTTTCAGTGTTCGTTACCAGTGCCATATCTGCATACTGGGTTCCTCATTTGTATTTCTAAAACCCCATTGTGACACCCTCATTCAGACAATTCACCCACATATTAACTCAAGCTCTCCCTCATTCAGACAATTCATCCACATATTAACTCATGCTCTCCCTCATTCAGACAATTCATCCACATATTAACTCATGCTCTCCCTCATTCAGACAATTCATTCACACCTTAATTCATACTCTCACTTATTCACACAATGCATCCACACATTAATTCATACTCATTCATTCACACTTTACTTATTTCAATATTCTTACTACCCTCTTTCTCACTTTCTACCCCCTCTCCCTCCCTTATCACTTTCTACCCCCCTCTTCCTCCCTTATCACTTTCTACCCCTTCTCCTTCCCTTATCACTTTCTACCCCTTCTACCTCCCTTATCACTTTCTAACCCCTCTCACTCCTCTTTCCATACTCACTATCTACCCTCTCACCCTTTGTAGTTCACTCACCTTTAAGTCGAGAGAATTCGGAGAACAAGGCTTCTGTCTTCCTGCTCTGCCGCGGCACGCACGGCTTCACTGCTGAGCGCCGGATATGACGTCAGCTTGTGGAGGAGACTGGGCAATCCGTTGGGTAGTTCCAAATTTGGCGGGGGTGGGCAACAGGGGAGGCAAGGAATAACCTGGGGGGGGCAATTGCCCCCCTTGCCCCCCTGTAGCGACACCACTGCAGGCTCTCAATGTTTCCCTACCTTCTCTGTTGACCAAAACCCTTTTGCCAACACTTCCACATCTTCTATTTTCAATAATTTTCAATCATCTTTGTCTGCATCTCTGCAGACATAACCCGATGGGAACACCCATAAGAAGTTTCCATGGCTTTGGACAAGCTCACAGATTCATATGTTTAAATGACATGGGTCAATGAAACTGTACAGACAATCAACTGTGCTGAAGCCACAATCAAGTAGTCAGAACCGGCACTGACATCTCATTGTGTTTTAAAAGCTTAAAAAGGCAGTTGAATGTATTTACTTTTAATGATTGTGTGAATTATAAGGTTTATTTATATCTGCATTGTTAATATGTGCTTAGGTGAAACCTGTGAGGCACTAACAGTGATCGTAGGTGGAGCCCTTTGATATGGATAAGTTGTTGGAGTGCACGCAACAGGTTGGTGTAAGGGTTAATATGTTGTTTTTCGGCTATTCTCTGTATAAAGCTGAAACACAACCCTCCTGCAAACAGTCCTGTCAATTCTCCCTTTGGGGTCTATTCACTACATTGAGAATTTGCATGAAAGCTGTGTTCCTTGACTTCACTATTCATTATGAAGGTCCAGACCCCAGTGAACCTCTGTTGTATCAGAAGCTTGGCTGGCTCTGTATAATGCATAGTTAAATTCAGGGGTATACCTAGAGTAATTGGCACACAGGGCAGAAATATGTCATTACCCCCTTAAAAAGGTAAAAACACAAACCAAACATTTTATGTTCACAATAATATTTATTGCACAAATTTGTAAGCAGTAAGTTAACTGGAAAAAAATAAAATAAAAAAATACCAAATATAAAATAAATTAGTTTAAATAAATAACATTTCTAAGTCAGAGTTTGTCAGAACCTGTAGTCTGGCATTACATACGTAAAGGGGGTCCTTACATGTATTCCTTGATCTTTGCTGATTCACATTTGATTTGTAGCATTTGGTAGCTAATTATTAGAGACTTTAACCCCAAAGAAAAATGATAGAAGTTAAGCCTACAGTTCACAAAACAGGTTCTAAAAATGCTTTTGTGGCTACTAGGAGGTCCATGAATTTACATGAGTAGATCATATACATATTATAACTGCAGTTTTCTACTAAATTCAAAGATCCTTGTATATTTTGTTACCCGTTAAATGATCTAACTCATTTTCCTAACAATCAGCTTTCTTATGATGTTGGAAGACAAATGGAATAGCTTCCCAGCAGATGTGGTAGAAGCTAAAACAATGAGGGAACTTTAACATGTATGGGATAGGCATAAAGGTAACTTAAATCTAAGACGAGACCAAGGACTACTTAGTTTAAAATAAATACATATAACAGCAATTAGTTAATCATATAAGGATGTGTTCCAAAGAATTGGCTAGTGAAGAATTTGCAAATATATATAAAGCATTCTAGCAAAAGAATCTTTAGTCTTCTAATTTCAGCTCAATCGTTACCTTTAATGTTGTCCTTGACCAGGATATTGGCAACACAGTATTTTGCTCTGGTGCTAAGACAGCCAAATGACATTAGTAGTCCTTCTGCAGGTAATAGTTACAGGTCTTACAGGTTGAATCTGTAGTTATGTTTTCTGCAGACTCCAGGGTTGATGCAACTATGGGCGTAGTTTTATCACTCAAGGTGTGTGTGTGTGTGTGGTATTTTTCTCTAATGCTGAAACAGAAAATGTCATTAGTAATGTTTTGTGCAGACTCCAGGCGTTTAATCACTTTTGGGGTTATACGTAGGTGTGTGTCCTGTCGAGGCACATTGATAAAGGGGTACACTCCCCTGAAATATTTGTTGTCTTGTCACTTATGCTCTTTATTTTTTTTAATTAAATTTAGTGTCACTGTACACTTGCTATTTATACATGTGCTCTTGGCTCACCTTGGCTCATGCTAACATTGTTTTATTGCTTTATTACTCCAGGGAGTTTGTTTAGAACATCTTTTTTATATGACAAGCATGTTAATGTTTAGATACACCAGTACAAAGGGCTCTGTAGGGAATGTTGCATATACCATAATGTTCTTTTTTTGTAACCCCTTACTCATTTACATTCCATCGCATGCACAAAAGGCAATGCTGTAGCTCCAAATTTCCACAAATCAACAATTTAAGATGTATCCGTATGACTTACTCTGGGCAAACAAGCAGATACAATAAAATAGTCCAATACTTAATCCTTTTTCCAGTGGCAAACCTAGCACATTTGACACCAGAGGGTGATATTTTTTCACATTTAAAGGTAGTGTCCGTGTTTGAGTGTTGTGACCAGGGGGATAACTAGGAACCACATGTCTCTGGTGCAAAAATTGCCCCATGTGCCCCACCTTCACAAACATGTCCCACAGTACAACCTTGACCCCCAAACAGCTTTTTCTGTGCCATTTTAGACCCCAAAAAGCTTTGTTGCCTGAAACAGCTTGCCTGTGTCATGACTTGCTTTTTCTGCACCAAAAAAGCAGATAATTGGCATTGTAAAAATACCAAAATTCTGGTCACAAACCCTTCAATTTGCAGTAGGAAGGGTTTGTGAAAAAAGTATCTTTTCAGTGTGTACAATTGGTAAAGGGTTATTACCTGTGTTGGTCAGTATAAAAATATACAAATAGAAAAACTCACTAAGCTTGCTCACAGTAAGGGCTTACTCCATCGACTTGCTTTTTGTAAGTGACCAGTTTGTGTACCAAAACAGTTTGTACAACACAAGTTTTAGAGAAACAATAAATTCATTGTTTAAATTGTGTAAGGACTCAAATTCCCTCCATGTATGATGACCAAGATAGATGAAGATGAAGCTTTCACTCAGTGGACATGATGTAAATATCTCCTTACTACAGTTGAACTGAGTTACTGAACAAACTGGCATTTAACCTCTATATCTGTGCAAGCTGTCATCTTTGAGGCAGGTAGGTAGAGGGTGTATCTGTAGGTACAGCCTTATTTCTATACCTGGTGTGGCAAAGCTAGAGAGACTTTCTCTGTCAGTAGCAGGTTGGAGTGTCTCTATTCCCAGCATGAAAGGGTTAATAGATGGAAGTCAGCCCTTTCAGGTGAATTCAATTAATCTGTACTGCAATGTTTAAGGTCAGCCTCTAGAGCAGGGGTCCTCAAACTACGGCCCGCGGGCCACATGCGGCCTGCAGAGCGCATTTACCCGGCCCGCCGGGTGTTTTTGCCTCAGGACATCCATGTGTTCCGAAAGATGCTTTCGGAACACAAGGATGCCTCTGTGAAGTCCCTGCGGCACGCGTTTACTTTAAAAACGCGGGGACCGCCGGGAGCAGGCGCACGCAGCGACGTCACTGACGTCCCATGCGTGCACCCATGGCAACCGAGCGCCGCAATATGCCGGCATATTGCGACGCTCAGCAGTGAAACAGCCGGCACCAGCAAGCGGCTTTTAAACACTGATGCGGAGGAGAGAGAGGGGCGCCTAGCAACCGCTCGGCGCCCCTCGTTCTCCCCCGCATCAAAAAAAAGAAGACAGCCCTTAAAAGCCGCTCGCTGGTGCCCGCTGCTTCACTGCTGGGCGCTGAAATATGACGTCATATTACGGCGCTCAGCAGTGAAGCAGCGGGCACCAGCGAGCGGTGCAGGAAGAAAGAAGCATCGTGAGGAGGGGGGGGGATATATAATGGGTAAGGGGGGAGAGGATATATAATGGGTAAGGGGAGAGAGTATATATAGTGGGTAAGGGGGGAGAGGATATATAATGGGTAAGGGGGGAGAGGAGATATATATAGTGGGTAAGGGGGGAGAGTATATATAGTGGGTAAGGGGGGAGAGGACATATAGTGGGTAAGGGGGGAGAGGACATATAGTGGGTAGGGGGGAGAGGATATATAGTGGGTAGGGGGGAGAGGATATATAGTGGCTAGGGGATGAGGTATATAGTGGTATATAGTGGGTGGGGGGATATATAGTGGGTAGGGGGGGAGGGTATATTTGTTGATTTAACTTTACTTGTTCTTCATTTTAAATATTGTATTTATTCCCGTTTTGTTTCTTCACTTCAAAATAAGATATATGCAGTGTGCATAGGTATTTGTTCATAGTTTTTTTTTTTAACTATAGTCCGGCCCTCCAACGGTCTGAGGGACCGTGAACTGGCCCCCTGTTTAAAAAGTTTGAGGACCCCTGCTCTAGAGGCATTAAGAGTCTGACAACAGGGAGAGAGAGGCAATTAAGCCTGACACTGAGAAAAAGGTACATTTTAACAAGCTTGTGTGTTAGCTTGCTGGTTGGATTGTAACGTTGCTATTCTGATGTTTGTATTTGGAGATTCTTGTCAAGAAGTGGGCCATCCTGCCACACTCTACATACTGCCTCTCTAGCATTGTTTTACTCCTTTACATGCCACATATCATGTGGCTAATAGCGTAACCTAATTAAAGGAACCTAAATATTGCATTTTTTTATTTTGTTTTATTTATTTTTCTCTGACAGAGTGTATACCCCCTGTTTTTTTTATATTTTAGTTTAGTCTTTTTTCCTGCCTGCCTGTGAGCAGTTTTAGCAGTAGAAAAAAGGGAAGTGCTTATGCTGTTGTACAGAGCACTGGCGAACCATATCTCCAGAAGGGTATGGGTCTGAGCCGTAGCTAGCTCTTTTTGCGCCCAAGGCAAGAATGGAAAACTGTGACCCCCCCCCAGCTTTTTTATTTTTTAGGTCGTTTTATACACACTGTCCTTATATACACACACACCTGCCCATATACACATACACTGTCGTTCCTCACAACTGCACTTACGCACACACCTGCTCATTAATACGCATATACACATACACTGTCCTTACGCACAACTGCCTTTATGCACATATACACACACACCAGCTTACAAGCACAAACACATACATACACTGCCTTCACACACACCTGCCCAATGTCTGTCACTCCGGGCCTCTGCTTTAGTGCTGCTATTGATGCAGAGCGCCATGGGTGACGTCATTTGATTCTTCACACGTTCTAAACCCCCCCCCCGGCATCTCCCCAACCAGTCCTGGAGGCTGCAGCTGTTGATCGGGTGTCTTTGCCCCTCCACTCGCAGCTGCGCCCGAGGCAAGTGCCTCACTTGCCTCACCCTTCCAACGGCCCTGGTATGGATGGTTTATGAATTTAAGGATACACCTTACCAGGAAAGGTTAAAGGATCTTAACATTGATTGCTTGGAAGAAAGACGTGACAGGAGGCATATGATAAAAAAACTTGTCTGTGCATCCATCGATACAGCCAGCCAGCCTGCCTGCCATTTTTCCTGTAGAACACTTAAACATCCATGCTTACAAACCTTCATATATGCTCCCTTCCTCTCGTACCTCCTTACCTCTCCCACAGCTTTCTCTCTTGTGCTCAAATGTTGCTTCCCAATGCCGGTCCAAAATTGTTAACAAAGAATAAGTCTGGCCTGGACTGTCATCTTCCACGACTGCTTGAACTTCTTATGGCTGTCAGAGGTGCTGCTTTCTCCGTTTATTGAGAGGCTACTTGAGGCCCTCCCTACTACTGTGCTCCCTGTCGCACTACTTTCAGTAGGATAATAGTGCCCTTCCTTTACCAGTTTTGTCTGATTTTTGAAGGACTAGCTATCCAAAGCAGCTGGACAGACCATACACTTCGCTCTGACATATACAGTGCCACTAGTGCACAGCATGCCTTTCTTTCACTGACCACACACACACACTGGTGGCTGCCCACATTTTTGAAGAATTGTACTACTGAAACGATTGTAGGCACATTGGGTAAAATGAGGGGCACAACTGGGGAATCCCTTGCACCCATGAAGAGCAGCAGCCATTTGGGCAGAGACCCTGAATACTTTGGGTACCACCTAAGCTCCCCAAAGTCACCGCCTCTGAAATGGACAAAGCCCACCTTTATAAACTGCCGCTACCTTATACTGGCACCAGAAAGCTTTTATCTGGCCAGGGCTCTCCTTAGTGGCCCAGCAGCTGCTTTCATGCCCACCCATTAGTTTCCAAGGGGATAAGGTTTTCTCTGTGACAGTTAGCAAACGCCCAAATAATGCAGCTCTCTCCACACCTGGTGGAAGAGATGGCTTTTAATTTGTGTAATATTGGGGAAATTCAGTCCTGCTACAAGGGGGTACATGTGCCTATCATCCAATCTCCATGCTCTGCTTTCACACTTCCGGTTGTGCGTTCCAAGCCTCGTTCTCAGTCAGAATTGAAATTCTTGCCGCCAAATTCTCTTCCGTTGCAGATAACAGCCTAATTTTAGCTCTTTTCCACTGTATATATAGAAGGTAAGTGAATTGACTGCTATGTGTGTTCCTGCTGTTTTCTTTTGGCTGGGTGCTGTTGCATCTTTCGTTATGTTGGCCCCTGATAATGCTGAGCCGCCCTCTGTCGAGGACAAAACTAAGAAGACTGTTATGAAGTCTAAACATGCCCAATGCTCCGGGTGTCACAAGGCTTTGCAGGATTCAAGGAAGACGCTCTGCTCCGCTTGCCTGAGATCTGTAGCGGATTCTGAGCCGTCTGGGGGTAGGGAGTTTTTGACCGGGCTTAAAGAGGAGATGCAGTCTACCTTCTCTGCCTTCCATCAGACTGTTCCTATTCCTGCCTATCACCACCTTCCAGCGGCACAAGACCCCGCTCTCCTGGGGCATCAGCCTTTGTTCTCAGACTCTGAGTTTGACTATCCTGAGGTAGAGGAAGGTTCCTCGGAGGAAGAAGAGATCCGGGAGGAAACTTCATTTTTGTTCCCGGTAGAAGAGATTGAGACTTTAGTTTCTGCTGTGAGGTCAGCTATGCATTTGGAGGAGGCCTCCACCCGGAAGAGTGACCCTTTCTTTGGTGCCAGCTTCTCCAAGCAGTCTGCCTCGTTTCCTGTTCATCCTGCGCTATCTGACATTATCAAGCAGGAATGGAACCACCCGGAAAGGAGGGTTAACCTGTCCAGACAGGTTAAACGCATGTTTCCCTTTGATGAGGACTTTGCTCAGTTTTGTGCTACCCCGCTGGTAGATACTGCTGTTATGAGGGTCTACAGGAAGACTACTCTGCCGCTTGAGGATGGCTCTCATTTCTCTGACCAGATGGAAAAGAAAGCTGAAGCTGCAGTTAAGAAATCGTTTGAGGCTTCAGCTGCTGTCCTTAAACCTGGAATTTCTCTGCCTCAGTTTCCAGAGCTGTCAAGATTTGGCTCTCCCAGATCGAAGAGGATATTGCTGCCAAGACCTCCAGGGAAACTGGCCTCAAGAATGTTGCTGCCGTGAAACTGGCCGTGGATTTTCTCTGTGATGCCTCCATTGAAAACATCAGAGTCCTGGTTCCTGTCCCTTGGCCAGAACTGTGCCAAGGGGTTTATTCTCCGTTTTTTCCGGTTCCCAAAGAGACCGGGAGGTCTTCGCCTAATCATAGACTTGTGCTTTTTGAACAGTCGTCTCCAGTTCGTCCGGTTCAAGATGGAAACCGTAAGATCCACCCTCGACACCTCATGCCTCAACGACTTCATGGCTTCATTAGATCTGAAGGATGCATATTTCCACGTTCCCATCCATCTCATCAACGTTTCCTGAGAGTGGCGATTCCTTGGGGTACAGCTGTCCAGCATTTTCAGTTTCAAGCCCTTCCATTCGGCTTGTCGGCGGCCCCAAGAGTCTTCAGGAAACTCTTGGCAGTCATGGCGGCCCATCTCCGATTTCAGGGAATCTCAGTCATTCCTTATCTGGACGATTGGCTTATCCATGCCCGGTCAGCGCCGATTCTTTGGGCTCACCTTTCCACGGTGGTCGACACGTTGCAAGATCTCGGCTGGATTCTGAACTGGGACAAATCCTGCACCGTTCCCTCTCAACAACTAGTGTTGCTGAGTCTTTGCCTGGATTCCTGCTCCGGGAAAGCTTGCCTTCCTCCTGCCAGGATCAAGGGAATTTGATTCCTAGTACGCAGGATTCGCTCTGCGCACCGCAGCTCCTTGCGGTTATGCATGTCCCTGCTTGGCAAGATGGTCTCCGCAAAGTATGCGGTGCCCTGAGCTCTGGCCCACATGAGAGTTCTTCAAAGATTTGTCCTCAACCATCTAGAAGACAACCCATTGGCTCTGGACCGGCAGGTCTGTCTTCCTCGGCATGTCAGAGCTTCCCTCTCCTGGTGGCTCCAACTGGACATCCTCGCCGCAGGGAGGAGTTGGTCTCTTGTCTCCAAGGTACTTCTCACCACCGACGCCAGCATCAGAGGATGGGGAGCTACGTTTCAGAACCTGTTCGTGCAGAGTCTTTGGTCTCTAGCTACGAAACTTCTTCCCTCGAACTGTCTGGAGTTACTTGCAGTAGAAAGCGCTGTGCATCACTGGGAGCATCTGCTCACCGGCAAGGACACTTTGCTTCGCTCCGACAATCAGGCAGTGGTAGCCTATGTCAACAGACAGTGGGGCACAAGAAGTCCTCGACGTCTCCGTATATCGCTCAGGATTTCCTTTTGGGCAGAGTCCTGTCACATGACTCTGTCCGCTGTCCACCTCAGAGGGACTTTAAATTCTAAAGCGGATTTCCTGAGCAGAACTCCTGTGCTGAGCGGCGAGTGGGCTCTGCATCCAGCAGCCTTCGACCTCATCCTTACCCGAGATCGACCTTATGGCATCCAGGAAAATGCTCAGATTCCTGTCTTCTGTTCCCTTAGGCCTCAGGATCATCCTTGGCGATAGATGCCTTCGAACAGGAATGGCATTTCCGGCTCGCCTACGTTTTTCCTCCCTTTGCTCTGGTCTCCAGGGTCCTACAGAAAATCAAGAAGTACCATGCCTCCGTGATCCTGATAGCACCAGACTGGCCAAAGCGAGTCTGGTATTCGGACTTGATCACTCTAAGTCTCTCTCCCCCTCTGAAGCTCCCGGCTTGGAGAGACCTTCTGCATCAGGGTTCGTTCCTACACCCAAACCCTGCCATGTTCCACCTGATGGCCTGGAGATTGAACGCGAACTGCTGAGAGCGCAAGGTTTTTCTTTTCCTGTGGCTGAGATGCTTCTGTAGAGTAGAAAGAAGGTTACCTCTCTGCGATACATTAAGATCTGGAAGAGATTTCTGGGTTGGTGTTGTTCCAAGGGAATTTTGCCATCTTCCTGTTCCTCGGCCTCCATTTTGGACTTCTTCCAAGAGGGATTCGACAGTGGACTTCAACCTTCCACTATCAGGGTGCATATTTCTGCCATCAGTGGGTTCGAGCTTATATCTCTGCCTGTGGTCAGACGTTTTGCCAAGGCCATCGTCCGGATGCGTCCTCGCTCTGTTACCAGGATGGTTCCATGAGACTTGAATCTCGTCCTTCTTAGACTCACATTACCTCCTTTTGAGCCTCTTCAGTCGGTTTCTCTGTATTTTCTATCGCTGAAGATGGCCTTTTTAGTAGAATCAGGAGATCGTGGATTGTTGCGGCCATCAACTTGGCATATTCTGCGGTTGGCCAACCTGCTCCTGTGGGGATCCGTGCCCACTCTACTAGGGCGGTCTCCACTTCCTGGGCCGAAAGATGCTGTATTTCGCCTGACCAGATCTGCAAGGCGGGTACTTGGCGAACTGTCCGCGCTTTTGTACAGCATTACCGTATCGACCAAATGGCTCAGGAGGACTCTCTTTTTGGTCGGAAGGTCCTTGGGGCTGTTTTGTGTCAAGTTTTCCCACCCTTCTGCTTTGGTACATCTATCCTTAGTGTCACCTGGGATGGCAGGGAAACAGGAAGTTCTACTTACCGTGAGCTTCTTTATCCTTAGTGTCACCAGGGACTGGCAGGGAAAAGAAGCTCTCGGTAAGTAGAACTTCCTGTTTCTTATCCGAAAAGCCTAGAAGACAAAACATAGAAAACCGACTGGTAGACAGAGTACAATACTTTATCATACTTGTTATGTAGCATGATTTAGAAGCTTAAAATTGTCCTGTCACCAAATATTAACTTCAAAACTGAGTATATGTTATGTTCCTATACCATTCTTGACACATCATAGTTTTAAACTAAAATGCCATTTCCCAAATAGTTGATCACAAGGGCTGCTTACACACATCCCCTACGCAGATAGCACACATCTCTACATGCTTTTAATACGGAATCATGCAATCCCTGTTGCATAAACGCTCTAACTCTGATCAAAAGATTTTGTCTCTCCGATAACGGAGGAGGAACTCTTTAGGAAGGCACCGGGCTCACCGGTTTTATAACCATAACACTTACACTCCCCCATTTACTTGCGATGTTTCAACAAATGTTAACTGGATCCCCCCCCCCCGCAGACATGCGATCTGCTAACATTTGTCTGATTCATAAGGAGGGTAAATCACTGTTAACCTAATCATACTGACCAATTTTATTAATAAACACTGATCTAAAAATGTTCACCAAAATATTGTCCAACTGTTCTTAACACTTCAATGATTAGCTTAATCCACCCTGACCAAGTAGGCTTTATTCTAACAAGGCAGGCAGGTGACAATACCAGAACATCAATTGATCTCCTCTGGTATGCTCTGAACTAAAAAAAAAGTGAGGAGAGCCTTTGACCACCTGGGCTGAACTTGTTCACAACGCAGTGACATTCCCTCTTGCCCCTGCTCTTTAGTATCTCTAGAACTCTTACGCCAAACAATTAGAAGTAATCCCAGGATCAAGGGTATTGGTGTGGGGGAGAAATCCTTTAAAATGGTTGCATATGATATTTCTCAACCTTGCACAACCACTCACAACTGCCACAGATGTCGGATGCCCGATACGCTGGCTCCCGGCGGGCAGATTGCCGCTCGTGGACGCCGGGTTCCTGATCCCACGGTTCCCGGCACCGGCGGGCGGATCGCCACTCACGGATGCCGGGTTCCCGATCCCTCGGTCCCCGGTACCGGTGGGCGGACTGCCGTCCGCGGATGCCGGGAACCCGAGACTGCTTCCCGAAGCTCCAAGACTGGCGTCGACTGCAGGAACTCTGGGGGCGGGGCTATGCCACGTGGCTGGTATCGGGGCAGTGATGGACGGCTGGAGGCTCGGCCATGATGTCATCTTGGAGTCTGATTGGCGCTGGCTTTAAAAACACGGAAATCCGTTTCTCCTGCACCCTGTTGTGTTACTATACTTCGTTTGCTGCTGTGTTCCTGATCTTCGTTAATATTGACCCTTTGCCTGCCAGACTACTCTTTGGATTTTGATTCTGTACCTCTGCCCGGTGATTCATGTACCAGTTTGGCTTGTCTGACTTCCCGCTCTGTGTCTCGACCCTCAGGCTTGTACTACCTGTTCTGTGTCAAACCCTTCGGCACCATTTTACCTGTGGGGTTCGTCTGCAAATTCCTTCACCTTATTTACTCAGTACCTATATCTACCTGCCCACGCTTGGCCTCCTTACTGTTGGGATCCTCTAAGTCCTGGTTCTCTGTTACTAAGGGCCTCTCTCTTGGTATCAGGGGATTGGGCAGAATAACTCCTGCGGTGAGTGCCATTATGCGGGTGGTCGTGACGACAACCTTTCAGTTCTTGTTCCAGATGATTGAAGAATATTCGGTCCTGGCAGGCTCACCAAAGCAGCCATACTGTAGAACAATGGAATGGGTAAATTCGATACCATCTGATTTAGATTGCTGGAGCCACGATATGCTTATCCTCTATCTCTTACTCTTCCATATAAACTTAATAAAAAATTTAAAATGTTTCCTATCATAAATGTGTAAAAGAATTACTACCTGAAGTGCATTTAGCAATTTGGGGAAGCTCACTGTTTTAATCGGGGTAATCCTGTCTGAAAAGGTTAAGTTCAATTTAGCGCAAGCCTGCGATTCAGACTGAATGTTGATTATTTTGGAGGAGATATTTAGCCTTTATAGTAGAAACAGATTATTTGGATTTTGAATCCCAAGATATTCTATGGCGGAGGGAGCCAAGGAGAAACCAAAAGTAGAGATTTGACAAGGGCAGAGATCTGGATTTAATCTTTAAATAAATCTTATATCTCATGACTCCACCTTACTCCTCAAAAGCATTTCAAGCTAGTCCAAGCTTTTTTCCCTAGTGCAAGGGATAGTTTCATAGGGTCTAGAAATAAAAAGTAACAGCTGCCTTTCTCAACTTCCTAGATCCCACCATGCTCCTTTTTAAAGCTTCCAGTCTGTTTTAACTCCATCAGCATAACAGTTCTCACCTGTGTTAACGAGAGAATCACTGACATGTCAGCTGGTCCTTTTTTGGGGGGGCTAAGTTCATTTTCATGACAGGGACTTTGCAATTGATTGCAATACATATGATCACTCTTCATAACATTCTGGAGCATATGCAAATTGCCATCATCTAAAGTGAGGCAGCAGACTTTGAAACTAATATTTGTGTCATTCTCAAAACTGTTGGCCATGACTGTATATATCTGACAGGATCCAGGGTGATGGCAAACAATAAGGGAGGCAGCAGACATCCCTAAAAGAGCATGTTCATCCAAGCCTTCAAGCTGGCCTGTACTGCTGCTATTGCCACCGGCGTAGGAACCGGGGGGACGGACCCCACCCCCAGGAAATCATGCGGGGGGGACCGATAATAGAGAAATTGAGGCGAGTGCCCTCAGGCGCAGCTGTGAGGGGCTGCACAGCTGCCCGATCAGCAGCTGCAGCCTGCATGAATGAAGTAGCGTCCAGTTCCGGTACCTCTTTTACAAATAAAACAAGAGACACTTCTTTATTTCAAAATTTTATTAAACGTCAGATATGGAATTATTTGTCCGCGGTGCGGACTAAATAACTTCAGCACCGCGACACTCAACCTTTATTAATATGTTGCAAAGTGTCAAATATTATTAACACACAAATTTGACACCATATATATCAATAATTTATTGTCAAAACGAAAGCAAACATAACCAATTGTAACCATTTAATAACCACTTTATAACCAAATTAATAACCTGCTGGTATGGGCGTGTCCACCTGTATCCCTGCTGGAACTGGCGGCGTCCCCTAGCGTGGCAGTCACATGACCCTACGATTCACAGGGGCGCATGCCCCTGGAGTGTCCTGCACTTACACCTCTGTGCACCACAAGTAACCATACCTAGATGGTTAACTCCTGCACCGTATCAGCTTAAAAACCAGAGTACCCGGCCAAGGCTGGAGAACGCGACCCCTTGCGCTTCACCGGCTCCCCAACACAGCCTCGGCCCTCTCCAAACCGGACCGAACGTCCAGCAGCCAAATGTCCAAACCTATATCGGACAAATGAACACCATCGTCACGGAACAACCCCGTAACGTCACCCTCCAAGTCCCTATGCCTAACCACGATGCCACCCCTAAAAGCCACAAAACGCGAAACCGACCTATTAACCTGCTTGCGCGCCCTTTCAATACCAGCCAACGAGCTGGCCCCACGCCAACGCAAACGGCGAACTATCTCAGACCAAACCAACACCGTCTCCGGGTAAGCGGCCCAAAGCTGAAGCAGGTCCGCCTTAATATCAGCTATCAGCGCCCAGATAGGAACCGAACATAAATCATTCCCACCGACATGCAGGAGCAGGATCCGAGGCACCCCATGGATCTGAACGTGGCGAGACACCTCCCGGGACACACGATCCCAACGCATACCTCGGAAACCGAGCCAGCGGACCGTCAACAGCACGGGATCAAGACCCAGCTGCCTCCCATTCGGACGCACAGCAGCCCGTCTCGCCGCCCAGAAAACATAGGAATGCCCCAGTATCCAAACTGCTCCTAAAAAAACAAACAAAGAAAAACAAACGTCAAGAAAACAACCTTCACAGCAAATGAGGACGAACATACGACTGAAAACGGCTAGACTCCCACCTACCCAACCTCATAATCACCTCCTGACGCAACCCCCATTGCGCAGCTTCCGTAGCCGCCCCAATCCGGAAGGAATGGGAACCATACTCATTAACCGACAAACCGAGGCTCGCCAGAGCCCGCTTAAACAAGGCAATAAACTGGAACCGGGACAAAGGGGAACCGTCCATATGCAACAGCAAAGGCCCCCCAACCCGAGGCCGTACTGCAAGATAAGCCCCCAGACAGTCATGCGGGCAAACCCCAGACCCAGGCAGAGCCTGCAAAACAATAAAACGCCCCCTGCCCTCCTGGTCCATCTTGGACCTCCGAAGACCCAACCGGACACCCCCACCGGACAGTAAAACATCATCAAACAGCAGGCCCCCAAGGACAGACTTGCTGGGGCTCACAAGCTCACCAATACGGAAGGCACCAAAAAAGGCGAGGACAAACGCCAGCCGAAACAACAAGAACTCCTCCCGCGACACACAAGCCCCGTCTAGAAACGCCACCAAATCCAACAGCAGAGGGTAGGAAACCGGCCTCCTAGAATCACGTCTAACTGCACCCCGCCGATACCCCCGCAGAGCCTGACGGACCATAAAGTGTTTAGTGAAATCAGGCTCACCCCCAGCCTTAAAATGGAAAGCAAGCGCCGCCATCCGGCGACCCAAACCCACAACAGATACCCCACCACTAAACCAATAACCCACCAGCCACAACAGGCCCTCCGCCCTACTAAGACCCTGTTCCAAGTTGGACGCCTCAGCCCAAAAAGCAGTCCATTCACCCCAAACCTGATCGTAAAAACCACGCGTAGAAGGGACCAGGGAACGTTGCAACAGGACCTCTACTCCAGCTCGCCCAGACTCCACATCCAAGCCGGAAAATCCGTGCCCACCTCGTCTGCCCCGGGCGCCAAAGCGAAGAACCGGTCCCACTGCAAACGAGAAAGGGAGTCAGCTATACAATTGTCAACACCAGGAACATGAGAAGCCCTGAGGCACACATTGAGCTGAAGACAACGCAACACCAAGCGCCGCAACAAGCGCAACACGGGAAACGAGGAAGATGTGAGATTAGAAATTGCCTGAACCACCGCAAGGTTGTCACACCAAAACCGAACCTGGCGATTAGCGAGACGATCACCCCAAACCTCCACCGCCACCAAAATGGGAAACAACTCCAAGAAAGTTAAATTCTTAGTTAAACCTGCTCGAGCCCAGCCGGCCGGCCAGCTCCCCACACACCAACTACCCCTAAAATAAGCACCGAACCCCACCGCTCCCGCGGAATCCGTCCACAACTCCAGATCCACGTTAGTGACCGGCTCCTCCATCCACAACGTCCGACCATTATAGTCGCGCAGAAACAAATCCCACACCTCAAGATCCTCCTTCAGGGATCTCGTAAGCCGCACAAAATGATGCGGGGCTGAAACACCCGCAGTCGCCAACGACAAACGCCTCGAAAAGACCCTGCCCATCGGCATCACCCGAGACGCAAAATTCAACTTCCCCAACAAGGACTGCAATTGCCGCAAAGTGACCTTGTGCAGCCGCCGAAAACTCGCAACCAAAAAACGAAGCTCAACCACTTTCGCCTCAGGGAGCCGATAAGACATGTCCCCCGAATCAATTTCAATACCCAAGAAACACAAGGAACTACACGGCCCCTCAGTTTTATCCGGTGCCAACGGGACACCAAAAAGACGCGCCACCTGTTGCATTGTGGCCAACAAAACCGCACACTGAGAAGAACCCGCCGGACCAACACACAAAAAATCGTCTGAATAATGGAAGGGAGACCCGCAACTTCCCTAACCACCCACTCCAGTAATGTGCTAAACTTCTCAAAGTACGAGCAAGAAATGGAGCAACCCATCGGGAGACACCTGTCAACAAAAAACCCATCACCCCAACAACACCCCAATAAATGAAAACTTTCCGGGTGAACAGGCAGGAGACGGAAGGCAGCCTCAATATCAACCTTTGCCAATAACGCCCCCCTACCAGACACCCTCACCCAATGTGCCGCCCTGTCAAAAGACGCGTAAGAAACCGCCGGGTCAATACCATCATTCACCGACTGCCCTTTCGGATACGACAGATGATGGATCAACCGAAACTTGTTTGGTTCCTTTTTGGGAACCAGGCCCAAAGGGGA
This sequence comes from Spea hammondii, assembly GCA_029215755.1. NCBI lineage: Eukaryota > Metazoa > Chordata > Amphibia > Anura > Pelobatidae > Spea > Spea hammondii. Next base: position 32,240,501 of record JARDYJ010000007.1, read on the forward strand.
CACCCGAAAATCAGGGATAGGGGGGGAAGGAAACGGACCCGCCATCCTACCCAACCGCACCTCTTTAAGCAACTTGTCAGAAACAACAGACGGGTTGGCAAGCGCTGACTTAAGATTACGCGACCGAGCAGATAAACCCTCAACCTTAGACGGAATGCGAAAACCGTCCCGAAAACCCTCCTCCAGCAACCGGACAGCATCCCGATCGGTGTATTTAATCAGCCACGGCAGCATCATCTCCAGCCGCACTGGAGTCTCCCCTTTTCCCAGCACCGGCCTTACTCCCTTTCTGCCGCTTGAGGCACTTAGTAAGCGGGTGTGCGCCACTACAGCCGGAGCATTCGTGCTTAAAGCGACACAATGTGCCCCACTTGCACTGCCCCTCATTAAACTTCCAGCAGTATCCTTTCTGTTGCCCAGCCGACACCCCTGTTCCGGAAGTACCGGCTCCCGTCTGAAAAGGCTGAGACCCAGGACGACCAGGCGTCATAACACGCAGCCACAGCGCTATATCCTTATGGTCCCAACGGACCCCAGGACGCACCGCCATGTGCTGACGGAACTGCTCATCATACCGCAACCACGCCTGCCCACCATAAACCCGATACGCTTCCCCAATCGAGTCAAGGTAGCAAAATAACCCCGAACAATGCTCAGGCGCTTTCTGACCAATGACACTGGCCAAAATGGCAAAAGCCTGCAGCCAATTAGAAAAGGTGCGAGGAATCAAACGGTATCGCCGCTTCTCCTCATCCTCTTTTTTAGTGGCCTCATTCTTAGATGGCCTATCCAGATTGAACTTCTCCAGAGGAAGGAGCGAAAATATTTCCACATATTCCCCCTTCCAAATCTTGTCCCTCACGTCCTGCTTCAAATGCGTACCCAAAGGAGCCTCAAAACAAACATATATCTCCCCTCGGGCAGCGTCCGCCAGCCGAACAGGATCAACGTCAGCGCGCGAACCCCCAGCAGCCGGGTCGGCAGAAACGCTGCTAGCGCTAACAGGAGCAGTAACAGGCGCAGTAACAGGAGCCGGCGCTACCTGCCCCACAGACCCAGACGGCACCCCAGTCGGTACAACACTACCACTCCCCAAAGCACTGAGACCTGCAGCCCCAGGCGCACTATATGACCCCCACACCTGCGCCGGTGACGCACCCTGACCCCCCAAACCACATGTCGCCACCAGATCACGAAAAACGGAAAGCAATTGGAGCGCTACCGCCGAGCTATCCCCAGAAACCGCAGGTGTGTTCCCCAGCAAAACAGAAGCACTCCCACTACTCCCAGCCAACCCCCCAACAGGTGTAGAGTGCGAAGAAAAGTTAGAAAACAATGGAACCAAATGCTCACCCTGAGATGCAACGCCCCCAGCGGTGGATGTAGAAGGCATAGCCTCCGGGGAATGTGCAGCAGAATCACCGGACCGGAAAGCAGCAGGAGTGTTCATTAGGTCGTCCTCAGCTTCAGTGCGTGGAGCAACTGAGCGACAGCCAGCAGCAGCCTCTCCAGCGTCTCTGCAGCCACCCTGGGCTCCCCGGGCCCCAGCACCGGCCCGCAAGCTGGGCAGTGACACAGCCCGCGTAGGGTTCAGAGCCCTCAGCGGGGAAGCGGCCCCCCGCGATGATCGCACCCGGGCGCGAGCACCGGGGCGCCCAAAATCGCGCCGGCGGCTCCGGACGCTCTGGCCACTGAGCCCTCGACCCCGCCGCCAAGCTCCTCCCCGGCTGCACCTCCGGGTGAGGCCTGCCGGCCCTCCCGGATCTCGCATGACGGGAACTCCGGAGACGCAGCAGCCACTCGCCGGCCAGACACCTCCGGGCTCAGCCTGACGGGGGGGGCGGGAGACCCTGGAACGACCTGTCCTCGACGTCCCAGGGGCAGATGAAGGTCCCGGAGCCGGCGAAGAGGACAGGACCCCGGACAGACGCTCCCGGAGCCACTCGACATCTCCTCCAGCAGCCTCCTGAAGCTCTTGAAACAGGGATTTCATGCTGGACGCCATCAGGAACCTGCAAGACAAAAGGTAAAATTCTCTTGAAAATAATTGCCCCTATAGGCCATGACCCTTCCTTATATACCCCCCGGGAGGGTAATTACCCCCTCCCTTCTGGCCCTGCACGTGCCACCAATACTTAATGCTTTCAGCGCCAAAATTTCCACTTAGTCATGCCTTAACCCCTTAAACAGGCTTGACCATGGGTACCTCGTCCGCACTACATTCATGTGGCCCCTCTGTCCAATTCTTTCCCTCCGGGGCTGTTCTGGACTGGTTGGGGAGGTCACGGATTTCCCTAACCAGTCCAACATTAAGGTAACACTTATCAGTGTGCTCTCTGTCACTGAGCGCCGGGCGACGAGATATGACGTTTATATCCCAGCCCCGGCGCTCAGCATAAACAGCTGTGCGCAACTGCACTGAGAGTGAGCGGCAAACCAGGAGGAAGAGAAAGGAGGAAGAGAAAGGTAAGAGATGTGAAGAACGAAGGGGGGGGGTCTGATGGTAGATATGTGTGTGTGTATATACATATGGTGAGGCATGTATATGGGCAATGTTTATGAATGTGTATGGGCACTTGGGCAGGCATGTGTGTGTGTATAGGGCAGGTGTGTATATGTGCGTGTATGGGCACGCGTATAAAAGGGCAGTGTATGTGCATACGTGTGTGTATATAAGGAGTGTATTTGTCTTATAGTGTATACGTCTCTGTAAGTAAAAAAATGGTTAAAATTAGTGTGTGTCTGTCACTGTATGTAGCATTTGGACACAAGAGAATATTGCGGGGTGCTACTTGGTCTAGGGCATCACTAATACAAAGCGCCACGTGTTAAATCTAGGGGTAGGCAGCGTAAGTGAAGGATGTGTTTGAATGTGTGTCTGGGTATGATAGTGTATGTTATTGTGCACATCTGTTTTTATGGGTATGTTAGTACAGGGCTTGACAAATTTGTTTTAAATCTAGGAGCCAGCTAAAAAAGTTAGGAGCCAGGACTTTTTTTTGCCCCAGCACTAACACTTTGCCCCAGTACTCAGCAATCACAGTCCTGCCCAGACATACCCAGGTTCCAGCATGTACTGGCTGACTTGGCATGATAGGAATACATGCTGAAACCTGGCTTGCTGCCCCCCTTGTATATTGATGCTGCACATCACTTAGAGCCCCCTGTGCCATGCTCCTCCCCCCCACTTACACAACCATGCTATCACACACTGTCAGGAACTTACCGTTCACCCCCGCCGTCCGCGTGTGTCCTCGCCTGGCGGGGACCTCGTTGGCCGTCGGCATCTTCGTCCGCATGTGTCCTCGCCCGGCGGGGACATCGCTGGACTCCGGTGTCTTCGTCCGCGGCCCACGCGGACCGCATCCATGGAGGATAGGCCGCATCCCCTACCTCTCCTACGGCGCACGCCGTGTAGGGCGGACGCCAGAAGGAGATTGACAGCGGGGAGGCGTGTCCTGCGGTCCAGTGACGCAGGTGGGCAGGCAGAGAGGCGGGACAAAGAGGTGACGGACAGTCACCATTAATATGGTATATTGGGGAAGGAGGGCTTATGGGAGGAGTCAGTCTTTAGCGGGCTATTTAAACCTGCAGCCCTGTACATTCATTACTTGATTGTTCTGGTTACCTGCTATAGCCCTCTCCCTTATTGCTGGACACTTGTTTATTGGATTCTCCGGACTTTGACCTTGGCTTGATTATACGGACTTTGCTGATTCTCTCTACCCCTGACTGCGGATTGCTTAACGGTACTGCTTTTTGCCTATTCCTTTTTCCTTCAGTAAATAAATCATTGCTGTTGCATTATCCACTGGTTTTGTGTCTGCTGCTTCACCTGGTGTCTTTCTGCGCTGTGCTCCAACCCCACAAACCTTACACACACACTCATTCATACACCCTCCTTTACCCCCTTACCTGCACTGCAGATCTCTCACACGCAGACTTCCATAGGGGCCCTGCTGATTCTCTCTCTGTCTATCTGCACAAACTTCTCTTGTCCTGCCCACTGGGAGGAGGAATGGAGCAGTCATGTAACGTGAGATGAATTCATGTGACTCCTCTGGCTTCCTGTGGCCAGCGCAAGAGACGCTGCTTGCACAGTAAGACACACAGTTAAGCAGTGCGGCCCCTGCAGGGATTTTTTTTATTTTTTTTTTAATTTAATTTCGTCGTTTTGCCGAAGATGTGTTTCGGCCACCGGTTTGGCTCACAAACACCTAGGCGCCAGGAAAAAATTATCAGTGTTTAGGTATATTAGTGTTGGAATGTTTTCAGCCCTCTCCCCCTCCCGTTTTACTGTTTTTAGTAAATTTGCTGAGTCAGCTATGGGGGCCGGCGGGCAATGTTGATTGACGGCCCTGAGCTGACGATTGATAGGTGTGCATCACCTTACTGTGCTTAGGGGTGGGGGTCACTATATATATGGGAGCCCACCCCGTTTAGGTCACTTTTTCGATTGACCAGGAAAGCTTTCCCTCCCACCCCTCTTTTTTCTGTTTCTTGGCGGTTGGTTATCAAGCTGGCATAGCGCAAGGGTTAACCACCTTAGGTGTGGTTTGACCCGTGGTGCACAGGCCCTCGGCCTAAGTGCAGGACACTCCTTGGGCTTGTGCCTTGGTGAATCCTAGCCGTGACAATGGCTGCCGTGCAGGGGACGCCGGTGGTCTCTACGTTTTTACGGTTTTACGCCTGTGCCAGCCGGTTCGGTTGTTTACAATTTAGGGTTACGATTTGTAGCCTTTATATTTGGTTTACAATTGTTAGTTTTAAGGCTTGCACGTGTCATAGTAAGTCGGGTGGTGCGGCACGTGCATTGCTATATTATATACTATGTTATATGTGTTTACAAATAAAGTTCATTTTACTATGAATAAAGTTATTTATATCTGTGTCACGGTGTGGAAGGCGTAAAGCGGACTGCACCGTGGCCTTATTTTTCCATAGTTGACTATAATAAAGCATTATATTATTTACTTTGTGTTTGTGTATTTATTGTGGGAAGGGGGGTAAAGAGGGCGTCGTATTGGCGCTACCTCAGTCAAGAAAGCCCCAGGCGAGAGCATGGAGCAAGAAGGGCGCATGACTGAGGGGACGACAGGCAGCCCTCTCCCCCTCCCGTTTTCCTGTTTTTAGTAAATTTGCTGAGTCAGCTATGGGGGCCGGCGGGCAATGTTGATTGACGGCCCTGAGCTGACGATTGATAGGTGTGCATCACCTTACTGTGCTTAGGGGTGGGGGTCACTATATATATGGGAGCCCACCCCGTTTAGGTCACTTTTTCGATTGACCAGGAAAGCTTTCCCTCCCTCCCACCCCTCTTTTTTCTGTTTCTTGGCGGTTGGTTATCAAGCTGGCATAGCGCAAGGGTTAACCACCTTAGGTGTGGTTTGACCCGTGGTGCACAGGCCCTCGGCCTAAGTGCAGGACACTCCTTGGGCTTGTGCCTTGGTGAATCCTAGCCGTGACAATGGCTGCCGTGCAGGGGACCCCGGTGGTCTCTACGTTTTTACGGTTTTACGCCTGTGCCAGCCGGTTCGGTTGTTTACAATTTAGGGTTACGATTTGTAGCCTTTATATTTGGTTTACAATTGTTAGTTTTAAGGCTTGCACGTGTCATAGTAAGTCGGGTGGTGCGGCACGTGCATTGCTATATTATATACTATGTTATATGTGTTTACAAATAAAGTTCATTTTACTATGAATAAAGTTATTTATATCTGTGTCACGGTGTGGAAGGCGTAAAGCGGACTGCACCGTGGCCTTATTTTTCCATAGTTGACTATAATAAAGCATTATATTATTTACTTTGTGTTTGTGTATTTATTGTGGGAAGGGGGGTAAAGAGGGCGTCGCATTGGCGCTACCTCAGTCATGTGTGTGTGTGTATGTTATTCAAGTGTTTAAGTGTGTGGATATGTTCCTGTGTGCATGATGTGTTAGGAGTCTTAGATGGTTACTTCAATATATCATAGTAGTCTCTGTGGCCGTGTCCAGTGGGGTCCATCTGTGGTTGTAAGATTTTTCTGTTTCTGTAGGAATTTTCTCCCATTCATCCAGTAGAACGTTTTATGAGCTGGAGGTTATATACCAAGACATTTTGGACAACATTATGCTTCTAACTTTGTGGGAACAGTTTTGGGGAAGGTCCTTTTCTATTCCATCATGACTGTGCCCCAGTGTGAACAGGGAAAAGAAAAAATGTCGGTGCGCTAAGCTAGTCTTGTGCCCCAGTGTACAAAACAAGGTCCATAAAGGCATGGTTGCAAAAATTCCCCACAGAAACACTCCAAATCTTGTCGAAATCGTTCCCAGAAGAGTGGAAGCCGTTATAGCTGCAAAGTGGGGCCAACTACATTTTAATGTCTATGTATTTATAATGCAATGTCATAAAAGTCCCTGTTGGCATAATGGTCAGGTGTCCCAGTACTTGAGACCCAGCATTATTGCAACTTTTTTTATTCAAACATGGTTACATCTCTGGGGGATGACTTGCCATGAAAAACACTAATTCTTCAATTGTATACAATCTTAATAAATGCATATTAATACTGAGAGCACTTGATTTTTGTGTAAATTTGTATTTTATTTACCTTGCTTTATTAGGGCAGCTTAAAACTACAACTCACGGCATCAACCGACCTGTGTTAATAAAATGTTTCTATTTAGATATTAATAGTATTTAAGTGTTGTCTGCTCCCAGACCACAAATGCAGAAAGGGTCAATTGCATCACTGTATTTCTGTAGGATCTTTTGTTTTGTTAAAATCACTGAAATCAGTGGCGGAACTACCGGGGTCGCAGGGGTCACGACTGCGACCGGGCCCTGGAGTTCTGCCAGTCAGGGGGGGCCCAAGGGGTGCCGAGGGATTGCTGAAAACCACCACTCGGCAACTCTTGGGCCCCCCTGACAGTAATCCAGATTGCAGTGTTGGGAGCGTGAGGCGTTTGTCTTGGGTGCCGGCGCTTCACGTCATATGCCGGCGCTCAGCAGTGAAGCACCGGCACCCGAGACAAACGCCTCACGCTCCCAACACAGGAGTTGACGGTAAGTGACCTACAAAGGGGGGGGTAGGGAGGGAGAGGGTAGATTGTGAGAAGGGGGGTTAGGGAGGGAGAGGGGAGATTGTGAGAAGGTGGGTAGGGAGAGAGAGGGGAGATTGTGAGAAGGTGGGTTAGGGAGGGAGAGGGGAGATTGTGAGAAGGTGGGTTAGGGAGGGAGAGGGGAGATTGTGAGAAGGTGGGTTAGGGAGGGAGAGGGGAGATTGTGAGAAGGTGGGTTAGGGAGGGAGAGGGGAGATTGGGAGAAGGTGGGTTAGGCAGGGAGAGGGTAGGGAGGAAGAGGGTAGATAGTGAGAAAGGGATAGATGGGTTGGGAATGGGGTGGGGACCTTAACAGATTCTCGCACCGGGGCCCTGAGGTTTCTAGTTACGCCCCTGACTGAAATATATGCCAAACTTTTGGTTAATTTTCTTTGACCTGTTTGTTTAATAAATAACTTCTCTGTGAAAACTGAACATGATACACTGAACACACACACACATAAATTTATATAAAAATGAACAATTTCCAGTTTACTGAACAAGAATATACCCTACCAGTAAAAATGCTACCCCCCCAGATTTTTAGGGGTTCCTACGCCCATGGCTATTGCTGCCCTAATATTTACCACTGATTACCTTCCCCAAATGAATCCCCGCTGTAAAACATGTGAGCTATCGGGAAGTATGGGTTGAAACCTCTGTGCCAATATGGTTGTAAAGATCAAATCCTGGTTTAGAAGTGTGACTGGCCTGTATGAAGTCGCCAATGAATGACTTGTTTTGGTTTGGGTAGCAGGATGCCCATTAAAGTCTCAGGGTAACTGGAGCATGATCAGAGATCTGTATCTTCAATACCCCCTCAAGACATGGGGCGACAACCCTGGTGAGATAAGAAAATAATCAATATCAGAAAGGGAACCATGTATTCCAGAAACAAAGGTTTACTCCCTCCCCTGTGGATTCAACACCCTCCAAGAATCTAACAGATCAAAATGGGTCTTAAAAACTCATAGAAACATAGAAAGTGACGGCAGATAAGAACCAGTAGGCCCATCCAGTCTGCCCAGTACTTTCCTTTAGTACTTGCCCTTATCCTATATCTAACTTGGCCTTATGCCTATCCCATGCTTGCTTAAATGACTTTACTGTATTAACATCTACCACTTCTGCTGGAAGGCTATTCCATGCGTCCACTACCCTTTCCGTAAAGTAATATTTTCTGATGTTACCATTAAACCTTTGCACCTCTAGTTTATGCTTGTGTCCTCTTGTTGTGGTAGTATTTCTCCTTTTAAATAAACTATCTTCCTTTACCTTGTTGATTCCCTTTAAGTATTTAAATGTTTCTATCATATCCCCCCTGTCCCGTCTTTTTTCCAGGCTATATAGGTTAAGATCCTTTAACCTGTCCTGGTAAGATTTATCTTGTAATCCATAAACCATTTTAGTAGCCCTTCTCTGCACTTTCTGGAGATACGGTCTCCAGTACTGTACACAATACTCCAAGTGAGGTCTCACCAGTGATCTGTACAACGGCATGAGCACTTCCCTCTTTCTACTCCTAATACCTCTTGCTATACAACCAAGCATTCTGCTAGCATTACCTGCTGCTCTACTGCATTGTCTGCCTACCTTTAAATCCTGAGAAATAATTACCCCTAAATCCCTTTCCTCACACATTGAGGTTAGGACAGTATCAAATATTCTATACTCTGCCCTTGGGTTTTTATGCCCCTGGTGCATTACTTTGCATTTATCTACATTAAATGCCAATTGCCACAGCTCTGACCATTTTTTCCAGTTTACCTAGATCGTTTGCCATTTGGCTTCTTCCTGCAGGAACATCAACCCTGTTGCAAATTTTTGTGTCATCAGCAAATAAACATACCTTTACATCAAGACCATCTGCAATATCACTAATAAAGTTATTAAAGAGAATGGGTCCAAGTACAGATCCCTGAGGTATCCCACTGGTAACAAGACCTTGTTCTGAATATACGCCATTGACTACAACCCTCTGTTGTCTGTCACTCAGCCACTCCTTAATCCATTCAACAACATTGGGATCTAAACCCAGAGATTGCAGTTGATTTATAAGTCTTCTATGTGGGAGAATGTCAAAGGCCTTACTGAAATCCAGATACGCAATGTCTACTGCACCACCTTGATCAATTACTTTAGTCACCCAATCAAAAAAATCAATAAGATTTGTTTGGCAAGATCTTCCTGAGGAAAACCCATGTTGTTTTTGATCTTGAAACCCATGTGACTTCAGATGTTCAACAATCCTTTCCTTTAACATTGTTTCCATTAATTTCCCCACTACAGATGTAAGACTAACTGGCCTGTAGTTGCCCGACTCCTCCCTACTGCCTTTTTTGTGAATGGGCACAACATTCGCTACTTTCCAATCACCAGGGACAACTCCCGTTACCAATGATTCATTAAATATATCAGTTAACGGTTTTGCTAGTACACCCCCAAGCTCTTTTAATAACTTGGGGTGTATCCCATCAGGCCCCATCGACTTATTTGTCTTTACCTTAGACAACTGAAGTAGAACCTCCGTCTCAATAAACTCACATATTTCAAATGATTCAGTCTTTTTTCCCAACTGAGGTCCCATTGCTTCATTTTCATCTGTAAAAACTGAACAGAAATATTCATTGAAGCAGTCAGCTAAACCTTTATCCTCTTCTACATATATTCCTTTTTTTTGGTCTAACTAATCCTTGTTTAACTTTCCTTTTCTCATTTATATATCTAAAAAATGTTTTATCTCCATTTTTTACTGAGAGGCCAATTCGCTCTTCTGCATGTGATTTGGCAGTTCTTATAACTTTCTTTGCCTCTTTCTGCCTAATTTTATAGATCTATCTTCCTTACTTTGGGTATTTTTGTATCTACCAAAGGCTAACTTCTTGTCTTTTACGATTTTGGCCACTTCTGCAGAGTACCACAGCGGTTTCTTAAATTTTTTACTCTTACTGACCAGCCTAATACAATTTTCTGTTATCTTCAATAATACAGCTTTTACAAAATCCCATTTCTCCTGAACGCCATTTAAATTGTGCCAGTCTGATAATACTCCTCTATACATATTCTCATTTTAGAAAAGTCAGCTTTTCTAAAATCTAAAACTTTTGTTTTTGTGTGGTGTGACTCACTGTTCGTATATTAAACCACACAGACTGATGATCACTAGATCCCAAACTTTCACCTACAGAAATATCTGTTAACAAATCTCCATTTGTGAACACTAAATCCAATATGGCCTCCTTACGAGTTGGTTCCTCAACTACCTGTTTTAAAGATAATCCCAGTAAGGAGTTTAGAATATCCGCACTCCGGGTACAACCAGCTACTTTCGTTTTCCAGTTCACATCAGGGAGATTAAAGTCACCCATGATTATAACATCCCCCTTCACTGTCATTTTAGCTATTTCCTCCACTAGTAGATTATCTAGTTCTTCTACTTGTCCTGGGGGTCTATAAATCACACCTATGCGTGTTACTTTACTTTTGCCAAATTGTACTGTAACCCAAACCGACTCTAAGTTCTCCTCACCAACTTGTATTAAGTTAGATTTTATGTTATTTTTTACATATAGGGCCACCCCTCCCCCTTTCTTGCCTTTTCTGTCTTTTCTATATAAAGAGTACCCCGGTATTGATATGTCCCAGTCATTTTTCTCATTATACCATGTCTCAGTAACAGCCACTATATCAACATTCTCAGTTGCCACAACTGTTACAAATTCATGGATCTTATTCCCTAAACTGCGAGCATTTGTAGACATGACCTTTAGCTTGTCATTTAACACCGATGCTGCAATAGCTTTCTGTCCTTGCTTTGGGGGGCAAAATATATGCTTCTCCCTATTATCTGTATAGACCAAGCCCCCACCTGGTTACTAAGTAAATCGCCTTCCCTTTCTATACTGTCTAGCCCGGTATTTAATCCCCCTCCCCATTCCTAGTTTAAAATCTCCTCCAATCGTCTAGCCATTCTCTCCCCAAGCACATTGGACCCTCTTGCATTTAGGTGCAATCCATCACGACTATAGAGATTGTACCCCAAAGCAAAAACAGCCCAGTGCTCTAAAAACCCAAAGCCCTCCTTCTTACACCAAGACTTCAGCCATGCATTTAGCTGCCTAATCTCCCGCTGCCTTTCTGGTGTAGTGCATGGCACAGGTAGTATCTCTGAGAATACTACCTTGGAGGTCCTTTTCTTAATCTTACTACCTAAGTCCCTAAAATTACCTTTTAGGACACTCCATCTTCCTCTTACTATGTCATTGGTGCCAATGTGCACCAAGACAGCTGGATCCTCGCCAGCCCCTCCCAATAATCTATCCACTCTGTCCGCAACATGCCGAACCCGGGCACCTGGGTGACAGCAAACCATTAGGTTGCTGCGATCAGAGCTACAGATTACCCTGTCTGTTTTCCTGATTATTGAATCCCCTACCACCACAACCTGCCTGGGCTTTCCTCCCTTTCGGATCCCCTGCACATTGGATGAGCTGCTCTCCTGGCTGTTAGAGAGAACAGCTTTTTCCGGAAAACCTACCTCTGAGTCTGCCTCTTCCTCTTCCCTTCCCCACTGCAACCACGTCTTACTGTTACCCAGCTATGTGCCTGACTCCCTTCTGACTGATCTCCTCCCTCATTGCTAGGGGCCCCATCTAAACTTTGCTCAGTGAGCAAGAGACTCCTCTCAATGTGCCTCTTCAGAGCACCAACCTCAGCTTCCAGAGAGACCAATTGATCACACTTACCACAGCGATATGGACCCAGGAACTGCTGTTCCAAGCATGCATACATATGGCATGATGTGAGTGAAATCTCCAAGCTTGCTCATACTTTATGAAGGGACGTGAGCACTTACAGAATTTTAACAATTGCTTTATGTCACTTACCCTCCTTTCTCTTACACTCTTGTGTTGCACGAACTGCTGTGGTGCACAAACTGGTCACTTAGAGAATGCAAGCCCCTTACAATGAGCAAGCTCTGTGAGTTTAACCACTTCCTTTATACAGAGCAACACAGTTAATTGATTATAAACCCCACCCTTAACTAATTACACTCTAGCAAATGGGAGGAAAAAAAACCCAAACAGTTATTTTTTTTGTTTTTTTTACCACAAATCCTTCAACCCTCTTGTTGCTAGTTGAGATACAAACCCACTGTTGGTATAGTTAGAATACCACTTCGCTGCTGCTGCTGTGGTGCACAAACTGGTCACTTACAGAAAGCAAGTCACTTAGAGAATGCAAGCCCCTTACAATCTACATCTAACTCCTCCCATGATCAGGTGGCAGGGAACCAGGCAGAGCCCAGTCTATTCAGCACCTGGTCCTGCACCACGTTAGTCACTCCCTAAAACTAATCTGGGCCAGAAAAATCAGCCAAGGTCTCCAGAAGATTACTATAGAAATTACCATTAGGAGCATCGGGCGCATGTACTTTTACTAGGAAGTAGTGTTGGCCAAAGATGGTTATGTCTAAGACAATAAATGGCCCCCTTAGAATCCAATATAGTAGAATGAATATAATAACGCAATGATTTATGCAACAAAACCACCACCCCACTTAATTTAGATGTACAAGAGGCGTTAACACATTAATCGACCCATGGCCCCCTCAAAGAGTTATCTGGCTCACATAGTTTTGCTCTAGAAAAAAAACTCATTGAAGGCTTAAGTTGTTTCAATTTAGATAAGATCATTTTATGCTTAAATGGACTATTAAACTGGCCTCCTGGAATGTTAATGGGTTAAACAAAGAGGTACACTCTGGGCAACTGAGTTTAAACAATTACTATTCAACCCTCATCCTCTTATTTGACAAAACCAAATACATATATTTTACACTGAGCCCCCCTGTGTCCCAGAGCTCAAGGTGGTTCCTCATATACCCCACACACCTGAATTTACTGGAAATGGTTTGAAAATGCAGTACAAACATTAAAACCAAAAACACTAGACAACGAGGGGCCAGCACCAATATAAATTAAAGAATAACAAAGATACTTATCAAAATTCTCTGGCAGCATTAAGACTCTCAAGGCAGGGAGGAACTGTCCATCCCCATCTAAAGCACACTCAGTTCATGAAGTTTGATCTTAGCATCCTGGAACGAACTGGAAAGGTAAGTTTAGCCATCTTAGGTGAATCTCAATTTTGCAGGATGTTTCAAACTCTGGGCTGAATAGTCCTGCAAAATCAGTATTTTACAGTAATTCTGAAGCTGTATGATATGCTGCAAAAATGTGTTTATCTGCAAAGGTCAGGACACATAGCATGATTGGTCTTGGATAGTGGTTAGGGTCTCACATGCGCTGGGTCGACCCCATGGGCTCTCTATAAGCAAAAGTTTGTTCTATGAAAAAGACAATCCAGAGCTTCATGTAGCCACCTTTGGAGCATGAGCTGAGGTTGGTTTGCCCTTACACTTTCCGGGAGCACCAACACTTGTAGATTGTTTCTCCTGCTCCTGTTCTCCAGATCGTCCATCTTATCCGAAAGATGACAGTACTTTTTGACTCTAAATACCCTTTTTATAGTTCTATTTCAGTATTACAGTTGTTTACATACAATACATCTTGTGGTGGCTGGTACTCGCACAACAGTGCCATAGTTAGTATAATTGAACTCAAGGACAGATGGCTTCAGATTTTTTAACAAGAACAACATAAAGCCGGGTGCACCTTGCAGCCAAGTACAGAAATGCACTTCCAAACTGCCCCGGCACTCACCCATGGTATGGAGAGGCGTCACCCGTTGCCTCTCCATACCACCAAGATGGCGACCCAAGGCCTGCAGCAGCCGACCACCATGGGGACCACCTGGGTACCACTCAGAGACCCCCGCTCTGTTATATGTGGAGCGAACCATGATCCCAGACAGTCTACATCCTCCCAGTCAATCAGAGACGCCGGATCCCCAGTGCAGTCATGTGATTAATTTGGCCTCCGACTCCACTCCTGTCCACAAGGCCAACATGGGGCCTAAGCACTCTGACGAGCAAAGACTCCCTGGGTGTAGCTGGTGAGCTCTTGGGCGAATGGAAGCTCAAGTTGGCCAGCAACCTTATCTCCAGCAAACAACGTAGAAACTAGCAGGATAGATGTCTATCCCAATATAGAACGGAAAAAGAAACACCTTCACGAGTGGGTAGGTCTTAAAAAATGAACATAAAATAAATTGAATTACAGTACCCTACAAATCTTGCTGCTCCCGCAGATCAACACTCCTCATAAGTGTTATAACAAATGGTGTATAGGCAAAGGTCGGGGCGCATAGATATGTGGGAAAAAATAAAACAAATATAGTGTAATAAGTTCGTACGAAAAAAATAAAAATAGAGATATTTGTTGCACTCACAAGTGTATTAGAAAATGAAAACTCGTCAAAAATCCATACTCTCTTTCGTCTTTGGAGCTTCTGTGTAGAAGATAGAAAACGAAATAGTGCAATAAAAATAGATATTGTTTAATGAATATAGATTAAAAACTTACAAACAAGTAGGCATAACGACTGGGTTATGCGTAAGAGCAGTGTCCTTTACAAAGGTAAGTAGATGATCATCAAGTCCATGTAAAGTCCGGGTTTCAATAGTTATAAAGTTTTCCAAAATATCTCAACGCGTTTCGCCGATTTTTGTCTCGGCTTCCTCAGGAGAAAATTTAAGAAATCAATCTGTATCCTGTCTGTGTTTTCGCGGTTCTTTTAAAGGTCCCGGCTCGCCGTCTTGTTCTATTTACGTCATTTCGACGTCATCACGTTTAGTCTTTTCTTTTTTCTTTTTTCTTTTCTTTAATCTTGCTCATCATTGAGATTAGAGCCTCACAAGGGACTCCTGTGGGTTTAATGCAGTAAAAGAATTCCCCATCTCTCTTATCTGCATATTCACATTTTTCTTCTTGAGAATCCAAATAAAATCCACATTCACTGTAAACTTCTCGAGTTCCATTGAGAAATAAACCAGTGTATATGATATATTTATATCCAATATTCCTTGCCTTCCATAAGGCTGCCACTCCTTCGCTTGGATGTAATAAAATAATGGATATTCTTATATTCCCCTCCCAAGATAAAATGGGTAATATATTCGTGCCCTTAAAAAGTCTCCACCGTATGTATTCCTTTTTCCCATGTAATCAAACATGTCAACTTGGACAGTTAATGAATCTCCAGTACAATATTTCAGTCTATAATCTAATATGGTTGCTCTGCTGTTTTTACCACTGGTTGTGTCATTTAAACATTTAAAAGATGCATTAGAAATTGTGTGATCTATGGCATTTAAGATCTTGTCTATTTTCACATGAATGTCCTTAGAATCATGAACTGCTGTTGAGTCAACAAATGAGGTCTTTTGTTCTAAATATGCCAAAGGGACAAATGGGAACTTCAACGAAGGCTAGTGGGAGAGAACAAAACACAAAAGCAAAAAAAAACAGTTACAAAGAAAAACTTTATATAATCGAATGAAAGTTATCAGATGGGCCCCGGAGCCAGCCCATTCAAGCAGTGTGTATGAGAGTAGCTGTAATGTGTGATAAGAGTGAAATGGGAGTAAGTTGTGATGTGTGACAGGCATGATGAGAGTAATGAGGTGGTAAGTGTAAAGAAGTGAGTTGTGATGCATGGTAGATATGATGGAAGTGACGTGTGATGGCAGATTGAAGATGTTTTAGTGAGTATCTGTTTTGGTGAGCGTGAGTTGTAGTGTGTATTTGTAACTGGGTGGGAAGCAAGGGGCCAAGTCCCTCCCTGAAAGTTATCATTTGAACCATTGACCCACATACCTTGGCTAATTTCCGATGGACAACGAAGCTAAGAACTAGAATGGCAACTAGAGAAAAAACCCAAATGATCCTCAGAATGTTAGATCTGCACATGTTACTGGTTCTGTAAATAAAGAGAACAGTATTACTTCACAAGATTTACCTGAAATAGTAATGGTATTTACTCCTAACTTAACAGACTATACTTTCTATTTTAAAACAGAATACTTCTTTATAATAAAACAAAAAAGAAGAGCGTGGCGAGGAATTATCCACTACTACAATGATAAACAAATAAGTTGCTTTGCTGGTGTTAGCATGTTATGGCAAGCAGATTCAGTCAGGTCTGGTCCCTTAAGTTAACTCTTACCTCTGCTGTATTTATGATTTGGTTCCAAATGTATCAGTTGTATTTGATTTCTTATGGTAGTACTGTGATTTGTAGTATAGCAACACAAAAAAACATGGAACACATACAGTATCTCACAAAAGTGAGTACACCCCTCACATTTTTGTAAATGTGATAACACTGAAGAAATTGCACTCTGCTACAATGTAAAGTAGTGAGTGTACAATCTGTATAACAGTGTATATTTGCTCTCCCCTCATAATAACTCAACACACAGCCATTCATTTCTAAACCTTGGCTACAAAAGTGAGTACACCCCTACGTGGAAATGTCCAAATTGGGCCCAAAGTGTCAATATATTGTGTGGCCACCATTATTTTCCAGCACTGCCTTAACCCTCTTGGGCATTAAGTCACCAGCTTCACAGGTTGCTACTGTAGACCTCTTCCACTCCTCCATGACAACATCACTGAGCTGGTGGATGTTAGAGACCTTGAGCTCCCCCACCTTCTGTTTGAGGATGATGGCTCAATAGGGTTTAGATCTGGAGACTAGGGCTGAAACAACTATTCGATAAAATCGATAATAATCGATAAGTAAAATCGTTGACAATGATTTTCATTATCGATTAGTCGAATCGATTTTTATCGATTATAAAAAGAGTTTTTTTCAGAGCAAATGCTCTGAAAAACTCCTCTCCTTATATAAGCCGACCTCAAACAGAGATCGGATTATAACACTAGAATCCAGATCCTCCGCAACGCTGCAGGGAACCTGAATTCCCCTCACTGTCAGCCGGTGGGTGTCCGTGCGATATGCACAGACAACTTCCGTCTCTCCCCTCCACTTCCATACACCCCTCTGACTCCTCCCCCTCCCATACACCACTCTGCCTCTCTCCCGACTCCTTGGTGTTTTGCGAACCTCCGTTGCTGACAGGCACATTCACTGCAGCTTCATAGAAGCCTCAGCGTAAGTGAAGGTGAGTAACGGAGGCTGTCTGTGCGCATTGTGCAGACCCCACCAGCTGACAGCGATGTGCACAGACAGCCTCCGTTACTCACCTTCACTTACGCTGAGGCTTCTATGAAGCTGCAGTGAAAGTGCCTGTCAGCAACGGAGGTTCACAAAACACCAGGGAGTCGGGAGAGAGGCAGAGTGGTGTATGGGGGGGGAGTCAGAGGGGTGTATGGGAGCCACCCTTCCATATACCACTCTGGCTCCTCCCCCTCCCATACGCCACTCTGCCTCTCTACCCAGCTCCCTGGTGTCTTGTGAACCTCTGTTGCTGACAGGAGGCAGAGTGGAGTATGGGAGGGGGGAGGAGGCAGAGTGGAGTATGGGAGGGGGAGGAGCCAGAGTGGTGTATGGGAGGGGGAGGAGCCAGAGTGGTGTATGGGAGGGGGAGGAGGCAGAGGGGTGTATGGGAGGGGGGAGGAGGCAGAGTGGTGTATGGGAGGGGGGAGGATGCAGAGTGGTGTATGGGTGAGTTATAGTGGTGTATTGGGGGGTATAATGAATTTCAGGGTAGCAGAGTGGTGTATGGGGGTGTAATGAATTTCAGCGAGGCAGAATGGCATATCTGGGGGAGTTAGAGTGGTGTATAGGGGAGGTAGAGTGGTGTATGGGGGGTATAATGAATTTCAGGGTGGTGCAGGGCATTTATGGGGGCGGAGTGGCATATCAGGGTGCACAGTGGCATATAGGGAGGTAAAAGGCATATAGGGGTATAAGGCATATCGATATTAGGCATATCAGGGGGCATAAGACATATCTGGGGGTAAAAGGTATATCAGGGGGCTCAGTTGCATATCACTGGCATATAAGGAGTATAAGGCATATGAGGGGGCACAGTGGAATCTCTGGCATATAGGAGGTATAAGGCATATATGGGGCAGAGTGGCAAGCTGGGGGTCAGATGTGCATAACTGGGGGCAGTTTGGTAAATAAAGGAAAATATAAACAAGGCTTTTTTCTCATAGTTTTTATTAAATATGAAAAATAGTTAACATATGAATTAATATTTACTAATAACTTTGTATTGAAACCTAGTTTGAGAAACACTGTGTTTGGGTTCTTGTAGCTTTTATTATTATGTCAGTAAAATAAGAAGGTGAATAAAGAGAGAGAGGCCATTGCGATGAAAGTGATGAAAGTGTAAATGGTACGTTTTTTATTACATTATTTTACATTTAAAACAAATTGCATTTTTTTATCCGATTAATCGATTAATCGAAAAAATAATCGGCCAACTAATCGATTATTAAAATAATCATTAGTTGCAGCCCTACTGGAAACATCCTTGGCCAGTCTATAACCTTTACCCTCAGCTTCTTTAGCAAGGCAGTGGTCGTCTTGGAGGTGTGTTTGGGGTCGATATCATGTTGGAATATTGCCCTGCGGCCTAGTCTACTAAGGGAGGGGATCATGCTCTGCTTCAGTATGTCACAGTACATTTTGGCATTCATGGTTCCCTCAATGAACTTTAGCTCCCCAGTGCCGGAAGCACTCATGCAGGCCGAGACCATGACACTCCCACCACCATGCTTGAGTGTAGGCAAGACATACTTGTCTTTGTACTCCTCACCTGGTTTCTGCCACACACGCTTAACACCACCTGAACCAAATAAGTTTATCTTCATATCCATGTCCTTAGTCTGCTTGTCTTCAGCAAACTGTTTGCGGGCTTTCTTGTGCATCATCTTTAGAAGAGGCTTCCTTCTGGGACGACAGCCATGCAGACCAATTTGATGCAGTGTGCGGCATATGGTCATGAGCACTGACAGGCTGACCCCCCACCTCTTTAACCTCTGCAGCAATGCTGGTACCACCCATACGTCTATTTCCCAAAGACAACCTCTGGATATGGCACTTAGCATGTGCACTCAATTTCTTTGGGTGGAACCTGTCCTGTGAAACCACTGTATGGTCTTGCCCACCGTACTGCAGCTCAGGTTTAGGGTCTTGGCAATCTTCTTATAGCCTAGGCCATCTTTATGTAGAGCAGCAATTCTTTTTTTTCAGATCCTCAGAGAGTTCTTCGCCATGAGGTGCCATGTTGAACTTCCAGTGACCGGTATGAGAGAGTGTGAGAGCGATAACACCAAATTTAACACACCTGCTCCCCATTCACACGTGAGCCCTTGTAACACTAACGAGTCACATGACACCGTGGAGGGAAAATGGCTATTTGGGCCCAATTTGGACATTTCCACTTAGGGGCGTACTCACTTTTGTTGCCAAGGTTTAGACAATTAATGTCTGTTGAGTTATTTTGAGGGGACAGCAAATTTACACTGTTATACTGGCCGTACACTCACTACTTTACATTGTAGCAGAGTGCCATTTCTTCAGAGTTATCACATTTATAAAAATGTGAGGGGTGTACTCACTTTTGTGATATACTGTAATCTAATGATATTAGGCAGGCTGGCAGCCGTTTTTTTGTCATTTCCAGTGACGGAACAAAAAGATCAAATCTCCCTATTTCAAACTAACGTAGTTTAACACTTTGCAGACTGATAGCTGGCTATTTTAGGAAAGAAAATAAGAGTGCAGGCCGAACTAAGCAATGGAATTTGGCTATATGAAATAATAATAATAAGTGGAAGGTTTTGCATCTGAGTCACAAACTGATCAAGATTACCCAAATTGGCAGACCACATGAAATCTTTTTTTCTGAAATTGTGCTGTATCAACTTTATTATTGATGAGAAGAATTTAACTTAGTTAGCATGTGCCAATAATTCAGTTCTCAGCATTGCTAGCACCGCACATGTTGGTACTCAAAATTGGACTTGTGCATTCGTCTTCAGGCGAACATGAAAATGAACACTAAGAGTGTGTTTTCGTGTTTGTTCCGAAGAAATGAAGAACATAAGCGGCGGTAAAACGTAGACGAAGAATCTTCGTTTCTTCATGATCATCTTAATTTTCGCGGCGCGCCTACCAGATTTTCGAAGAGGAGGAAGAGGACACAGATTGCTCGCTCTTGTGACATCATGCTGAGGGTCTCGTCCAATGCCTGTGCTGCTTTTTTTCCATTCAGAAACCGCCTTTATGAGAGCAGAGCTTGCATTAGAGATCTATACATTTTCGCTGTGACTAATTTGGCAACACTGCTGTGCTGCATATGAGTGTTACAGAGAGAGGCTGTTCTGTGTGAGACTGGTAAGCCTCAGCCTGCCATTTCTCACAGCGTACTCTTCTTTAGCTCTACTGAATTAATTTAGTAATTTTAGTTTTTAAGTGCTTCTGTCAACTGTGTAGTGCTGTATAGTTGACAGTTTACACACAGTGCCTCACTATAGTATAGTATAGTTGGACCATCTGACAGAGCTAGCAGCAGAAAGGAGAGTAGTGCTGCTGAAATGGTCAAACTTTACCTCTGTGAAGTTCCTTCTGCGCCTAATGTTGTCCTCTTAGCTATTGGGATGAAAAGAAGAGTGTGTGGCCTGCACTCTCATGGGTTGCGCAGCAGCTACTATCATGTCCGCCAACCACTGTTCAAAGTGAGCGCGTGTTTTCTATGACTGGAAACATACTGAGTCCAGAGCGCTCACGCATTGGCATCTCATCTGATGGAGCAGATTGCCTTTCTTTAATGCAATCTGCCCAAGTTGGGGTACCCAGCTCTTAGCTTGGAAAGTAAATTTTCCCTAATGGTAAAAGTAGTTTATCCCCCTGGTTGCACTTTTTGCGGTGTGGCAACATCTGCTACCTCCGCCGGTGTAGCCAACTTACGCTAGGGCCTAGTGTTTGAGCTCTGGAAGTCCGCTCCCAAATGTCATGGACTGACAGTGTTTGGATGCTTTGCTCTGGGGTGAAACAGGTGAGCGGGTCGTCAATTGCCCACTCATTCACCTTTTCCGTTTCCAATGCTGCTTCTGCTGGTGGTGGTGCCAACGTCTTTTGCCAGTTCGCTATGCCCAAAATGACCCTAATGGTAAGCGTCTGTTTGCGGTGTGGATTGCGCGGTGTGGCAACGCCTGCTACCTCCGCCAGTGTAGCCTTACGCTAGGGCCTAGTGTCTGAGCTCTGGAAGTCCACTGCCAAACGCCATGGACTGACAGTGTTTGGATGCTTTGCTCTAGGGTGAAACAGGTGAGTGGGTCGCCAATTGCCCACTCATTTACTTTTTCCATTTCCAATGCTGCTGGTGGCGCCAGCGTCTCTTTTCTGCCAGTTCGCTTCCTGGCTAGAGTTATGCCCAAAATGTCCCTAATGGTAAGGGTAGTTTCTACCCCAATGGCTGGGTCTGTTTGCAGTGTGGCAACGCCTGCTACCTCCGCCGGAGTAGGCAGCTTACGCTAGGGCCTTGTGTCTGAGCTCTGGAAGTCCACTGCCAAACGTCATGGACTGACAGTGTTTGGATGCTTTGCTCTGGGGTGAAACAGGTGAGTGGGTCGCCAATTGCCCACTCATTTACCTTTTACATTTTTTCAGTCATCTACTTTTTCTCAGCAAATCATGCTTTTTCTTTCATTTCATTTTTTTCTGTCTGATTCATTACCAGCCAAACATAACCTACACATATACACAATTCACAAGGATCTTTCCTGTTTTTTGCCCTGGCCTTTACTTCTACACTCACTAGCCTACAATTAACACTATAACTGACACTTCACCCTATAACCCTAAGATAATATTTGCCTTCCAACAGTTCCAAATTTCCCTACAGTCTATGACACCTGTGAAATTAGCTAAATTTAATCGTAATGCCACATCTACATGCTGGAGATGTGAATTGGAAAAAGGCACATATACTCAGATTTGGTGGAGTTGCATCTTGATACAACATACTTGGAAAGAGTTATTTTACATCTTATCGGAACTCATGAATAGCCATATAAGTTCTACTCCTGAAAAGGCCTTGTTACTGTTACTCACCTGCCCTCGGCTCCCATGTTGCCGCAGCAGCCTCCACGAGGGAGAGGGAGACCTCCCTCCACCGCAGGGCCACCTCCGCAGCAGCCGACACGAGGGAGAGGGAGACCCCCCTCCAACACACGGCCACCTCCGCAGCAGCCGCCACGAAGGAGAGGGAGACCTCCCTCCACCGCAGGGCCGCTTCCACTGCCTTCCTCTGAAGGGCCGCGCAGGAGAGGCAGACCTCCTGGTACACGGCGTCCTGCTGCTGCGCGTACGCGCCCTCTAGTGGCGAACTCGCATACTGCGGGAATTTATGAAGGGAGATTATGCCATCCACAAGATGGCCGCGATTCACAGACACCGGAAGTGATGTCATGAGGGGCTGATGGGAGATTCAGACTTCCTCTGCGGTTTTTCATTTAAACCCCTCAGACCAGTTTCACCTTGCCTTCTGATGGTCGTCTATGCCTTGTGCTAGCACCCAGACAGCGTTTACCTTCTTGATTCCTGTGTTTGACCTCGGCTTGCCTGACTACGTTGTTATCCTGTATCCTGACCTCGGCTTGTTTATCGTTTATCCTGATCTCCTTAATCCTGACCTCGGCTACGTATACCGGGTATCCTGTTCTCCGGAATCCTGACCTCGGCTTGTCTGAACTGTTCTGTCCTGGAGTCCTACCTGACCACGGTGTCTCCAAACTACTTGTACGTGACAGTTACACATGAATTTGATTAATATTTCTGCTAACCAAAAAGCATTGTTTATCCAATGTTTATTGGCTATGAAAATAACTATAGCGAGACACTGGCTGCAAAAAAGATCAATTAATATAGACCATGTGATAAATCAAATTAACCATCAATGCGTAATGGAACGCGGATTCTACCAAGCACAGCAGAAATTATATAAATTTAACAAAGTGTGGAGATCCTGGTTGGTTAAATACCCTAATCCATTTTGGGATTATAGTTAGTAAGGAATCATAATTTATATAAGAAAGAAATCAGCTGAAGGCATGACTGGTACGAATGAAGTATGAATGTGTTCAAAACCCTACTTGTCCTTTTTTTCTTTTGTTTTTAATTAGGACAATCGACCAGTAGATATCTTATGAAAATCGTGGCCTATATGTCTAATAAAGATTTTTTATTAGTCTGTATCAGTAATAGTAATAGTAAGATAATCAAATGCTATAATAATTGTTAAGCGATCTTCTTGAGTGCATGTGATTACTATTATTACTGATGTCATTCTGTTATTGCTGCTGTTTTGTTAAATAAAATAAATAAATAAATAAATAAATAAATAAATTTCCCTACAGTCCCGTTGTTTGCATCCCGTCAACTTTGGAAAGTAAGTATGCCCCTCTGGGTAAGTATGCAAATGTAGGTAAAAATAAATAAAATAAAACAACTTTTATAATATAATAAAATAAATATGAGAAATGTACCTCTTATTTTTAATAACACCCATTAAATTTAAAATTAGGTCTTTATATAAGTCTTTAGAGAAAGTTTGGGAAAAATACCCTGTTACCAGAGTACACCTTCCCCAGTACTTGTCTGACTTGTTAAACCCGATCTACACAAGTATTACTGCAAAAAAATGTAAATCAATATATGAAATTTTCAATTGTGACTCGATCCCAGAACTACTCCCTCACCATAAGAAATGGGAAACTGACCTGAACAAGATATTGACCCTGGATAAATGGAGTAAAGCATTGTCTTTATTTAAGAAGGCCACTATATGCACCAATCACAGAGAACAGTTGTACAAGATGACAACAATATGGTACTACACTCCCGTGAAACTACATTGTTATTATGAGTCTTGTTCGGACAAATGCTGGAGAGGGTGTGGTCAAAGGGGGTCTCTAATCCATATTTTCTGGAACTGCCCTAAATTGAATAAATTGAAAGAAGACTTAAACACGTTAGTTAATCTAGTAGTGGGGAAACCAATAGTAATTCCTCCTGAATCAGCATTACTGAATATAGGTATAGATAAATTGAACTGTCTTGTCCAATTCCCGACAAGTCATATTTTCATTGCATACCGAACCTTGCTTGCGAAACTCTGGAAGACTGCAGTTATACCGGATATTAAAGATATCATAAGCATTGTATCTAAAAATTACATAAATGAACAGATATATGCATGGAGCTCGGGTAGGAGTGACAGAATGCTCTTCATGTAGGATACATGGCTGAAACACTTCCCTAAACAATAGATTACACTATTTACTATAGTTAAAACGAATAATTCATTATCATGAATTGGAGCGGACGAGACACTGGATATGTGAAAACTGATGTGCATCGAGGATTGGTCAAGAGGTGAGATTTGATTAATGGATAGAAATACAGGTCAATCCCTTACGAAAAAATTACTGCAGTTTTTCTGAAGTAATACTGCAGTTTTTTGGACATGAAAAAACTGTAATACTGAACTTTTACTGCAGTATTACTGCACATTTACTGCAGTTTTACTGCATTTGTACTTCACTGTACTGCAGTTTTACTGCAGTTATTTTTGTAAGGAAGTACAAATGCAATAAAGCTGCAGTACATTTAAGTACAACTGTAGGTTTGCAATATAAAAAAAGGTGCAGTAAATGTGCAGTAATACTGCAGTAAAAGTGAAGTATTGCAGTTTTTTCATCTCCAAAAAACTGCAGTATTGCTTCAGAAAAACGGCAGTAATTTTTTCGTAAGGGTTAAATTCTCTATTTTGTTACAGTTTGTTGTGCACATTGCACTTTTTGATTCTAAAAAACTACACTATTTACATTCTCATGACACATAATTACACGACTTTCTTATTCTTATAATAAAATGTTGACAACATAAAAAAAAAATAAAAAAAAAAATATTTAAAATTAGATTATTATTTATAAATAATACATTTTTAACCAAACCAGTGCACTACTACTACTCTTAAACATAACCGTAGATTAACCCTAAGCTATTTTTAGTTTTTGCGCCACATTTTTCCATCCGGATACCTGCCAACACACCTCATTTGTTGATGCCAGACGATTAGACAGACAAGCTGGTGACACTGACAAGCTGTGTATTGGATAGAGATTGTACAGGGAAGGGAACAGAGATAGAACAGACAAGCTGTCTGGAGGCAAAGATGGCACAAGTGAGCTGATTGAGGGCACAGGCAAGCTGTTTGGGGAAAAGATGGCAATCATAAGCTGTGTGGGACAAAGGTGGTATGAGGTCATTTGGGGGGAAATGGCACATTGAGAAATGTTGCTTGGTGAAGTCACAGGCATAGGGCAATTTTCAGACCAGGACCCTGTGGTTTCTAGTTACACCACTGCTCAGGTGTTATATGTGTCTTATCCGGATCCACTAACTTTGTAACCATTTATTTGTTCTAACCTTTCTTAGTTTTTTGGTCAATTTTTTTATCAGCTTTAATGCCTGTATAGTATCATTTAAACTGTAGTTTTTGTTAATAAAGTTAATAAAAAAATATATAAATCAGATGATTCTGAGTAGCTAATTATTAGAGACTCAAAGCCAAAATAAGTAAAGTCTACAGTTTACAATTTATACAGTTTGGCTACCTAGAGGCCCATGAATTTGCATGATAGCCATCATCTGCTTGGGAAGGTCTTTTTATGAGAACTCTGTTCAGAGTTTATATATATTATAAATGCCGTCACTGGCGTAACTACCTCTAGGGAGCCCCCTGTGACCTCTTCTTCCTGTCTCCTCGTTCCGGTTCAAAGATGTTTATAAAGGGAACTTCCGACCTGGTCCGTACTGATTCAGGTTGATAGGGCCCTTTCTAAACTATTAGGACCGGCACGGGGGGACAGAAGTGTATCGGGGTCATGTGACATCACGTGACCCCCGTGGTGAAACAGAGGCTGCTCGCACACTGTGCGCCATCAGCAAGAGAGAAAGCAGCAGTAGCAATGAGAGGTAAGCAGGGGCGGGAGGTGGGACATATGTATAAGCGTTTATGTGTTTGTATATGTATGTGTGTGTGTGTCTATATATATATATATATATATATATATATATATGCATGGATGTGTATGTGTGAGCATGGATGTGTAAGTGGGGTGAGATGTGTTTATGTGTTGTATGTTGGAAGGGGGGGGGCAAATAAGGCACAGACCAGTTGTGTGGGGACAATGATGGCACAGACTAGCTGTTGAAGTTGGGTGGGCCCGGGGGAATTTTCTCACCAGGGCCCTGTGATTTCTAGATACGCCCCTGACTGCAGTTTTCAAATAAATTAAACCATTCATGTATAGTTTGTTGCCCATTAAAAATTTTGTTCCTTACAATCAGCTATTGTTTTACTTTACTGGGAGGGTGGTAGATAAGTGAAACAGCATCCCAGCAGAAGTGGTAGAGGCTAATACAGGGAGGGCATTTTAACATGTATGGGATAGGCATAAAGCTATCATGAATGTAAGACAAGAGCAAGGATGGATTAAAGTCTGAGACTTTCTATTCAGAAAAATGACTAGACTTGATGGCCCAGATGGTTCTTATGTGGCATCAAATTCTTTGTTTCATTACATGTTCTCTCAACAAATGCTGTTATAGTAGAAATCAATTGTGATTGAAATCCATTAAGCCAAATGTATGGTACATGTGACAATGTACAATTTTTCTTATATATATATAACGGTATATACAAGACTTTCAGAAATATCAAACCAAGGAGATTCGGCTACTGAGAATGAAGTGGGTAATCTTAAATCATCAAAATATTTCCTATAATTTCACAGATGTCTTAAAGGCAGTAGCGTACCTAGCGGGGGGCGGGGGGGGCGGTCCGCACCGGGTGCCGCTCATCAGGGGGGTGCCAACTTGCCGGCACCCGGCACCCCTCCAGAGACGGACAGTAATGTCCGCCGCTGGAGGAGCAGGCTCGCAAGGGAGCGGTATCGGAGGTCTTTAACAGACCTCCGGCTCCCTTGAGTGATTTTAAGCCGGGTTCAACCCTTGAACCTGGCTTAAAATCACTCAAGGGAGCCGGAGGTCTGTTAAAGACCTCCGATATCGCTCCTTTGCGATCCGCGCGGCAACAGCTGCTGTGCGCCGGGATTTGTTGTCAGATCCCGGCGCACAACACTGAAGCCACGCCCACTGAACCGGAAGAAATCAGAAGAACTGAAGAAGAGGAGCGAAGAGGAGGAAAAGAAGCTGTAAGGAGAAAAGAGGAAAGGTAGGAAAGCATTCAGTGAGTGAGAGTGGATTGGTATGTGTGTGGATTAGTATATGTGTGGATTGGTATGTGTGGATTGGTATGTGTGTGGATTGGTATGTGTGGATTGGTGTATGTGTGGATTGGTATATGTGTGGATTGGTATATGTGTGGATTGGTATATGTGTGTATTGGTATGTGTGTGGATTAATATATGTGTGAATTGGTGTACGTGTGGATTGGTATGTGTGTGGATTGGTATGTGTGTGGATTGGTATGTGTGTGGATTGGTATGTATGTGGATTGGTATGTGTGGATTGGTGTATGTGTGGATTGGTGTATGTGTGGATTGGTATATGTGTGGATTGGTATACGTGTGGATTGGTATACGTGTGGATTGGTATATGTGTGGATTGGTATGTGTGGATTGGTATATGTCTGGATTGGTGTATGTGTGTGGATTGGTATGTGTGTGGATTAGTATGTGTGGATTGGTATATATGTGGATTGGTGTATGTGTGTGGATTGGTGTGTGTGTGGATTGGTATGTGTGTGGATTGGTATATGTGCGGATTGGTAAGTGTGTGAGAGTGATGGGTGTTATGCTGTACCATTTCCAATGTATTTTTCATTATATAATTATGCTCTAGTACATCATAACTCCCATCACTCTGGGAGCTGGGAGACAGAGGCCTTGCACCCCCACCGCAGGACTCCTGAAAGGTAAGTGAACTTCAAAGAGGGAGAGGGTAGATCGTTAGGAGGGGGTAGATAGGGAGAAGGGAGTGAGGCGGGGGATAGGGGGTAGATAGGGAGAAGGGAGTGAGACGGGGTAGGTAGGACAAAAGGGAGTGAGAAGGGGTAGATAGGGCAATCATACTCCTATCATGCCAAGTCTGCGAGTACATCCTGGAATCTGGGTATGCCTGGGCATGACAGGAATGTGATTGCTGTTAACAATCATATATATATATATATATATATATATATATTAATATTGTTATTTAATTTTTTTGTCCTATTTTGCTGTGTTACTTACTTTAAATAAAAGTGTTAGATTTTTTTTTTATGGTGTGGGGGGGTCATATTCGGTTTCGCCCAGGTAAATGCTGTATTTTCGGTTTCAGTCCAGAATTTGTTTCGGTGCATCCCTACTACTAATGAAGTGGTAGGCCTACACCACATCAATGTTTGGCTTAGTATATAGTGATAGGAGTTATGCTGCACTATTGTCAATGTCTGGCTCAATGTATAGTGATAGGGATTACGCTGTACCACCGTCAATGTGTGCCTCATTATATAGTGATAGGCGTTATGTTGTACCACCGTCATTGTCTGCCTCAGTATATAGTGGTAGGTGTTATGCTGTACAACCGTCAATGTCTGCCTCAGTATATAGTGATAGGTGTTATGCTGTACCACCGTCAATGTCTGCCTCAGTATATATTGATAACAGTAAGTGTTATGCTGTATCACCTTAAGTGTCTGCGCCGGTGTATAATGGTAGAAGCAGTTTTAAAGTGTGTGTGTGGGGGGGTGCCACATACAGGATCCGCCCCAGGTGCCAAATACTCTAGGTATGCCCCTGCTTAAAGGCACACAGTGGCTACTTAGTTAAAAATCAATACATATAGTAGGGTCAAATTAACAGCAGTTCTAATTTGTCAGCCAAATAAAAAAATTCTAGCAAAGAATTGGCTAGTGAGGATTTTAGGTTGTTGCAAATATGTTTTAGCAAAAAATATTTTGTCTTCTAATTTCTCCTTCATATAGCTTAAGCATTACCTTTTAATGTTCACCTTCACCAGCAACACAGTATTTTTCTCTGGTGCTAAAACAGCCAAATGTCATTAGTAGTCCTTCTGCAGGTGATAGTTACAGATCTTACAGGTTAGATCGGTCATTTAGTTAATGTTTTATGCAGACTTTGTGCAGGGTTGGTTTAACTATGGGTGTAGTTTTATTACTTCAGGGTGTGTGTGTGTATGCGTGTGTGTGGTGGAGCCCGTCCTGTGCAGAGATATCACAATGATAAATGCATATGATCCCCGAAATGCTAGTACTCTGGATTTATTTAATTAGATGTAATGTCACTGTAGACTTGTAAGAAATGAAGGGGGACTTTAAAATGTGATATTACATTTTATGCATAGTGTTTTTGGGAAGATTTGGGTTTCTGTAAGACGAGACATCTGGTTTTATAATGTAAGGTCATTTGCACTACATATGGTTTGGAAGAAAGGCTCAGACAGCTGAAGCAGGAGATGTATTAGATGTGTGTATTTTCACATAGACCGTCTATCTCCTCCATAAGTGGGTCAATCAGGAAATCTCTTGAAAGAGTGCAGTGAACAGAAGTGCTGGGTCAGGAGACTCAGAACAAAGCTGAGCAAGAAGCCTGTGGGCTGAGAGAGATTCCCAAGAATGTGCTTGAGTATCCCTTTTTTTTCTGTATGTCATATGTTTTATAACCTGTAACATATATATAATGCATGTTACTGTGTGCTATTACCTGGCTGGGGCTCTGATATATGATAATGCATGGTACTGTGCAATATTATCTGGCTAGGGCTCTGATATAGAAAATGTATGTTACTGTGTGATATTACCTGGCTAGGGCTCTGATATATATAATGCATGTTACTGTGTGATATTACCTGGCTGGGGCTCTGATATATGATAATGCATGTTACTGTGTGATATTACCTGGCTGGGGCTCTGATATAGAAAATGCATGTTACCGTGTGATATTACCTGGCTGGGGCTCTGATATAGAAAATGCATGTTACTGTGTGATAATACCTAGCTGGGGCTCTGATGTAGAAAATGCATGTCCCTCTTTCACATTTTGAAATGTTGGGAATACCTAAAAGAAGAGGAATATTTTTTATTTTATTTTATAAGAAGCATGTTCCCCTGAATCTAGAAGACGATGTTATATCTTTTTATGCTTAAGATGTATATATAAAAGTAGTGACCGTCACAACACATTCTTATCATACAGCCCTATTTCATTTATGTCCACTTATAACTTGTCAGTCTCATTTTACTGACACTTGTTGAAGTAAAGCTTGATTTGGAACATTCTTTAGTCTAATGAAAAAGTCAAACTATGTTACTAGAGCGTTATGTGCTGTGTGTGTCAGAGTTTGATTGTTTAAATACTTCTTTTCAAGAACACACCCAGACAGAAATAAGATTGGTTAGGCTGTTCTAAGAAGCATGACTCACATAGTTGAATGTGTCCCAGGATAGTTATGACCCACATAAAGTTGGTAAAGTTGGGCATTGCCACCAAATATGAAGGAGGGAGCCTGGCGTGTCACCACATCCCTAACATGTATTTGATTTGTTGAGATGATACTGAAATACCAGTGAGGGTGTCTTATATCAGTGAGCCAATAGTTTGTAAGACATTTCCTGGCCTATACTGCTTATAGAGCACTGATGTTGGCATGAGGGATACATCCAGGGCTAGTTACCACTTCCCAACAAAACTGGGGAGGAGCGGGTTCAAAGCCTGTATCAGGAGCTTGTAGAGGAGGGATATGCCATGGTTGGGGAGGGGATCTGTTATGTATAATAGAGCAGATGAGATAGCATATCTATCCAATGGGATAGGGAGTCTATCCAGGAGCACTTGTTAAGAGTTTTTTGAGTGTGGCATGAGAGTAGATACTCCTAACCTCAGCACTGTCTCCCAAAGAGGAACTCTTCCTCCTTACCATGTTCTCTAGGTATTCCTTGATTTGTGCAAGCTTGTTTGGTAGAGAGGGTTTATCACCAGACTATGAGAGGTTATATAACTGTCAATAATAAGTTCCAGAATTCTCTCATAACCTCCATGGGGAGGAAACACTGGGAACCCTGTTTCATGCATATCTTGGGTCCATTTCTTACGCATGCTTTGCAGTAGCGAGATGTGCTAATAGGGTATGAAAAAGTAGTCAATACGTAAATAGGATTGATGAGGGATCCAAAAAAAAGGAAAATCCTTCTACGTTGGGTTCAGGTGCTTCCAGCAAATATAGGCTAGGAGGGTTTTGATTTTTTCTACCACTCATGTGGGGATAGAGGAGTCACCCAATAAGGTTTCTAAATTTAAGTCACCTCCGAAGACAACAACCCCCTCCTGAAAGTGTCTGACTTTGTGTAAGGAGGGAATGCTGAAATAGAGAAAAAGGTGAGTTAAATTAGGGTTAACAAATGGCCCAAAATTTAAAAAAAAAAATAGCCAAAAATGTACGTGATGCTGATTGACCCTCTATCGGGGAGAGCCTCGTAAACCTGGCTAATGATGCTTCTAAGTCTGTCAGGGTTACTCAGCTGATGCCTATGGCCATGCCACCCTCTATATGTTTGATCTTGGAAGCTAAGCAGGGTTTCATCTGGTTAGTATTTGGATGGGAGAGCACCTGGGGATCTTCATGGACTCTTTGGGTCCCTCAGTTGTTGAGCATCTCCAGGACTATAACAAAAATATGTTCTTATATATTGTAGACTATTATAATCAAGCATTTACAAAATACATGTCAGGGGCTTAATGAACAGACCAAATAGAGGAAAGAGCAATAGAAAGAACTAATGGATTTTTTTTATTTTAAAACAGAAGATCTATAACAAAGGAAATAAAGCTGATAAGCTACTTTTAGAATAATAAATAAACAAACAAAAATATCCTATATAAATAAACTTTCCATATCTAACAAAATATAAAGCCCCTGGCTTGAATGAATAGAGCAGGAAGCCAAGTTATCAGAGACATACTTTATTCTACAGTTACTCAGCTTACAGGTTTCTTGGTATCAGTGCCATAACAAGAGTTGTGGTCAACCAGGGCAGAAAACAATTTCGTTCTCCCCCTCCCCATATAACCCTTCCCCACCGTCCATCTGGTTGTGGGGAGTGGATAAAGTAGATCTGACTGGATAAAGTAGATTATCTCTGGATAAGTAAAAATTAAATAGTTCAATTTATTTCTACAGTAAGTAAAGTACCAGGAAACAGATGAACAAATACACACACACCAGGACGGGAAAGGCACTGCCACAACAACACCCAAACACACGCAACAGGACAGGCTCTGCCACACAAATACAATGTATTTTCCACACTGCTTTGTCGTTGATTCCCCTTTTGTGTTCATGCTCCCTTGTGAATTGCCCCCAGCCAGCACCTCCTTTTAGTATTGATTTATGTGATGGCCCCAGCTGCCCCCATTGTGTATTTATGTCCCGTGCCAGCCCCCTTTTAGTATTAATTTATGTGATGCCCCCAGACCCATTTGTGCCCTCCAGCTATTTGTGCCCATTGTGTATTTATACCACTAGCCAGCCCCCTTTTAGTATTGATTTAAGTGATGCCCCCAACCAGCCCCTCCTTGTGTATTAATGCCCGAACACCCTTGTGTATTTTCCCTAGCCTCCCCCCATTGTGTATGTATGCCCCCAGCCAGCACCACTTTTAGCAATTATATATGTAATGCCCAAGCCTTCTCCTCATTGTGTATTGTTGCTTCATCACCTTGTGTAATCATGCCCCCGAGCATTTTGTTACCTGACTTTCATGCCTGCTCTGTGCTCTCCGCCACACAAGGAACTCCAGTGACTTTGGGAGCCCTCTAGTGTCACGTTTCGTCTTCAAGGGGGTGAGACGAAGAGCCATTTTCAAAATCAGCCGGCCAACCCAGAAATCTTCTTGCTTTCTGCACCCGGGGCTGCCACACCGTTTGTCCCCCCTGTTGCAAAACCTAACTGCTCTTGAGCTTTAGGTCATAAAATAATGGCAGGACATTCAAGACAAGTCAATAATAAGTGCCTGAAGTGTCATATATATATATATATATATATATATATACACTGCTCCAAAAATTTAAGGGAACACTAAGATTACACAT
Source organism: Spea hammondii (assembly GCA_029215755.1). Classification (NCBI taxonomy): domain Eukaryota; kingdom Metazoa; phylum Chordata; class Amphibia; order Anura; family Pelobatidae; genus Spea; species Spea hammondii. Next base: position 32,273,641 of record JARDYJ010000007.1, read on the forward strand.
CTTATATCTGAATGAATGAACTAATCGTATGACATACTTTTGTCTTTACATAGTTGAATGTGCTGACAACAAAATCACACAAAAATTATCAATGGAAATCAAATTTATCAACCCATGGAGGTCTGGATATGGAGTCACACTCAAAATCAAAATGGAAAACCACACTACAGGCTGATCCAACTTTGATGTAATGTCCTTAAAACAAGTCACAATGAGGCTTAGTAGTGTGTGTGGCCTCCACCTGCCCGTATGACCTCCCTACAACGCCTGGGCATGCTCCTGATAAGGTTGCGGATGGTCTCCTGAGGGATGTCCTCCCAGACCTGGACTAAAGCATCCGCCAACTCCTGGACAGTCTGTGGTGCAATGTGGCGTTGGTGGTTGGAGCGAGACATGATGTCCCAGATGTTCCCGGATTCAGGTCTGGGGAACGGGCGGGCCAGTCCATAGCATCAATGCCTTCCTCTTGCAGGAACTGCTGACACACTCCAGCCACATGAGGTCTAGCATTGTCTTGCATTGTCTCACAAGGGGTCTGAGGATCTCATCTCGGTACCTAATGGCAGTCAGGCTACCTCTGGCAAGCACATGGAGGGCTGTGCGGCCCCCAAAGAAATGCCACCCCACACCATTACTGACCCACTGCCAAACCAGTCATGCTGGAGGATGTTGCAGGTAGCAGAACGTTCTCCACAGTGTCTCCAGACTCTGTCACGTCTGTCACATGTGCTCAGTGTGAATCTGCTTTCATCTGTGAAGAGCACAGGGCGCCAGTGGCGAATATGCCAATCCTGGTGTTCTCTGGCAAATGCCAAACGTCCTGCACGGTGTTGGGCTGTAAGCACAACCCCCACTTGTGGACGTCGGGCCCTCATACCATGCTCATGGAGTCTGTTTCTGACCGTTTGAGTGGACGCATGCACATTTGTGGCCTGCTGGAGGTCATTTTGCAGGGCTCTGGCAGTGCAAACCTTCTTGCCACAGCTCGCATTGATGTGCCATCCTGGATGAGCTGCACTACCTGAGCCACTTGTGTGGGTTGTAGACTCCGTCTCACTAGAGTGAAAGCACCGCCAGCATTCAAAAGTGACCAAAACATCAGCCAGGAAGCATAGGAACTGAGAAGTGGTCTGTGGTCACCACCTGCAGAACCACTCCTTTATTGGGGGTGTCTTGCTAATTGCCTATAATTTCCACCTGTTGTCTGTTCCATTTGCACAACAGCATGTGAAATTGATTGTCCATCAGTGTTGCTTCCTGAGTGGACAGTGTGATTTCACAGAAGTGTGATTGACTTCGAGTTACATTGTGTTGTTTAAGTGTTCCCTTAATATTTTAAGCAGTGTGTATATGTATATATATTTACTCACAAAGTCCATTGCACACCATTCCAAATTTCCATATGTCCTGAGAAAAGTCAGCAATGACTGAAACGTCGACTTGACTTTGAATAAAGAGAAATTGTTAATTTAAAGACCTGTAGTGCTGACCATATATATATATATATATATATATAAATACAAAAATAATAAATATTGGTCAGGAGTGCTGAATTGGTCCGGATGAAAATCAGGAGGCACTTTCAATTCAGTAACAAAATTTATTGCCTGGTGCCCACATTCATTCACTCTCCCACACTCTCTCTAACTCCCTCACACTCATTCTTGTTCTCTCTCACGCTCTCCAAATGTCTCCCTACCTTCTCTGCTGACCACTTCTGCTTGTGCTTCCACTTCTGCTTGTTCTCCGTCTTCCCTTTTTCATTTTCTCTCTTTTATCTTCTATGTTTGTCTGCAGACATAACCTTGCACGAATTTCTGCCAAAATGGCGAACCTCCCGGTGACGCCCCCCTGATTCTCTAATGGCCGAAAGCGCCGCCATTTTGGCAGAAGTTCATATGAATCGTCAAATTTGACAAAATTATATGAATTTGCAATTCGTATCAATCATTCGTATGCACATTTACTAAGCAACACTATCATTATTGTCACAGCTGGCCAGTTAATCACATTTACGAACAAATGACAATTTATCATATACAAAATGCTAATCTATCCACAGAAAAATTTCCCATGTCATATTTCACTAATCACTCCTATAGTAAAGAACCTAAATGTTTATTCACCACCTTCTCCATCCCACAGAAACATAGAGAGTGACAGCAGATAATAATTCGGCCCATCTAGTCAGCCCAACCTCTGAGTGCTTTCTTTCTTACTTTCTTTAGTCTCTGGTCTTATTGTATATGTAGTTTAGCCTTATGCCTATTCCATGCTGGCTTAAATGACTTCACTGTATTAACATTTACCACTTCTGCTGAAAGGCTAATATTTCCTAATGTTACTTTTAAACCTTGGCCCTTCTATGTCCTCTTGTTGTGGTAGTATTTCTTCTTTTAACCCCTTGATGACAATTGCCGGTCTGGGCACGTCACCGAAAATCAAGTCGTTAACGACAATTCACGTGCCAGGACCGGCACGTCTTTAAACGGATGCAGAAAGCGATCTATTTTCGCTTCCTGCACCAAAACGGCGTTGCTGTAATGCCTCGACCTCGATCATTCAGCAATGCCATGATCGGCACAAAGGGGCCATTTCTGGCCCCTCCCCGGGGCGTCAACATCCGCCATACTTTGTATGGCGGCGGACGCCCGTTTTAAAAGCGTTTAGGAGGCGATCACTGCGGAGAGCGGTCACAGCCGCAGCTGCCGGTGATCTTCGCCATCAACAAGATGGCGGCGGCCCGGGAAAAAAAACAATAAAGTAGAAAAAGTTTGCTAGAAGGTCTCCAGACCCTCTAGAGAACTCTGGCTCCACTTGCAGGTTGGATACAGGTACTGCATTCAACCATGCAAGTCAATGGAGCTCAGCTTTCTAATCACAGTGTGATTAGTAAAAATAAATTACAAATAAAATAAAATTAATAATAATTAGAAAAAAATAGTAAAAAACCAGTAAAATGTAAAAATAATTTCCCACTGATGTCACTATCAGGGGAACCTTCAAGTTGAAAAAAAATGTTACATTTTTTTTTAAAAAAAGGCAAAAAAAATAAAATATATATATAAAAAATATATTTTTGTGAGCAAGTCCTAAAATTAGCATATTAGCTTAAAACGATTCTCGCATGGAAAGAGTTAAAATACTGGCATATTAAATGCCCATGGGGTGTCTACTTGATGGGGTAAATTGAATTGGCCAGGTTCAACAAGGTCCCAATTAACACGGGGGGAAGGATGGCCACACATCTAATTTCCAATTAGAAAAATGCACACGTACCAAATGTGGCCTTTTAGTTCCCCCCAAAAATGACAAACCCATGCATGTGGGGTACTACTGGTTGCTGAACACATATTGGGGTGTCATGTGACAGCGGCATATACCAGGAGCTGTAAATTCATACATAAAGTAGGTGTGTGTGGGAAAAATACACACACAAAAATACTACTGCAAACTTTGAAAAAATGCTGGTGGTAAAATGTGTGCATGCAAAGAGTTAAAATACCAGCATTTAAAATACCCTGTGGTGTCTAGTTTTCAAAAATATATGGTTTTGTTGGGCACACTGAAATGGCCCGGCTCAAAGATGTACCAAATAGGACATGGGCAGTGGATCCCCAAATGCCAAAGTTCAACATTGAAAAATGTGCATGCCCCAAATGTGGCCCTTTTGCCCCCAAACAGCCAGGCAAAATCATTCATGTGAGGTATCGCTGTACTCAGGAGATGTTGCTGAACACATATTGGGGTGTTTTATGATAGTGACATATACCAGAACCTGTTTATTCATACCTGAAGTAAAATGTGTGTGAAAAAACAAATGCAAAAAAAATTACTACCATAAAGTTTGACAAAGGCTGATGGTAGAATAAGTGCTTGGAAAGGGTTAAAATACTAGCATTTGGAATACCCTGGGCTGTCTAGTTTTCAAAAATATATGACTTGATGGGGTAAATTGCATTGGCCGGGTTCAAAGATACCCGAAATGGCACATGGGGGGAAGAATTACCAGATTTGGAAAAAATGGCTTTGAAATAGCAAAACGCTACCTGTACTTATTGCCCCATAATGTGTAGAAAAAAGCAAAAAAACATAAAAACATTGGGTATTTCTAAACTCAGGACAAATAGTAGAATCTATTTAGCAGGTTTTTTTTATTACCTTTTATAGATGAGTAAAAGATTTTTCAACTAAAAGTTAGAAACAGTCATTTTTTTCTAAATGTTTCACCATATTTTATACTTTTTTTAATAGTAAATAATATGATACAATCAAAACAATGTAATCTAAAGAAAGCCCTTCTTGTCCTGAAAAAAACAATATCTAATGCGTGTGGTTTCAGTAAACGGGAAAGAAGAAAATTAGAGCTAAACACGAGCAGCGCAGAAATGTTAAAACGGCCATTAGTTTGGCAAGATCTTCCTGAAGTAAACCCATGTTATATTGATCTTGAAACCCACGTGACTTTAGATTTTCAGCAATCCTACCCTTTAACATTGTTAGCATAGTTCATTTCCCCACTACTGATTTAACACTCACAGGCATGTAGTTTCCCAACTACTCCCTACTGCCTTTTTTGTGATTGGGTACAACATTTGCTAATTTCCAACCTTCTGGAAGTACTCCCGTTCACAATGAATGTTTAATTAAATCTGTTACCAGTTTTGCCAGTACACCACCAAGCTCTTTAAATAACTTGGGGTGTGTCCCATCACACTGGTGTAACTACAGAGGTTGCAGCTGCCACCGGGCCCGTGCCTCTAGGGAGTGTGACCCCTTTTTCCTGTCTCCTCGTGCCAGTTCAAAATTGTTTAGAAAGGGCCCTTCCAACCTGGACCACACCGATAAACTCATATATATCAAATTACTGTCATATTCTACATACCTTACTTCTTTTGACATCTATAAAACTATTTTTGTTTCACTTTCTTTGTTCTCATTAATTAGGTCACTTTAATTAAATTATTACTAAATTCTAACTTCTTGTTTCTTACTATTTTAGCCACCTCTGTGGAGTACCACAGTGGTTTCTTTAAGTTTTTGCACTTACTGACCAACCTAATACAAGTTTCTGTTACCTTCAATAATCCATCTTTTAAATAATCCAATTTCTGATGGACTCCATTTAAATGGCCCAATCTGATAATGACTCTTAAAGTATTCTCCTATAGTGACACATTTTCTCATTTTAGAAAAGTCAGCTTTTCTAAAATGTAAAACTTTTGTTTTTGTCTGGTGTGACTGTTCATATATTAAACCAGACAGACTAATGATCGCTAGATTTCAAACATTCATCTACAGTACTATTCACTAAAAAACAACATTTGTGAACACGAAATCTAATATGGCTCATCATTTGGTTGCTGCAATCAGAGCCACATATTACCTTGTATCTTAATAATAGAATCCCCTACCACCACAACATGCCTGTGCTTCCCTTCCTTCTGGATCCCCTATACACTGGATGAGCTGCTCTCCCGGTTGTTAGTCTGCCTTCCCAACATGCTCACTTAAATGGGCAAATTTGTTGGGTTGGAAAAACTCAGGACTACTTCCCCCCCCCACCGCAACCATGTCTAGCAGTCACCCAACTATGTGCCTGGCTCTCTTCTGACTGATCTCTTCCCTGATTGCTAGGGACCCCGTCTAAAGTCTGCTTAGTGAGCAAGAGACTCATATTAAGATTGTCAATCTCTCTCAATGTTTTAATATGCCTTTTCAGAGCTCCAAAGTGAGCTTCCAGAGAAGCCAATTGCTAACACTTGCCACAACAGTATGGAGCCAGGAAAACCTGTTCCAAGCATGCATACATATGCCATGATGTACACTGAGTGAGATCTCCAAGCTTGCTCATACTTTATGGAGGGATGTGTGTTCATACAAAATAGAAACAATTAATTTATGACTTACATTGGTTTCTCTTACAACTGCTGTGGTGCACAAACTGACCACTTGCAGAAAGCAAGTCACTTAGAGAAATGCAAGCACTAACCGTGAGCCTACAGGGCAAGAATATGGGGTGAAGTGCATAGGGTGGGGTCAGAGATTCCCATGGGTTATTTCTTTTCAGTTTTAGATGTAAAATGAGGCGAATTTTATAACTTCCCTGCCCCACTGTACACAGGTTGGAGAAAATAAAAAATAAATATAATGTAATGTAAAGAAAAGGGTGATCATAAGCACTTGCTAGGTTAATCGGGTCCTCGGGACACCTTTTTATTGTGTGTATTTTATTGTTTTTTCATTATTGGATATATTGCAGGGTAGTTAAAAGTACATTTTTAAGTTTCGGACAAAGGCATGCAAATTGGAAACTCACTAACCCTCACCTCAGTAAATATACACGTTGCTTTGTGACTTTTAGCATTCAAGGGTATGTTAAATATACATTTAACTGCCTTTTAAAAGCTTTTAAAATAAGATAAATGAGACGTAGGTGCCTATACTGCCTACACATATAAAACTTTTTTCTAACTATGTCTTAACCACTGATGAGTGTTTACCCAGTTCAGTCAAACATATGAATGTGGGAACTTGTCCAAAGCATATTGACTGAATTGATGCGTAAAGGAACTATATACAGCTATTTGACTTAATGTGGAAAAGTAAAACCAATACGTCAGTGTACAAAAATGTGCAACTTAAGCGGACTCAAATTAGTTTAATGAGCCCTCGACAGCTCAGCTTTTTAATAAATTGACCACTTACGTTGTATTTTGTTTATGCTTGGTCTCAGTACTGTCACAAACATGTCATCAGCAAAGGTACTGAGTGCTGTGAATATTTGCTAAAATTAGGAGGACAGTGACATAAGTACAATTCAGGTCCCTAGAGTGAATATAGTGCAGGGGGTGCAGATCTTCGGTACCACAAGATTTTTTGATGTAGAAGTTGACCTTTGAAATTGGCCCTCAACCATGATTTTATGTTGGCATGCATACACAATGTGTTTGTTAACATGCCAAATGTTTAAATTTTGGACAGAATTGTGTTTGGGTGCAGTGTAACAGAGGCACCCAGTGGGATCATGTAATGTGGTCAATGCAGTAGAAGGACAGCAGCTTTTATGGAGAGTTAAAGTGAGTGTTTGTGTGGACTTCCAGCATCTGGCCTTGGGTGGTAAGAGATTTGCCAAACTCAGTCCATGACCTTAGCGCAATGTTACAACTGCTGTCTTCCAGGAGCACATACATAGTTATTTGCCCTAAATCACCTAGCAAGAGGTTGATGATCCCAACAGTGTGGAGGCACAGGTATGACCAGGTCTAATAGGCATTATAGGTGGCAAGCATTGTAGAAATAATCAGATACCAAGATAGATAATACTCCAGGTAGAATTCCAGGATAGGCAGCACCAGATGCCAGATAGCAATGCTAAAATGATGGTTAGCCACAGGTGATTTTGGCTCAGTAAATAGCCATATACAGAACAGTTAGTCAGACAAGCCAGGTATGGTGCACAGGACAGGGCAACAACTTTACCATAGGAATCAATACAACAATCCCAGTACAGCAGAACTATACTAGGGTGCCTCTGCTTAGCAGTTCCGGATTTTTAAATCCGGCCCCTAGTCTTCCCCGCCTCTTTACTGCGTGTCATAGGGGGCGCCCCTGCTGCGTAACACAAGCCCGCTGATTGGAGGATCAGGGGAAGAGGTTGCCACCTGAAGCTCCTCCATTTTGCCCTAAGATAATCCTTGGAGGATCGGGGGAAGGATGTCACCGGAAACTCCGCCCTTTTTGGTGAAAGTTTGCTGAGATGCTATGTCCACGGAGATGTGGAAAAATAAAGAAGAGAGAAAAGAAAAGACAGCAGAATAAGAAGATGCAGAATAAGAAGATGCAAGACACGAAATAGAGACATGTAGAGAGCATAAGAGAGAGAGTGAACGAAAACCCAGGGAAGGAGAGACACCAAAAATATTTAATAAATTGTCCCAAAACCCAAGGAAGGAAGGTCAGCAAAAACTATACTATGTGTGCTAGAAAAAAAGAAAATCCTCATATCCATCCTGAAATGTCATCCTGAGTTCCTGTTAGATTTGTGGTTGTGGCGGTCCACACATCAGGGTAAGGATACACAATGCAGAGTTGGTATTACTTGATGGGTTAAACACAGCAGGAATGTAATGCTGAAGGACAGGGCAGAATATTTCATCAAGGTCGGGTATACCAGTAAAGGACTTGAAACACTAGTACTAAGGGATAAGGCAGGAACACAAGTTAGGGTCAAGCAGAGGTCTGGTCCACAGTTCAAGACTTAGTACAAGGCAAAAACAAGGAAAATTCCCAGAGGCTAAATATAATTCTTGCATGGGAAAGGCCTACAAGGTAAGTGAGGGTAAATGTAGGGGAAAATAAGTGCACACCTAGCGCCTATTATAACTGTCCATGTATTCCCCTGTAAAAACATAGGGCAGGAGTTGCCCCTTAAATTTTTGCTGCACGCTACTCGTAACCACACACCAGCGGCAGTCACCTGTGACCATCAGAGGAGACGAAGATTTCCAGCCGTGTACCAACAGCATGGCAGGGCAAGGTAAGAACAAACGGAAAAGCACTTTTTCATAGCAGGAATAACAGACCATCTGTAAGCATTTACACTGCTGTCCTGGCAAACCACAAGTAACCAGATGCCTATCAGCTGTCTTACGCACCCTCCTATATACCTTCATAGCTTGTGTAACCCAGAAATACTTAGTTGTAACAAAACTGTCAGACGATCATCTGGCAAAAACTGGCAACACTCATAAGTCCCAATCACACCAAACCTTATCATATGCACAGAGTGCTGTAGGCACCAATGACCAAGCAATCTGACCCGCCAATACCAATGGTCCATATCCACATGTAAACTTCCGCTCCAACCATCTCTGCCTCTGGAGCCAAGCTGTGAAAATGATCCCAAATCTGCCAAGATAAAGCATCAGCTATCCCATTAAATGATTCAACACACAAATCACCAGCAAAAAAGAAGATAAGTGGTTAATGCCATAAACCACACTCTGGTTTTCACACCAGAAAGTTATTTTACCATTCATGAATCTCTCACCATTATAGGAACCAATTCAAGTAGTGTCATGTTTTTTGTTAAACCTGCTTGCCACTATTCGCCAGGCCACAAACCTGAAAACCAAGATCTCCTATAAAAATATCAAAACTCATGGCATCTTATAGTCCAAAGCAACATTTCATCATTGAACATCACATCCCTCATGCAGAATGATCTACCATTGTAATTCATCAGAAAAATTTCCATCTTGTGCCTCATGCATCAGTCTAATAAAATGATGAGGTGACTTTATGCCTGATACGACATAGACAACCTATGAAAGAAAACCTGCCTCACATATGGATACAACTCCTGTATCACCCACTCCAGAAAAGTACTAAAAACCATACAACCCATCGGTAGACAATGATCAACCTGAAACTTGCCATTACAATGAAAACTCCTTAGGTAAAAGAGCAACAATCCTTCTTGGGCACTATCTGGGGGTAATCTAACCTTGATTTTAAATTTTTAAGCAACAAAACCCTGGGGAAACAGCTCGGCTGGTAGGCTGAACCACTGCCAGCCACGAATCCTGACACAATCAGACATCCAGCTGCAACTGACAAAGGACCAGGTGTGTCAGCGGCACTACCGTCTTCCTTTCACTCCACTTCCAGCCTGGAAATAGAGCGTTTTCCACTGCTGGCCCTGAATGGGTTGCCTTTTGAGTGGAGACCCGTGCGAGACAGGATGAAGGTGGTGCAGCTTTTATCCACCATCTCTTGCAGACACAAATCTTCTGCCAGTACTGGAGACTTGCCTGCCACGCTGGGCCAGAGGCTGTGGAACTGCGTCATCCATCCAGTAGGACTCCCCACCAGATGCTGCCAGGGAAACTACCCTGCTGGATGGAGATGAAAGGCGCTCCCGCTTTCGCCACTCTCGACATCCAGACTGCCTCCACTTCTCTTGATACCGCAAAAAAAAGGGAAACAAATTACATTTTACTGCCAAGTTTGGCACAGGTTTGCAGTAAAATTATTACATAAAAAGTGTTAATATGCCTTAAGTAAAATACTTTGGTTTATCAACTCATATATATACTTTTGTTGAACATGCTTGATTATTCTGGTCAAAAAACCACTTTCAAATCTAAATTTTTCCAACTTTTTTAGATTTTGTTTCATACTTTAATGATAGTTTATATTAGACTTGGGCACCAGGGGGCTCTTCGTGTTTGTCTTCGTGCTCGTCTTCGGGGGGGGGGAAACTTCGTATTCCGCGAATATTCGCCGGGTCCTGTCTTCTCTTCGGGCGAATATCCGTGGACATTCTTCGTGTTCGTTTTTTCTTAGTTTTCCCCGGTTAAGGGGTTAATACGGGGTTAAAGCTGCTCTGGCGCCAGGAGTTTAAACGTCCGTATGAGCAACTCTATTGGTCGTCAGCAGGGGGCTCGTCTGCCATTGGTTGATGGCAGGCGAGCCCCCTGCTGGCGACCAATAGGGTCGCTCATACAGACTGCTAAACTCCTGGTGCCGTAACTTGTCCGGCAGATCCCACTGGTCTCCCTGTTCTAGCATTTATTAACTGATAGAACAGGGAGACCAGTGGGATCTGCCGGGTAAGTTGCAGCATTGGGATTTTAAAAGTCTGTACGAGCGACTCTGTTGATTATGTTCTTGCGCATGCACAGAATGTTCTTGCGCATGCGCAAAATGTGCTCGCGCATGCGCGGAACGTCACAACGCTTTAGCGCTGACAAATGTCAGCTGATTATCCCATTTGCATCGGCACATTTTTTTTGACGATCTGGTTGTTTGGTTTTACCTAATTCACACTATTTTTTTTTTGGAGTATTAACACTGACTGTTTTTATATGGAACTGCACTGGTTAAATCTCTGTAAATGCCTATTACATACACTGATTGCACATAGTCTATGGGTATTTTATCAATATATTCCCTTTGGGCATTTAATGCATATGGATCTTAATATATTTCTTCACATTTGTTACTGGTTTCTTTTAACATCTGCAAGTATCTCATTTATTTATTATGGGATGTACACTTTTGAATATTTACTTATGTTAATGCATGATCATTAATTATGCTACATGTGTTGCTATATTGGATTGGTCTTTTGATTGGCTATCCGTATATTGATATGTGCTACTTAAGCTCTTACTTTTGAATGTGTGGTTAACTTGAAAAAGACCTCATTGTGAGGTTGAAACATTGGGTTTTTTTCTTCATTCAATAAATCTGCCTGACGCTGGAACCCTTGAGTGCCCGGAGCCTTTATTTATCTACTCTATTAGTCACCATCTCTCTTACGGACCTATAACTCCTGGCGTCATCCTACGGATTCCTGTTACCATTAACCCCTGCAATGCTAAGTAGACAACATAGGATGGAGGCAGTGACTTTTATGGGGGGACGGAACCAGGGAGATTAGCTAGGAGATATTAACGGAGACGCACACTAAAATTCTTCGTTTTCTGCTTCTTCGTGTACGTTTACCAGCTGCCACATTAGCTTATTCGGTATTCAACAACGAAAATGCACCATTCATGTTCGTTTTCATGTTCTCCCGAATATGAATGCACAAGTCTAGCGTTCACAGTCAACTTCTAAATGTTCTCTAAATGACTTGTAATATATGTGGGCTCAGAAAATATCTTAGTATTCCACTAGGTGGCACTCAACAATCATTAATACTCAAAAGAAAAAACAAACAAAAAACACAACAAAACATTATGGAAAAGAGAGAGTGATATTCAGCGCTTCAAATATAAATTCCAGATATATGGTATAATAACACAACTTAAACAGGTATAATACCTTGGTGCTGCAGACCCAACACACTTACCACAAATGTTTAAAAGAGTACACAAAAAGAAAAATAAGGTGCTGCACAAAATTTACAAAAGGCACCACAATATGTGTGAAAATTAAACAATACTGAAATGTATCAAAGTGGACTTTTTAACTATCTCTCCTCCGGTCTTCTGTTATACCGAAAGGAGCTCCTTTCTATTCCCCAGAAAGGGCTCCATTGGCTTTCTAACGAAGGCACCTACTGAAGAGTCCACTTTCATAAATGTAAGTATTGTTTAATTTTCACACATATTATGGTGCCTTTTGTAAATTTTGCGAAGCGCCCTTTTTTCTGTTTTGTATACAACATTATGTCTGACACAATTAAGGCTTTAAGGGATAGAGATGGTCTCCTGTGGAGTCAGTGCAGCAAGTACTTTTTTTTGTAGGGTTTTTTTAATGTTGGAATGGAAGATGTGATTGCATGCAGTGGAATGTGGTGTGGGCTCAAGCAAATGCTTACCCAGGGTCCAATCAATATTAAAGACAGCCCTGATTATAATATGTATACTATATAATATTGTGAAACATTCAGTCCTACTCCATGGGGTTGCATGTGCCTGTCATCTGCCTGCCCTGTGCCCTACTACTACCGCTGCTGCATTTCATTGACCATCCTTACTCTGGGGGAAGTTGTTTTTTTATTTCTATAATATTGGGGAAATTCAGTCCTGCTCCATGGGGATGTGTCTGCCTGCCCTGTGCCCTATTACTATTTCTGCTGCTCTTCTTTGACCAGTCTTACTCTAGGGCACCATTTTATTAAAAAAAATGTCTATAATATTGTGGAGGAAATTCAGTCCTGCCCCACGGGGCTGCATGTGCCTATCATCTGCCAGTGACTGTCTGCACTAGGGTGACCACAGACACGGAAGAGAGGGACGCCAAGCGGTCATTCATGAATAGGTTTTCAGCAACCACTCGGCGCCCCTCACTCTCCTCAAGGTCCCCAGCTCGGTCAGGGTGCTGGCATCTCATATGACGTCATATTCCTGTGCTCAGGAGTGAAGCAGCGCGCACCACGGCAAAGCAGGGAGACAGAGCCCTCGCGCGCCCACCGGAGGGAGAAGGTATATAATGAGAAGGGGGAGAGGGGTAGATAGTGAGAAGGGCAGTAGAGGGGGTAGATAGGGGGGAGGGGGTAGATAGTGAGAAAAGGGAGGAGAGGAAACTATTGAGAAAAGGGGTAGTAGGAATATTGAAATAAATCAAGAGTGAGAATGAATGCACTTTACATATCAGTTGTCTTGAGTTAATTGCAGGTTACTTTGCTATCCGTAGTTTTGAAAAGAAGATCGTTCAGATTGTGTCAGGGTCCATACAACAGATTGTGTCAGGGTCCGTACAACAGACCCAGACGCAGTGACTCACCTGAGTACCCGCTACTCGCGGGTACCAGGTCCAGCAGTGCATCTTCGGTCCTCTCCATTGTCACAGTCCCGTACGCGGCAAACATCGGGATTCCGGGCTGTATCCTCGGGTCCCGCAGACACAGGCAGGCTGATGCCTGTGAACGCCGGGCTCTGGGGTTGGGGACTTCCGAGTTCGATGTCGGCGAGCGGGTGGTCGATCGTCGGCATCGGACGTATAGGGCTTTCTCCGGGGGTCATTCTACCACGCTGCAGCAGCCTGCCCGCAGCAGTGGAGACCCCCTGGGACAGAGACTTACCCGATCCCGGATCCTTCCTACTCCTCGAGGCACTGACAGGGGCGTTTCGTTGCCACGCAACTGGAGGCGTGGTTTGGACGGCCGGCTGGAGCTTCAGCTGTGACATCTTCCTGGGGCGGGGTTAGGTTCTGGCGCCAGATTTAAAAATCCGGAAATGCTCTAGCCAGTTACCCTGTTGTGGTCTATGCGTTCCAAGTTGTGTTGTAGTGTTCCAAGTTGCTTCCAGTTATTTTGACCCTTTGCTTGCCTGACATCTCTTTTGCCTGCCGATTTTGTACTGTTGCTTTGCTGATCCTGTTGCCGAACCTTGCTTGTCTGACTACCCTCTCTGGATTTCGACCTCGGCTTGTATGACTACCCCCTCTGGATTTTGACCACGGCTTGTATGACTACCCCCTCTGGATCTAGACCCCGGCTTGTATGATTTCCTGTGTCTGTGTCCTGACTCGGCTATCCTGACTTCGCTCTGCCTTACACCTTGTACTGCCAACTCCGTTCCTACTACCTATACCTACCTTATCTGGCCTCCTTGCTGTTGGGATCATCTAAATCCTGGGCTGCTGCTGCCAGGGGCTCCTCCTTTGGTTGTAGTATTCCAGGTGGAAAAACTTCCGTGGTGAGTGCCAGTGTAAGGGTGGTCTTGACATCCATCTCCTCTGCATCCCGCATGGCTGCAGCGCGTGCCCTCACTCAACTTTATCTATCCCCACTCAGGCGGGGAATGCGTTTGGGTGATGTCGAGCCAATGGGCGTGGCGTTCTTTAGGCGGCAAGTTTAAAACCGAGCACTGAGCATTGCTCAGTGCTCAGTTATTATGCTTCTTATTGCTATAGCCTTGTTACATTTACCTACCTTGATTCCTGTGTACCAGACCCGGCTATTCCTTGACTCTGCTCACTTACCTTGATACCTGTCTACCAGACCCGGCTATTCCTTGACTCTGCTTACTTACCTTGATTCCTGTGTAACAGACGTGGCTATTCCTTGGACTTCGCTTCCTCAGTGTCCCTACCGTGTACCGACTTTGGCTAGTTACCGACTCTTTGGGCCTTGTCTTCTAAATGCCTTGCTCTTGTTCCTGTGTCCTGCATACTGGACTCCGCTGTGTATATCTACTCCTGCCATCCCCTGACATACTAACTGAGCCCTATGGAGCCCACAGGACTACCCAATGCCATTACAGCTCTGACTCATCAGATGGCGGCTATGAACCAGTCCCTCCAAGAATTACAGGCAGGCCAGAATCACCTGAGGCAACAAGTGCAAGTACTCCAGCTACAGCAAGGCTCCTTGTCTGAAGCAGTCTCAACCCCTCCTGCACCCACACCGGAGGGGGCCTCAGCGCCAGAGCCGTCAGTTCCCCTCCAGAGAGATTCGTACGAAGAGATTCAGTTCCCTGCCGGAGAGATTCGTACCAAGTGGGCACACAATCTCATCTGTAGTCCCCTTCTGGATTCCTGGTCCTCCTTCCACCAAGCACTTGACACGCTCTGTCACGACCCTTTCAGAGCATCCTCTGCTACTACTACCCTAAGATCCCTAAAACAAGGGAGACGGCCGGTGGAGGAATATATCATGGAGTTTAGACGCCTGGCTCTCGATTCATCACGGAACAAGGCGGCACTACACGACCAATTCCGCTGGGGTCTCTCAGACGCCACTATTCCTAATGGAGTTCATCTTGCTTGCTACCCAGATCTACCGTTACCATAGAGAAAGGAGAATGGAATGGCTGACCACCAACTCCACCTGGACCCCTGCTCGCCAGTCGACCACGTCTCAGGAGGATCCAATGCAGATCAGGATTGCGCGAGGGCCCCTGTCCGCAGCAGAGAAGGAGCGACGCAGAAACCTGGGGCTTTGCCTGTACTGTGGCAGAGCAGGCCATACTACTCCAATGGCTAGTGGCCTGTAGCCCATCTACACGTTCGCTCCAACCAGTTGTCTAGCATGTCATCTCACCTCTCCCTCTCTGTCTCCTTGCAGTGGAGTAAGAGATCCATCACTCTGCTGGCAATGATAGACTCTGGAGTAAGTGGCAACTTTGTGGACTCTAAGTACATCCAATCCTTTTCCATCCCGACGAAGAAACACAAGAAACATCCAGTCTCAATCCTACTTGTCGACGGCAGCCCTTTGAAGACCAGTCCCATCGTCTGAGAAATCATCACCTTGCTCATCAAAATAGAAGATAGACACATCGAGTCTCTTCGTTTTGATGTCATACCATCCCCCGTTTCTCGGATTATCCTCGGTCTTCCCTGGTTAAGACTACACAACCCCTCTATCAACTGGGAGACAGGGGTTTTTCGCTTACCTTACTACAACCAGACCTGTCTGAAACAGACGGCAGTCTGCCTTACCCACACAACAAACGCCTCTCAAGAGATACCAATACTGTATAGAAGATTTTTGGACTCTACCCCCTTCTAGACCCTATGATGGTCCCATTAAACTGTACCCCGAGGCGGCCATCTCATTCTGCCAAATTTACCCATTGTCTGAACCCGAATTGGCTGCATTAAAATAATATATTGATGACTCGCCAGGGGTTTCAATCGTCCCTCTACGTCCCCAGCAGGAGCTGGTATATTTTTTGTTCATAAGAAGGACGGCGACCCTGTGTCCTGATGAAAGTCTAATAAACAGACTGAAACGTTGATTAGGAAACTGCAGTTTCTGGAGTGATTATTTAAAGAAGTCCCTGGAGTGCCGGTAACTATTTTTGGATGTTATATCCATCTGGAGATACAGTCTCCAGTACTGTACACAATACTCCAAGTGAGCTCTCACCAGTGCAACGGCATAAGCACTTCCCTTTTTCTACTGCTAATATCTCTCCCTATACAACCAAGCATTCTATTAGCATTTCATGCTGCTCTTTTGCATTGTCTACCTACCTTTAAATCCTCTGAAATAATTACTCCTAAATCCCTTTCCTCTTGTAGAGGTATAGGACAGTATCAAATATTTTATACTCTGCCCTTCGGTTTTTATGCCCTTGGTTCATAGGTGGCATTTATCCACATTAAAGGCCAGTTGCCACAGCTCTGACCATCTTTCCAGTTTCCATAAATAAGTTGCCATTTGGCTTCTCCCTCCAAGAACATCAACCCTTTTGCAATTTTTTGAGTTATCAGCAAAAAGGCACACCTTACCATCAAGACCTACTGCAATATCACTAATAAAAATATTAAAGAGACTGGGTCCAAGTACAGATCCCTAAGGTACCCTACTGGTAACAAGACCTAGCTCCAAAAATACTGCATTGACTACAACCCTCTGTTGTCTGTCACTCATCCACTGCCTAATCCATTCAATATATTGAGATCTAAACTCGGAGATTGCAATTTATAAGTCTTCTATGTGGGACAAAGTCAAAAGCCTTACTGAAATCTAAATACGCAATGTCTACTGCACCACCTTGATCAATTACTTTAGTCACCCAATCCAAAATTCAATAAGATTAGTTTGGCATGATCTTCCTGAGGTAAACCCATGTTGTTTTTTATTTTGAAACTCATGTCACTTCAGATGTTCAACAATCCTTTCCAATAACATTGTTTCCATTAATTTCCCTACCCCCAATGTAAGACTTACTGGCTTGTAGTTGCCAGACTCCTCCCTACTGCCTTTTTTTGTGAATGGGCTCAACATTTGCTAAATTCTAATCCTCTGGAACTACTCCCATTACCAATGATTCGTTAAATCAAATCTGTATATCCCATCAGGGCCCATCGAATTATTTGTCTTTACCTAAGACAAATGAAGTAGACCCTCTGCCTCGAAAAACTCACATGTATCAAATGACAGTCTTTTCTTCCAAACTGAGGCCATTTTCCTTCATTTTCATCTGTAAAAATTGAACAGAAATATTCATTGAGGCAGTCAGCTAGACCTTTATCCTTTTCTACATACCTTTCTTCTTTTATTTTTAATCTTATCACTCCTTATTTTACTTTCCTTACTTATATATATATAAAAAAAATTCTGTGTCTTATTTGGCAGCTCTTATAACTTGCTTTGCTTCTTTCTGCCTAGTCTTATAGATCTGTCTATCTTCATTACTTAGTTTTTTTGGCATTTACTAAAGGCTAACATTAACTATTTTTTGCTCTTACTGACTAGCCTAATACAATTTTCTGTTACCTTCAATAATTCAACTTTTAAATAATCCCATTTCTCCTGGACTTCATTTGAATGGCCCCAGTCTGATAGTGACTCCTTTACACATATTCTTATTTTCGAAAAGTCAGCTTTTCTCAAATCTAAAACTTTTGTTTTTGTTTGGTGTGACTCAGTCACTGTTCATATATTAAACCACACAGACTGATTTTACCTACAGACATATCAGTAAACAAATCTCCATTTGTGAACACTAAATTTGATATGACCTCTTTAGGACAACAACTCGGGTCAAGTGAAGTGCGAAATCTCGGAGTACTCCTTGACAGTGGTTTGTCACTTAAACGTCAAATCTCTGCTGTAAAAAAATATACCTTCTTCCACCTGAGGAACATGGCCAGGTTAGAGCACCTAATCCCACTGGATACTGCTACCCTATGCTATGCATTTGTGACATCTCGTCTGGATTATTGCAACGCACTGTATGTAGGCCTCCCAGAAAAAGAACTTCACAAACTGCAGTCGGCTCACGACGCAGCAGCCAGACTATTAACAAATCAACCCCGTTCACGCCATATTACACCTATTTTACGGTTTCTCCATTGGCTTCCTATCAAATGGCAAATTCACTTTAAGATAGGTGTGTTGTCATTTAAAGCCCTAAAGGACCAGGGACCCTGTTACCTGAAAGAGCTATTAACACCCTATATCCCTGCTCGCCTCTACGATCCACACATATATCTCTTCTATCAATTCCCAAAGTGCGCATGAAATCAGGCTCCAACACATTCTTTCATGCTGCTCCCACATTCTGGAACTCTCTACCACTGTCAATCAGAGAGGCCCCATAGTTACATATAGTTACATAGTTATATAGGCTGAGAAAAGACAGGCGTCCATCAAGTTCAGTCTTTCCTATATCTGTTAATTTGTTGCTGTTGATCCAAAAGAAGGCAAAAAACCCCAGTTTGGCTCTTTCCAATTTTGCACTAACCAGGGAAAAAAATTCCTTCTTGACCCCAAAATGGCAGTCAGATTTCTCCTTGGATCAATAAGCTGTTTCCCCATAATTAAATATTATATCCCCGAATATTATGTTTTTGCAAGTATTCATCCAGTTGCTGTTTAAACGTCTGTACAGACTCTGATAAAACTACCTCTGCAGGCAGAAAATTCCACATCCTTATTGTCCTTACTGTAAAAAAAACCCTTTCCTCTGCTTTAGACTAAATCTCCTTTCTTCCAGTCTAAACGCATGACCATCTTTAGAGACTTTTAAAAAAAAAAAGTCTTAAAACCCATCTTTTCTCCCAATCCTTCAGATAATTTACTCTTTTTCTCTTGTATGCATATACTTGTAAAGTGCTTTGAGTCCCACCGGGAGAAAAGCACTATATCAATACTTGTTGTTGTTGTTGTAGTAAAGATAATCCCAGTATGTAGCTACAACCAGCTACTTTAATCTTCCTGATGTGAACTGGAAAACCAAAGTCACCGGTGATTATAATTTCCCCCTTTCTGTCATTTATCTGTTTCCCCAGTTAGTTGTTTATCTAGCTCTTCTACTTGTCCAGGGGGTCTATAAATCACACCTACACGAGTTACTGTACTGTAACCAAATTGTGATGTACTCAAACTGACTTTCTTTCACATATAGGGCCACCCATCCCCCTTTTTTGCCCTTTCTGTCTTTTCAATATAAAAAGCACCCTGGTATTGCTATTGTCTCAATGCTAAGGTAATTTTGCTCCTGGTCACTCCATTGTGGCACTCTCAACCTTGGTTTCCAGCCCTCATGGAACTCTCCGTTCAGGATCCTCTAGGACTTACAATATTCCAGTCTGTTCTACTAGGTCAGGTCCATCCTCTCATTCTTGATGGCCGTCTCTCCTTGGTTGCCTGGACGATTTTCAGGGGATCAACATTACACAGGACGCTAGAGATTTGCTTAGAGATTCACAGGCTCCAGGTACCCACAAGTCTTATCAGGCAGTATGGAGAACCTGGTCTCATTGATGTATGGAACAGGCTCCTATAATGTTTCTTTTAAAAAAAATTAGCGGAAACCTTTTCCTTTAGGAAAATCATACCGATCTATTAATGTTTTCCGTTCTGCTATTTCCAGTGGTCATGTGGTTCCAAGGAGGGACCCATTGGCAAGGATCCATTAGTTTGCGCCTGAGGATTTGTTCGTGTAGACCTCTTGCTCAACGTTACGATTTCTTTTGGGATGTAGCAGTGCTTTCTAACTGGCCATAAAGTAAGCAAAGGAGTAATGTAAGTTTAGCCTATGACCAGGGGCGTACCTTGAGTATTTGGCACCTGGGGCGGATCCTGTATGTGGCACCCCCCCCAAACACTTTAAAACTGCATAGCTTCTATCGTTATATACTGGCATAGACATTGAAGGTGGTACAGCATTACTGTTATCATTATATACCGAGGCAGACATTGATGTGGTACAGCATAACACCTACCCCTATATACTGAGGCAGACATTGACGGTGGTACAGCATTACACCTATCACTATATACTGAGGCAGACATTGACGGTGGTACAGCGTAATCCCTATCACTATACATTGAGCCAGACATTGATATTAGTGCAGCATAACTCCTATCACTACATACTAAGCCAAACATTGATGTGGTGTAGGCCTACCACTTCATTGTCTGGCTTAGGGATGCACCAAAACAAAACTTCTGGACTGAAACCGAAAATGCAGCATTTACCTGTCCGAAACGGAATATGACCCCCCATCATAAAAAAAATCTCACACTCACAGTAAGTAACACAGCAAAATAGAAAAAAAAACCAATAACAATATTAATATATATATGATTGTTAACAGCAATCACACTCCTATCATGCCCAGGCATACCCAGATTCCAGCATGTACTAGCTGACTTGGCATGATAGGAGTGTGATTGCTGTTAGCATGTCACATGTGCACTGGAGGCATAGAATCAGACATACAAATCCCGTATTTGCAGCTATACAATAATAATGTATGGAAACATAGCAAGAGATAAAACTACAGGCATAGATGATAGTTTTGCACACTGCCCACATAGAACCTGACCAGCACCCAGATTACACACATAGGATTTACCATCTTTGTCCCCAAACAGCATGAGTCAACTTTGTCCCCAAACAGCCCGGCCTGTGCCATCTTTGTCCCATAAACCCCAGCCTGTGTCATCTTGGTCCCCAAGGCTCAAACACCCTGCTTGTGCCAAGCATCTATATACAGCTATCATATACACAAACACTTTAACACTTTAACAAACACTTTAATTTCATTCACATAATTAATTCACACAATCATTTATTCTCTCACCCATTCACACAAATTTACACATTCATTAATGCATTCTCACAAACTCATTAATTATCTCCCTCATTCAGACAATTCATCCACACATTCATTCATTCTCTCACTCATTCTCACTATCTACCTTCCCCCTTTTCTACCCCCTTCTCACTATCTACCCCCCTCCCTTCACACTATCTACCCCCCTCCCTTCACACTATCTACCCTCTCCCCCTTTTTAGTTAAAGGTTTTGAACTTACCATTCAGAAGTCCTGCGGTGGGAGCACGACGCCTCAGTCTTCCTGCTCTGCCGCTGCTTCCTGCTCTGTCGCTGAGTCCTGCTCTGCCGCTGCGTTGCTTCACTGCTGAGCGCCGAAATATGATGTCATATTTCGGCGCTCAGCATGACATGCCGGCACCGCGACGGAGTTGCCGTTGCTAGGCGCCCCTCTCTCTCCCCTCCGCATAAAAAAAAAAATGACGAGGCTGCCGGGGATCCGGGCAATCAGGGACATGTGGTCACCCTGGCCCGTGGCATCCCCCTGATGAGCGACACCCGGGGCGGACCGCCCGCCCCCCGCTAGGTACGCTACTGCCTATGACAATTATAGGCTAAACTTACATTACTCCTTTGCTTACTTTCTTTTCGAAGAGCTTCTGGCATTCGGACCCTAAAAGTCGACGCTATTTCCTTCTTTCCATGATTCGAAAATGAACAAAAACACTTTCAAATTCCATTTCTTATCCGTATCTTATGAACGACTGTAAACTTGCTAGATGCCTTCGCACCTACATTTCATTTGCTTCTAATATTCAGCTTCTCAACTTTTGATCTTGTAGGCTAAACCTTTTCATCCTGTGTCCTCTTCTACCCTAGCACGATGGATCCAGTGGTTACTTACCCTGGCAGGTGTTGATCAACAGTTTGGGTGCATTCCGTCCATGGAGCGGTAGCTTCAGGTGCCTTTTTAGCAGGCAGCTCCCTTTTAGCAGGCAGTCTCCAGGCAGCTGATTGGTCTTGAGCATTTTGCGCATTTTATTTTTGTCTGTTAACTTTGGCGGTATTACCATTATTATCTCAATGTTCAAATTACAAATATGAAGCCTCCTGTCATGCCTTAAAATTTAACAATTATTCTTTTCTTGATGAATGAATAATCGGAATTTTAATAAAGACATGAGGCAAATATTTCCCTACCGCTCTTCTCTTTGTGATGTGTATTATTTTTTACTACATGTGTTTTCTTTTTGTATTAAATGTTAGGTTTTTTCTTTAGGAGATTATTATTGTTATTCAGACTAGATTTTTATTCATCAATTTCTTGCAGTTTGCTGCTATGTATCCCTCTTTTTTCTTCCAGTTTAAAGCCTATTGGGATTCGCTTCCTTGGTTTCCATTCTATCCATTTGACAGTTCAAGTCTACCTTTTCATGGTTTGCGTTCATCAGAAAGAGGAAGAAGGAAGGGCTGCATTCAACTATATTATGTTATATCTTTTTATTAATTGGTTGTGATCTGTTCTATTTTTATCTTTGCTGCTATAGTGACAGTAAAGGAAGATAATGCAAATATGCGCCCCCTGTCTTCATTAAAATTCCAATAATTTGTTCATCAAGACTAGAATAATTGTTAAATTATATATTGTGGGTTTTTTCAGGCTTTCTTTAGATACCATTTTGATCCTTGGGACATTTATCTATGATTTGTAAGAAGATACTGGAAATAATGTCAAAATTTTTGCAGATGACACAAAATTATATAAGTTAATAAAGTTTAAGCATGTTTCTCTGCAAAGAATTTAGACAAAATGGGAGAATGGGCAGTAAATTGGCAGATGTGTTTTAATATAGATATATGTAAAATTATGCACTAGGGTAGGAAAAACAAAAAACTTGGATGTTGGTATTGACAAAAGACTATGCAGTAGTGCACAGTCTCAGACAAGTGTGCTAATGCTAGCAAGATGCTTACGTGTACTAAAAGGGGAATGTGTTTAAGAGATCAAAAACATAATTCTGTCTCTTTATTAGTCATCGGTAAGACCAAATCTCGAATATGCAGTGCAGTTTTAGGCACCAGTACAAAAAAAGGACATACATAAACAGAAAGGAGAAGGGCTACAAAAATGATTAACCCTTTCAGGACCGGGATTTTGATACTAAGGTGTCGCTAAAGGACCGGAGCCGTTTTTGTGTTTTTGCCATGTCTTTCTTCAACTGTAATTTCTCTCTCAATTAGTGCACCCACACAAATCATATCTTGTTTTTTTCAGCACAAGTAGGGCTTTCATTTGAAACCATATTAAGCTGGGTAGTACATTGTTTTGTTTGAAATAAACTGGAAAAAGTGGGGAAAACAATGAAAAAACCGCATTTTTTACAGTTTTGTATACATACAAATTGTACACACATTGAACCAATGGGAAAAAATTATCCAAAATATATTCATTAACTTGTCCTGATTTGGAAACCACCCAACATGGCCAGGATTTTCATCTATTTTGACCAGTATAGGGCAAATATTGCAAGGCATGCATCACGTTTTTGAAATGTAATTTTTTTTCAAATTTGGCATGGTAGTCTAACTGCAATAGTTGTCACAGATACTGATTATAGTAAATAAGTCAAAGTGTACAACTAGGGTCATTTTGACACTTTTCAAACAGGGATTTTATCGCCAATTGCTGCCAAATTTTGAGGTATTTTTATATATATATATATTATTTTTTTTTGCATATGTTGCAATTATGCTTTAGATTTCATATTATATTTTGTATAGAATAGCTGCAACTGCAGAAAAAAACACCAAATTGTGTTCACCAACATCCAACAAGGCTTCACATGCATGGTTCATACATTTTTTGAGGAAGCTATGAGGGCAAAACTGGAACATGCGCATTTTAGTTTTCAAATTTGGAATTTTCAGAAATTGGTTTACTGGGCCCATATCCCATTTGGGAGATTTTGGAAGCCCCCACTGTAAATTACCCCATAAAAGTATATATTTATGAACAGCAGATAAGTCAAGGTATTCAACTAGGGTAATTTTTACAGTTTTCAGGCAGCCATTTCTTCATTGATGTCTGCCAAAGTGCACGGAAAATTTATTTTATTGCGTTTTTAATGAATACATTTCAATGTTGCAATTTATTTCTTGCACAGCATATGGCAACAATGGAAGACAACACCACATTTTGTTCACTATCATCCCCCCGGTTCCAACAAGGCCTCACATGCATGGTTCATGCATTTTTTGAGGAAGCTATGAGAGCAAAACGGGAACATGCGCATTTTAGTTTTCAAATTTGGAATTTTCAGAAATTGGTTTACTGGGCCCATATCCTATTTGGGAGATTTTGGAAGCCCCCACTGTAAATTACCCCATAAAAGTATATATTTATGAACAGCAGACAAGTCAAGGTGTTCAACTAGGGTAGTTTTGACAGTTTTCAGCCAGCCATTTCTTCACTGATGTTCACATCACAAGTTCACAGGGAAATTATTTTATTGCGTTTTTAACGCATACATTTCAATGTTGCATTTAATTTTTTGCACACCATAAGTGCAACAGTGGAAGAAAACACCACATTTTGTTCACCAACATCCCATGATTCCAACGAGGCCTCACATGCATGGTTCATACATTTTTTGAGGAAGCCATGAGGCCATAACTGGAACATGTGCAAGTTTTCAGTAATTCGTTTACTGGGCCCATATCCCATGTGGGGCATTTTTTAAGCCCCCCCCACTGTAAATTACCCCATAAAAGTATATATTTATGAACAGTAGACAAGTCAAGGTGCTCAACTAGGGTAGTTTTGACGGTTTTCAGCCAGCCATTTCTTCACTGATGTCTGCCAAAGTTCACAGGGAAATTATTTTATTGCGTTTTTAACGCATACATAAAAACTGGAACATGCGCATTTCAATTTTTAAACTTTTTTAAATATTTTTTTTGTGACAGGTTTAGGCTACTGACATCAATCAGGGAGACAGATCAATAATCAGCGACTTAAAATGTCACGACAAGTGATCAGGTAATAATTATGTTTTTTTATTTTATTAATAATTTGTGTTTTTTCATAATTACCCTAGATGACCCCTCTCTCTTTGTAGGGAAGGGTCATTCATGGGCTGCCACAATGATCCGATCACTCCTATTGGCCAGGAGTGATCTGATCATTATCAGCCCAGCATTTGACCTGGAAGCACCCTGGACTTTCAGGTCAGTGCTGTTATTTTTTTTTATTATTTTTTTTTAATTTTGTAATTTTATTTATATATTTTTTTTTACATTTTTTTTAACTCTTTCAATGCTGATGCTCCATTGAAGCACAGCATTGACTGATATTTAGTCCCCACAAGCTTGTGGGGACTAATATTAATCCCTGCAATGCTGCGATGGGGGTCATACACAATTGCAGCATTGAAGGGGTTAATTGAGCAAGAGGGGGGTGTGGAGACCAAAGAACCCTGCCTCTGGCAGCTGGGACACAATCTCCCATAGACTGGAGATTGCAGGGGAGGAGTCTCTTTGATCAGTCCTACAGGACTGATCAAAGGGCTTGTGGGGGCTCGTTTTTGCTGTTGCTGGTCTGCTGGGGCTTCCAGGCAGACCACTAGCAGCAGAGCCCCATAAAAAAATGGGAATTAACCCCTTCAATGCCACGGCATTGAAGGGGTTAACGCTGCACTGACGCTCTCATGGAGTGATCAGGCAGCAGGGGGGTGTTGTGTCAGGTCCCCACACTTGTGTGGGGACCCAATCAACACACCACCCCCTTCCCTCAAGCTGCCTGTGACAGCTGAAAATGCGATTGCAGGTTTTTCTGCAATCGCGGTTTCAGCCTACAGAATCACTCCGTGGGAGTGATCGTAGGCTTGGGGGCGGGCTTAGAGAGGCTGTGCTGGTCTTCCCAGACTCCTGGGCAGACAGCAGCAGCAGCGCCCCTGCGATCACCACGATTTTGGCGATGTGGGGGCGGTTTTTGGGGATGACGTACCTGGTACGTCCCGGTCTACCGGTGACCTGTGACCAGGAAGTACCAGGTACGTCCCAGACCTGAAGGGGTTAAAGGAATTTCAGTTTTGAAGAAAGGCTGTCCATATTGGGATTGTTTTCTCTGGAGAAAAAAAGTCTTTGTGGGGATGTTACAAGTACGTTCAAGGTCAATGGATTTCGCTTCAGAAGTCGTACCTTACAGACAACACGTGGATATCCCTTAAGATTGGAAGAAAAGAGACATTTTGGCCTATTTAATCAATATATTCCTTGTACAGGGATGTCCTACATTATGTATCCACTTGTACCATTTGTATTCGCACTAAGTGATCTCATTTAAGCCCTATTGGTCTGCTGCATCCCTTATCTGTGCCCTTCAAGCCATGAGAGGATATAGCAATGGACTTTATAGTCTGCCAAGGTCCATTACTTTAGTCAGAGGCATCCAGTGTACATCTCATTTTTGGAAAGCCTTTTAGTGTTTAGGGATATAGAGGAACCTGTCCACAGCCTTTCACCTGCGAAATAATGGCCAGACTGAAAGGATGAATCAGACGTTGGAACAGTATCTTACATTTCTCATCAACAGGATTACTGGTTGCATTTACTAACCTGTACTGAGTTTGCTTACAACAATCAATTTCATACCACTATTAAGATGGCTCAGTCTTTAAACTCGTATGGCTTCCACCCTGTAACAGTTTCAGATAATGTAACATCTCTGTAGACTCTTTGTCATCACTGAAGTTTCATGTAGGCTACAGAGGTTAACTCTGAACAAGCCGATCGCAAGAGTTGTCCAGCACCACAATACAAGATTGGGGACAGGGAGGAAGTAGCGCCTGATCTCGTGTGGGACATTCACACTAACACATACACTAGCACAACCAAACACACACAATAACACACCCAGGCACACACACTAACATACTCCACACACTATCCAAACTAACAGAAAACAAGTATAAGCCTGCATCAAGGGTAGGTTGAGTTAGAAAATAAAACTGTTAATAAAGAAAGGGTGAAAATAAAAAGAAAGCTGCTAAAATACACATGGAGCATTTCCCAAATGTCTTCCAGGAGCAAAGTACAGCTATAGATGTGGTAAATTGTAGCACCTAGAAACAGGTAGGACTATCATATTCAAAAATACAATATACAATGGATCAAGTACAGATAAAATAGTTTTTCAATAGAAAGTGTCTTTAGTATAAGTGTGTGACTTGTGATTAAAGGTAACCTGAAGAGCTTTGCCAAACGGCTTCCTCAGAGCTATGTGAAGAACAAATAACAATCTTAATTTAGTTTGGTTAATCTAATTTGTAAATAATTGTATGAACACATATGTAGCTAATGAATGCAAGTTAGTATAGTGGCTCTCTGGAGATATTATGAGGGAGTTTTTTCAGTGGTATGATTTAATGGTGGAAATTATTAATGCCCCCCCAGTTTGACTGTGGTATCTTGTGTGCCCCCCCTATATATTGTTTCTAGAGTCGCCACTGACTAAAACGCATACCTGGACACTCATTCTAATACGCACACCCAGACACACACGCTAACACATACACACACAGGCACTCACACAGACACACACCTGGACACTAACACACATACACACTAACTTATGCACACAGACACCTACACTTAAACACATATCTGGACACTCATCCTAACGCGCACACCCAGACACTCACTCTAACACATACACACACACAGAAACTCATACGAAATCACTCATTCTGAGGCTCACTCTAACATGAACACCAACTAAGCCACTTACGCTAACATAACCAGGCACTCAACAGTAGCAATACTCACACGCAGACTGACACTCATACTAACATGCACACACTAACATATCCAGACACACACATAAGCAGACTGTTAGGAACCAGCCTAAGAAGTTGCAGTAAAGGAGTCTAGAATAGAAGTGAATGCATATACCTCAGAATGGCAGGTAGAAGGCAAATGGTTAATCCTACAAACAAATCAGGTCTAGTAAGGGGCAGGAATACAGAGCTAGGGACACAATGTTGCACGCTGTGAGCATCAGCATAAAACCCCTTGAATTTCCTGGTGAATAGGAGTCTCTTGAAAAACATGTGAAAAACCAGATGGATATGTTAGGTGTCAGGTAACTGAAGATGAATTACAGCAAAGCCAATGTATAGTAGGACAGGTATGTCATATATGGGATGTTAGAGACTACACTTTGTCACTCTGGTCGACAGCGAGGCGTTAGGGTACGGCAGCAGTCCTTTTTTGTACTTGTGCAGTGAGCAGAGAAGACAACTGAAGAAACAAATCAATTTTGATGCAATGGGAACTGGACCAGGTATGATTGAACCAGGTATCAGGATAAGGTGGTAACTATAACCGGCAAAGAAAGGGAAGACACCTGTGTGTTAGGGTTCTCATTCTTCCTCCCACACCTTGCTTGATTGTTTGCTTGACTAGCTGTTAATTAGCTAGCCCATTTCTTGCTGTGCTCTGGCTATTTAAGCTGCAAAGGTTCAGTACCTCCCTGCACTTGCTGATTTCTGACCTCCTTGTGCTATCCCATCTTGGTTTCCATTCTTGACACTGCCGCCTTTTGTGTTCCTGACTCTGGTTGTTCTGACTACCCTCTCTGGCTTCTGGTGTCCTGACTCCGGCTCGCCTGACTACCCTGGTTTCTCACTTTGTTTTTTGAACTACAACCCTGGATTGTGCTATTATTATTTTGATTTGTTTAATAAAGATGTTATTTTACTGCACCCTGGTTTGTGGTTCCTGACATTACTTTTAGGACTAACACATAGACCAATTGGTGCTGGCTCTGCAAACTCTCCTGAACCAGGCAGCGCATCTGGATTCGACTCCAATTTCACACAATTTTGTCTCCACATTACCTGGTTGTCCTCGGTTACAGAAGCATAATCCCAGTTTTGACTGGTGCAAAAAGTGATGTATTTGGAAAACTTCAAGCCAGAGAGTTACCTCCTCACATTCCTCCTAGGGGTGAAGTATATCCTCTGTCTTTCACTAAGGCCATGGAGGAGTATGTTGTGGATGCTCTTTCCCACGGGTTCATCTGCAAAACTACCTCTCTGGCAGGTGTAGGCTTTTTCTTTGTGAACCAGAAGGTCGGTGAGTTGAGACCTTGTGTTAAAAGGTCTTAATTGCCTGACCAAAAAAAAGGTATATCCTATATCATTGATTACATACATTTTTAACGGCCTTAAGGGCGCTACGGTCTTCTCTAAATTGGATCTAAGAGGCACATACAATCTCATAGGAAAAACAACATTTAACAACATTACAAATATCTCGGAATGCCCTTCGATTTGTGCAATGCTCCTGCTGTTTTCCAAGAATTCATTAATGATTTCTTATGAGATATGTTGCAACAATGTATGGTCATCTATCTAGATGACATCCTTATTCGTTCTACCTCATTGGAACAAAAACAATGCATCAAATATATATCTATTTAAAAGATAGGGCTGGGTGTCTCCATGAAGACAGGGATGGACATATGGAAATAAAGAAACAGGAACAAAATAGCACTGTATTATATATATTGTAACAAGGTGCAGGTTGTTGTTGTGGAACGGGTATACATTCCCCCTCGATTTTGCAGGGTTTTGTATGACATATAGGGCAGGCTAGTGCTCCACCCCGCAGTTTACATTCACCTGGACTGACACAGGATCCAGGCCAGGAGTTTAAGCTGACTCCAATGCACTGGTCAGCTGCAAGTAATTAGCTGCACTGACTGCAATAAAGCCTTACCTGATGGACAGAGGGAGAGAGAGAGAGAGAGTTTTGTTTGGAAGCAGCAGGGCTTGCTATGTGCAAAAGAGACCATCAAAAAGGTTGGTGAGCTTACGTTCTGTTTAGTTTAGACCCTGAGTAGTGAGGGAGTTATATGTTAGTAAGTGCTCAGACGAGCTAGGGTTTTGTTTATAGGGAATTTGTGTTCTATGTAATTCTGTAAATATCTGCATACGTGGACTACAAATAAATCGTGGTTGATTACCTCACCGAGATGTGGCGTTAATACCCTAGAGGACCGTGCTGTTTGGTACCCTGTGTGGGTGCAGGATCACAATATGATAAAAGCAATAATACCAAATGTATTTAAATACACTCACAAACAACATATCCACTGTCAATCGTTTCAGTGCAATAAAAGCTTAATCAATCAAATCTGTCTTCCACCTTCCAAATCGCTTCAAAGTGCCAGAGTTGTTTAAAGTGCAATGGTGATCAATAAAGTGCTATATGGAATATTCCAAAAAAGCTTAGTTCTTCTCAACCCTCTCCTGAGAAGCAGAGAAAAAATCTGCTGGATAAGGTAACAAGTATATCAAAACACGTAAGATCAAAGTAAAAAAAACAAACAAAAAAAAACATGTTTTGTCGAGGCTATGACTTAATAAATACCCTTAACCCCCCATTGTCCAATCCCCATCCAGTCTTTTAATTAGTTAAATGGATACAGGTGATATTCATCTTCTTTTCTTCGTTATTGAATCTGCCAACTTTTCGCGAGATACCAGTCTCAGTAACGTCAGTTCTTCCCCGGTGTCTGCAGTTCAATTGCTTGTTTTTCTGTGTTCCCTCTTTACGGAGGCTCAAAAGATTTATTAAACACTGGGAATCCATTCCCACCAGCATTTCTATGAAAGGAATAAAAGGAACATGCCCAATTTTTTGTTATATAAAATTGGTTACATGATGGATACAGAAATACATCACTTTATATATAAAAATCCCATAGGTAAGAAATGTCATACATCATTCTCAAAATATTTATGTATATATAATAGTTTTATTTATTTATAGAATGCAAATCATGGCAAAATCCTAGTTAAGGCCTATTGGGACCATAGTCTTTAATTTATGAATCTAAAATCATTCTATTTGTGAAAGTTTTCTTGAGATCTCCTCCTCTCACACCCATAGTCTCTCAATTCTCAAAAAAACTAAATTTTGCCAACTAAAATGAGGATATGTATTACAACATATGGACACTGCATATTTAAGAGACTTTATTTTAATATTGTATATAAGTTCCCTTATTCTTGCACAAAGTTTTCAAAACTTTTGATTGTCTCGTTTTTATGATCTTTAAATCTCTCCATTACTAAATTATTTTTATAGTACCCTCTCGTGAGATAACCTGATTAAATTCCATTTCTTTAAAGAAATCAGTTCCTACGAACTCTAGTTAGCATACCTGGGAACTTCTGGGCTCCGGCTACCCAGATACTTCGCTTGCGGGACGCAGCCAGGACTGCACACTGGGCGGTCCCGCTGTCGTTAATGGGAATTCTTGCTGATGTTGGTGGGTGGTCCCGCTGACGTTAATGGGAGTTCCTGCTGATTCCGGGGCGGTCCCACTAATCCCGGGGCGGTCCCGCTGATTCCAGGGGCGGTCCCACTGATGTTCGGGGGTGGTCCCGACGATGTTCGGGGGTGGCCCCGATGACGGCAGCGGGTACCACCCCAATTTAAAAAAAAAATGAGTGGGGCATGTCAAGACCCTGCGACCCATAGAATTCGGGTCTTGACCCGGAGAACCTATTCTAAAGTAGGATATCATAGCACTAGAAAGGGTGCAGAGGCGGGCTACAAAATTAATAAAAGGAATGGAGCACTATAGTTATGAAGAAAGGTTAACAAATTTTAATCTGTTTAGTTTAGAAAAATGACGCCTCAGAGGGGATATGATAGCATTATAAAAAATATATATGGGGCCAATGAAAACCATTGTGTGGAAATCTGTTCATAAACAGGACTACGCATAGGACACGTAGTCATGCGTTTAGACTAGAAGAAAGGAGATTTAGTCTAAGGCAGAGGAAAAGGTTTTTTACAGTAAGGACAATAAGGATGTGGAATTCTCTGCCTGCAGAGGTAGTTTTATCGGAGTCTTTACAGTCTGTACAGCCGTTTAAACAGCAACTGGATGAATATAATCTTTAATTATGGGGAAACAGCTTATTGATCCAAGGAGAAATCTGACTGCCATTTTGGGGTCAAGAAGGAATTTTTTTCCCTGGTTAGTGCAAAATTGGAAAGAGCCAAACTGGGGTTTTTTTGCCTTCTTTTGGATCAACAGCAATGGATCAACAGATATAGGAAAGGCTGAACTTGATGGACGCATGTCTTTTATCAGCCTATATAACTATGTAACTATGTAACCGGAGAAGCAGTGCTCACCCGGCAATCTCTGGGTCAAACCTGGAGAGTTCCCAGGTATGCTAGTTAGTTCCCCTTTGGATATACCCTTCAATCAATTTGGGTGATGGCAAATTGATCGGTCTATGACACTAGGGTACTCCAAAGACTGAGTGAAAATGGTGTATTTTGCAAAATTGAAAAGTGCGAGTTTCACCAGTTCCAAGTGACATTTCTGGAGTACTTGATTTCTGCCATAGTTTTTGCTTTTTCCATAGGCCTTAAGCCTACACAACAGTTCTTGGGTTTTGTAAACTACTAAAGGAAATTTATTAAGAACCCTACTGACATGATCTGTAAAGAATGCTGTCCCACTCACAAGGAGTCGAGTGCCTCAAGGAAGTGTTTGCTAAGGCTCCTATTTTGCTTTACCCTTAACCCCTTCTACCTTTTGTGTTGGAGGTTGAAGGCACCCTCCTGTCTCAAGTCCTACTGTGGAAAGTCCTTTGCACCCATGTGGATTCTTTTCTAAACAATTATCCTCTTCCTATCTTCTTTCGATTATATAGTCCTGTTTCGCCAATTCTCCACGTTGTCTAAAGAGGAGTGCAATGTCACACCTGTCATTCCGCCTGATCATATCCTGGCCACAATATGTACTAACATCACTTCTCCTCTGGGTAAAGAGATCTTGGCTGAGCAACCTAACAGTAAATGCTTTGTACCAGAGAACCTCTGGGCCAAATTACGAAGAACCTATCATAAAACGAAAGCTGTCACTTGGGCAAAAATCAGATGCTATGGTCCATCTCTTGTCTCTGCTGTTGGTTCAGCCTCAGAAACAAATTCACTGCTTTTGTTGCACTGATTTTATTGTAGACATTCCTGTCTCCAAAAGTCATGCTGTCATCCTCATGGTTGTCGACCGTATCTCCAAAATGCTCAAGGTCTGGCCTCAATATTTATATGGGAGGTCTTTCGTCTTCATGGGTTACCCAAGGAGATGGGTGTTCCTTCTGTAGCCATATGGGAATGTGATGGAAATTTGACTATCCTTTTCCTCTCAGCTTACCTGATCTTGGCAACTGTTCATCCGGAATCCATGCCATATTGTTTTTGTTATTGTTTTTTCTTCTATTATTTTGATTGTTATGCTTGCATTTTAGGTGCCTAGGCTTCTCCTTATTTAAATTCCTTGGTCTCTTGTGCCCTTCTGGTGCCCAAGGACTTTGTCTTGTGCAGTTTTGCTGGATTTTTGTGTGGTGCCTCAAGGGAGTATACAGGTGGTCCTGCTAGGGGTTAGATGGAGATGGACTAAGCCCCATGCAGTACTACATGGTGTATTGGTAATCATATTAATCTGATGTAAAACTGTCTTACCTTGTGCTAAAAATCACCTATTGTTTGCAAACACTTTACATTAAGTTGTCCTTTACTATGGAAAGAGAAGAATAAAATACTTTTGAAACAAAAAAGCAATCTTCTTTGCCCTTCAATAATAAGCAAA
This sequence comes from Spea hammondii, assembly GCA_029215755.1. Taxonomy (NCBI): domain Eukaryota; kingdom Metazoa; phylum Chordata; class Amphibia; order Anura; family Pelobatidae; genus Spea; species Spea hammondii. The sequence continues at coordinate 32,307,301 of JARDYJ010000007.1, forward strand.
GGCTGGTCATGAAATGCAAGTAATTCTGCAATGTATTCAGGCTTCACTTCCAGTTCCAATTCACTAGATATCTCCTACAACATTTGCATTTACTTCCTCCACTGAAGTCTCAAAGCCTTCAAAATCGTCCATAAGGGTGGGAAATAACTTCTTCCACTCACCTTTCACTATTGATTTTTTAACTTCATTCTAGGAATCTCACATCTTTTTTGATAACATTTAGAATTTAGAAGGCTTTTAATTTATTCTGTCTGGGCCCATCAGCTGTATCATTATCCAAGGCAGTTATAGCATCAGCAAACATTTTTCTTAAATTATATGATTTGAAGGTTGCAATCACTCCTTGATCCATAGGCTGGAGAATAAATGTATTATTTACAGGCAGGAAAAAAATGTAATTTTAATTTTCTCCTTGCAGCACGCTGCAGCAATAGGTTTACATTAATCAGTAAACCATGTTGCAAATGGATCAGCAGTCATCCAGATTTTTGTGTTAGATTTATAGTAAACAAGAACCAAATTGTTTATTTTCTTAGGGCCCTAGGGTTGTGTGCTCTATTTGGGTGAACCATCTAAAATGTAAAAAAGAGAGAATTTTTCATCATCAAAAAAAAAGGTTTACACATTCAAGACTAAAAGTGATGAATCTAGAGCCATGACACACTCATATCAAGTCCTTTTTATTCCGCTGCCACAGAAATACCTTGTAAGGGGGAGCCAACTGATTACTTAATCACAATACATGATGTGATACATTAAAATACTACAATTTCATAAAGGGCACAGCAGGACAGACACAAATTACAATGCTCATATACAGGATTTGGGTCATTGCACTTAACGGTAAACATTATAGTTTCTTTTTTTAATATATATAATTTATTTTTTTATATATATCTTTCCCATAACTTTATGCATTTCACCAATCCCACTCACTCTTATCTTATCCCAAAAATAATGGGGAGTTATGGGGAGTTGATCATCATAAAAAATTATTTTATCCTATGTGAATAACTAAAGAGGCGGGACAGTACTTCCGTACAACAGTCTCAATAAGTCAGCAACAATATTATCTTTAAACTGTCTCTATAGATATATTTAATTTCTTATTTTTATTATACATGAAAAGCTTAAGGTTGGCAAATGTACTGATCAAACAGATGACACACCAGTACAGATGGCTATTGGTCATCATGCTGGATTTGATTGTTGCTGTCTTGCTTGTGAACATTTACACACTGTACAACTATTTACAATGGTCATAGCCATAGATAACACAACTTATACTGTCATGAATACAGATTTACTGTAGGTGCAAAAAAAGTCATTACAAGGTGGTGCATTAGCTTGGTCTGTGCACCAAATATTTTATAACTTTCGTATTCTTGGAAACATAACAATTCCCAGAGCAACCTCTTATCACCAATGTTTTGTTATATAAGCCAGTGCTTTACAAGTAACAAATATATGCCTCATGCATGGCGCTCACAGTATAGTTAAGCCTAGAGAAAACATTTAGGTATTAAAACATCCTAAAATACAAATTCATTAAAAAGGGAAGGTAAGCATTTGTTCTAAACACTGCTATCTCAAAATACATGCTCCCAGAGATTATTATTTGGATGAAATTTGGGTGAAAAGTATTCAAGTGTATTTTTAGCAGTTCTGCAATAACATACTATATCAATATACAATATATTCAATTTTGTACTGCCACATATTCTGTGTGAATTACCAAATTATATATTTTCTAGAATCAGCTTCAGAAAAGGAAATACTATTCAAGTATAATCATTATTATTTAACTGTTCCAATTTACATGGTAAAATAGGGGTATTTGTGACACACATCATTTTCCTGTACTTTTATATATTAATACAACATTTATAATTTACAAATGTTGATCCTGAAAAAACCCACATATTGAGAGACTTGCATATTGTGAGAATATAACAATCATTGACTCTAGATCCTTTGTAAGATAGTGTCTGATGATAAATTAGCTCTACTTACTGAAGTTAGAGCATTGGCCCAAGAAAAAAAGGATTGCTATTAAACATAAGTAATGGGTTTTATGTAAGTGTATGTTAGTATACTTTTCTTACAATCAGGAAGAAATGGTGCTCTCAACAGCATTCCACATAGGAAACATTAAACTATAATGAGCTGTGCCCTTGTGGAACTCAAAGGATAAACATATGATTCAAACATTGCTTAGACTAGATAAAAACAATCCATAAAGTAGACTGTAGTCCAACATTCAATATCACATTATTTGATTCAGTCGGCCTTGGCTCTCATTCACAATAACATCAAGTGCACAGATTGGCAAACAAGGATACTTAACATCAGGATCATCTACAGAGAAAAAAATTAAAAATCTTTTTCTAACAAAAATCTGCAATCATTAAAATAAGATGAAACCGTGCAAAGTACTTAAGTAGCAAGCCATGCAGTAGGACAAGACAAAACTTACAGGCTATATGGCTACTAGCCTTTGGCAAAGTGTCCTCAAAGGAGTCAAACATGCCACAAACTTTGAAATGTTATACACACATGGGTTAGAGATACACATTAAGTTTCTCACATAGTTAAATAAAATCATTATACATAACATTTAACTGTTTTAATCATGAACACAATATTACTCTCCAACCCCTACCTCAAATTTGTAATTTGTTGCATAGACAATTAGACATGAATATTGGTTGCTGCAACCCAAAAGGAGTGGAAGCGCCAATGGATAGAGCAATGAGACTGTCAGCATGCTCAACAGGACAGAGAAGGCCCAGCTTTAAAGCAGGACATAGGACAAACTTTACAAGAGTTGTGTAGTTCAAGGTATGGATGACTTGTTCCGTATGGTTACACGCTTCAGGATAAAGAAGAGTCTTGTGTTATACTTCTGAGCATGCCCACTGGTGATGGCTTAGGACTTGAATTGCACAGTCTTTAGAAAAGAAGATTAAGAAAGCCAAGTTCCTAATCTTCACATTGTTTTGTGCTCTTTGTCTGCTCTCTATTGCTTCTAGAGATACCATATGTGCTAAAGTGATTTCAAAATAAAAGAGAAAAACATACAAAAATAATCCACATTAAATACACTGGAGGGCAAAATAAATATGAGGTATATGAGTAAATTAAACTGAGATGGTTAAGGCTGTTCTGAAAAGTAAATAAAAAGTTACCAAAAAAACCCCAAAACACTATAAGGGAAAGGACAGACAAGGGATTTACCATTTACATGGCTAAGTAATGGCTTACTGATTGCTGACAGACATGTCTGGCCAGTATTTTGATTTATAAGTCAGCCAGTCAACACACTGCCTTTCAGAATCCTATGGCCTCATGTGTTTTGTACAATGAACAGTGTTAGGTCCTCATTTCAAAGTTCTCTTCTTTGCAGCCACACATAGTCTTGGATTTGGATTTATGCCCCGCAGATTAAAAGGGAGCATAGGATCATAGTATTGATGCGCAAGGTATTGTTGGTCAAAAGTGGAATGTAATTGGAAAAGTGGAACATGCTGCTCCAAGCCCTCTTTTGGTAGTTCATAAGTGGAGATCATGGAAAAATATATGAAGGTAAACCATAGAAAAGCAAGTACTAATATCTGCAAACTCTGAGTATAATTTCAAACCAGGAATAGTAATAGTAAGTGACAGAATGCATCTCGCTGCCAGGAACAACAGTCTGCAAGAGGTTCTGCTACTTTCTGAAGGATAGAATCACAAGGAAATGTGTTCACAGTGGTTTTCCATCTGTTGATTTGATTCATAAATATATGGAGGTCATGTCTCTGGCATACCAAATACTGCCAAACCATTTTTCTACTTGGAGTTTTTGCTCAGTTCTGCAGACATCCCATCAAGAGAAAGGTCATCTTGTGTTTCACCATATTCCTTATGGACTGGGAAAAAAAAAAATAAGATTATAAAATATATACATAAACTATTTCTGTCATAATAATAGCATAGCTGAGTCAAACAGCAGCCCTTAGCCAATATGAAAAAGGTAATTCATTATGGGGAGGCATTTTTATTATGGCTTCAATACAGAACAACAATATAATTAAGGCAGGCTTTAAGCAACAGAAATACAATTTTGTACCACATCCAGTCTCGAGGTAAAAAAATAACTACATTTAAAATGTTACTGTAACATGCCACTGCCATACTCTGCATTCAAATACCGTATTGGCTAGATTATAGGCGGCACCCTATTATAGGCCGCACCCTAAAAGTTAGGTGCCTTTTTAAAGAAAAATTTTGATTTTTAAAAAAAAAAAAAAGATATACATTGGTGGAATAGTAAAACAGTATTCTAACTAACACAGTGTATTTTAAAAAATTTTGTATCTATTATGCAGTTAGTCAAAATATGTTGAACAGAAAACCATGTTGTACAGAAAACCAATAGCCATTTTAATGCACCTTACTTATAGATGTGCCCCCTTTGCCCCCAGATATGCCACTATGCCCCCAGATATGCCTCTCTGCTCCACCAGATATGCCACTCTGCCCCCTCCAGATATGATGCCACCCTGCCCCCTCCAGATATGATGCCACCCTGCCCCCTCCAGATATGCTGCCACCCTGCCCTCTGAGATATGCTTCCACTCTGCCCCGCAATATATGCTGCCACTCTGCCCCCCGAGATATGCTGCCACTCTGCCCCCTCAAGATATGCTGCCACTCTGCCCCCTCAAGATATGCTGCCACTCTGCCCCCTCAAGATATGCTGCCACTCTGCTCCCTAGATATGCTCCTCCCCTAGACTTACCAATGCAGACTCCCGGGTGTCTAGCGGGGCCGGCGGAGGACATCTGCGCGATACGCGTAGACAACTTCCTGGAGATTCTTAAAGCACATCGAGCAGACGTGCCGGCAGCGGCGGTTGTTTACGCGCATCGCCCCAGCAGCGGTGAGCGTCTGCATGATACGCTTAGACAACCTACCGTGCAGGCACTCCCCCCGTGGAAAGAGCTGGCAGGGAAGGCTGCCTCAGCGCATCGCGTAGACGTCCACAGCTGCCGGAGAGTAGGATCCAGGTCCCCTGCAGCGCTGCGGGGGATCTGTATCCTAAACCTGCTGCCTGGACTGCGCCCGGAACTTTATGTTCAGGGCGTCGGGCAATACGAATTGCGCATTCCTGCGCTAAACCCCGATTATATCATTGCAAAATGCAAATTGAGTGAACAGTAGAAAAGTCTAAATCAAATCAATATTTTGTGTTACCAACCTTTGCCTTCAAAACAACAAATTCTTCTACATACACTTGAAGAGCCAATACACTTGAACAGCAAACTTTGCACCATGGCGAGGCTGAGCACAGGCAATGTTGAAGACCATAAATGCAGTCGGCTAAGGAACCTTATGCAGTAGATGATCAACATCATGCTTGCTTCACTTTGAAATTGAAAGATGTCTAGCACTGCCATCAGCTACCCATTGGCAGAAAACTGCGGGAACCTGGTACACCGGAGCAGTTTGGTCAGAAATGGTCCTCATACAAGACTTGTGGCCAAAAAGCCATATCTCTGACATGGAAACAAGGCCAAGTTTCTCAACTATTCAAAAAAACACTGGAACTAGGGTGCTGAAAAATGGCAGCAGGTTCTCTGGACTGAAATATTTGGCTGAAGAAGAAGACAGTTTGTTCGTCGAAGAGCTGAAGAGCAGCACAAGAATGAGTTTTTGCAGGCAACAGCGAAGCATGGTGGAGCTTCCTTGCATGCTTGGGCCTGCATTTTTCCAAATAGACTTGGGGATTTCGTCAGAATCGATGGTCTCCTCAATGCAGAGAAGTACAGGCAGATACATATCCATCATCTTCTCCTATAATCATAATTCATCTTAAATCTTTCTTGAGCTTCTTTTATTTGTAATGCTTGGAAGCTAGATGGACGAGAGTCTTTTGCTGAAGGTCTTGTTGAGGTGTCTTTTTCCCCAATAAATTGGAAAAGAACAAGGGTTAAATCCATATGTGGAGAACAACAGGGAATACTTGGTGGTAGAGTGAATTGAGTTGTGGCCAAAACTCTGTGACAGGAAGAAGATCAGTGAAGTTGTTCTGTAGATGGTTGGAAAAAAACAACACTACCTGTTCCAGTGTTTGATTTAGATATCCAGTTTATCCGTTTGTTTGAGGATAAAAGGTCCATGATAAATTTAGAGAGAGGAACAGAGGGCCTTCCAAAACTGAATTGAATTGTGTTTTACAATTTTTAATTATTTCCCTGTAGACTTATAATTTCTTTTATAAACATATCAGCTTAGATGGAGGATAAAGGCAGACCTTAAAGGGGTATAAAAAAAGGGGGGAGATTGACAATGAAGTCCATGGTGATTGAAACTCAAGGTTCACAAAGAGCTGGAATACTACACTCACTGGCCACTTTATTAGGTACACCTGTTCAATAGCTAATCAGGGATTTGATTTTGTCAATAAAGTTACTGCTGGCACCAAAGTCAACAATTGCCATATTATTGGCCTTTTCTTTATGCAACTGTAGAAGGAAAAGAGAAATAGTACCATGATCACTTATCACCTCCTAAGCTCTTTTAAAACGGGAGTCCGCCACCATACAGTGTATGGACGTTGACACCCCAAGGAGGGGCCACACGAGGCCCCTGATGCCGATCCCGTTGCAGGATGCATCCATACAGGCCCCACCTTCGGCTGCTAACGTCTTGGTGCCAGATACCACAGCACACCTTCACAAGTCTAGTGGAGTCCATGCCTTGATGGGTCAGGGCTGGCTTGGCAGCAAAAGGGGGACCTAAACAATATTAGGCAGGTGGCCATAATGTTATGGCTGATCTGTGTCTTTTGAATGATAAGTTCTTGGTTTTAATGAATTCACAAAACCCCTATAGATTGCACATATATGAGTTGAACTTGTCAGGGTTTGGAATCTATGGTTCCGGTGGTAATGGACAAAGTATATTGGCTTGCAGTTCTTGCAAAGTCTGTTTGAACTGTTCTTGTTGACAGACTATGTTAAGTATTCAAGTCCATGATTGTCAAGTGTCTGAGATTAAGCTGCTGGCTTCATTTCAGAGGCATTGATATTCTGTTATGCTTACTTGCAATCTGAGGACCAGTCAGTAGAGGGGAGCAGTGAGAATCAGGTGCTATCTGAAGGCCATTAGAGGGAGGCAGAGAAAAGCACAACTGCAGCTCTGTAACAGTGAAACTGAAGAGGATTATACTGCTGCCAATTCAGTACAAACAGTAGCAAAAATGTTATACATTCAGTTTGCATTTTGCTAAATGATAAAAAAATAAACTATTAACATAATATAGTACCGTATTTGCTCGATTATAAGACGAGATTTTTTTAGAGCAAATAGGTCTGACTATGAGACTAGATCCAATTCCCCCGCAACGCTGCAGGGGACCTGGATCCTCCTGTCCCCCGCCCCCACCAACTTACCGGCACGATACGCGTAGACAACTTCCTGGAGATTGTTAAAGCACATCGAGCAGACATGCCGGCAGCGGCGGTTGTTTACGCGCATCGCCCAAGCAGCGGTGAATGTCCCCGGTGAGGGGAACTCTGATCTCTGACAGCCGGGGAAGGTCTGTGCGATGGATGCAGACAACCCCCGCTGCTAACCACTCCTCTTTCAGGCTGCAGCAGAGCAGAAGTTGTCTACGCGAATCGCGTAGCCGTCTACACGCTGCCCGGACAACACACCGGGAGTCAGAAGCACCGGTAAGTTTTATTTTTTTGGGGGGGGGGGGTTAAATGGGGGCATAAGGCATTTCTGTAGGCAGAGTGCTCTATGAATGCCTTTTAACCCCCTTAATGCCACTCTGCCTCCAGAAATGCCTTATACCTCCCTATAAGCCACTCTGCCCCATGCACAGAGTGGCATATAGGGGTATGAGGCATTTCTGAAGGCAGAGTGGCACATAGGGGGTCAAAAGGCATATCATGGGGCACAGTGGCATATAGAGGGTTAAAAGGCATATCATGGGGCACAGTGGCATTTAGAGGGTTAAAAGGCATATCATGGGGCACAGTGGCATATAGGGGGTTTAAGGCATTTATGGGGCAGAGTGACAAGCCTGGGGGCAGATGTGCATAACTGGGGGGCAGGTTGGTAAATAAAAGGAATTAAAAACAAAATATTTTTCTCAATCATAGCTTTTATTAAAAAAAATAGTTTACATGAATTAACATTTACTGGTAAAACTTTTTCCTATAGGGTCGTGTTATATTCAGGCTTTTTCTTTTTTTCCTAAATTAATATTCAGATTTTGGGGGGTCGTCTTATAATCGAGCAAATACGGTATACGTTAGACATTAAAGGAATGGTTAATAAGGGCACTTGGCTGGAAAACAAAGGTAAACATTTAAAATATATAGATTAAATCTCGGATACTAATGGAGCTAAATACAAACTGGTACAAGAATATTTCTCTAGAATACTATGTGATTACTTTTGGTTATTCTGTACTTTACATAAATAAAGGCTTGCCATAAAGTAGAATGATCAGTGTGAATGAAATAAGTTGTATTTTTTATTGTTTAGGTATAGTTTTTGCTTTCACAAACACATATTTATACTATGGAGAATTGGTGAAATAAGGCCACTTAATAGTCTGTGCTATCTTTAAAGCAAGGCTAGAGGCTCCAAATGTCCCTTAAGGGCCAGCAGCAGCCAGTAGCTTCTATTGTGTTTTGGTCTGATCAATTGTGCAGATAAAAGCATGATAATGCCAGTGGCTGCGTTTTAAAAAGCAAGATAAAAATGGCTGTGCACAGCTCTTATGTAACCCTGGCTTAAAGACAGGCTGCCCATATTAAAATGGGTCCTGCTGCTGTATTTTCTAGATCTAGAAGTGGATCAGGACTGGGACTGCACTCGGGGGCTGCTTAGGGTGTTTTTGAACTCCCTTTAACCTGAGAACAATAAATGTGCATAAACTAAAAATTAAGCTAAAAATTCAATTAAAGTGATATCATATAACTTTACAAGGAATCTAAATGCCCTTCTCATCGTCTATGGGGCTACGTATTGCACTGAGGGACCTAAGCAGCTGTTTACTAGACTTGTGCATTTGTCTTCAGGCGAACATGAAGACGAACACGAAGAGTGTATTTTCGTTGTTCGCCCCGAAGAAACAAAGAAGCGAATAAAAACGTACACGAAGACGAAGAGACACAACACGAAGAATCTTTGTGTTAGTCTTCGTCTACTAATCTCCCTGGTTCCTTCCCTATCTAGCCTACCTTATCTCCCCAGCATGGCAGGGGTTGACGGAAGCGGAAATCCGTAGGTTCGGCGTCAGGGGTTAAGGGGCCGTGCAAACGACTCTATTGGTTGCCTGCCGGGTCCTCCCCTGGCATCAGCCAATTGGTTGATGCCAGAGGAAGACCCTGCAGGCGACCAATAGGCTCACTGGCACGGCCTTTTGAACTCCTGACAGCGAACCTACGGATTTCTGCTCCCGTTAACCCCTGAAATGCTGCGGAGGTAACGGGAGCGGAAATCCGTAGGCTCACCGTCAGGGGTTAACTTGGCCGGCAGAGACCACTGGTCTCCCTGCTATAACAGTTAAAGGTCTGTACAAGCGACTTTAGTGGTCGTTCGTACGGACTTTTAACTGGGGTCTCTGCTGGCCAAGTTGCTGGGAAAGGCTTTTAAAAGTCTTTACAAGCGACCCTATTGGTCGCCAGCAGGGGGCTCGTCTGCCATCAACCAATGAAGTACAGGTGTAGATGGCAGAGGAAGCCCCTGCAGGTGACCAATAAACTTGCTTGTACGGACATTTCAACTCCTGGCGCCAAAGCTGCTGTGTAGTCCGTACGTACCGCATTAACCCCCTAAAAAAAACGAACACGAAGAACGCACACAAATATTTGCCCGAACAGAAGACAGGAACAAGCAAATATTCGCGGAATACAAAGATTTTTTCCCCCTACGAAGACGAACACGAAGGGTTGGCCGGCGCCCAAGTCTACTGTTTACTATGTTTATATGGTAGCACCGCCTTTGGCTGTACCGTTTCTATACAGACAGATAGGTTTAGGAGTGGGTAGATTAAAAACCTCTAAAAAATTATACTATACAATTATTGTAGCCTTATTATATACTATTATAAAGATCCTTAACAGTTGATAGTAAATTTAAATAATTAAATATGTAATTATGAGGAAAAGTAAATTGAATATATATATTAATATTTACGTACAGAATATTATCATAAGTAAGTATATGGCTATATTCTCCCATTGATACACTTACTTTTATACTCAGAGTTCTGCGCCGTAATTTATCTTTATTGGTTTAGATGTTTCATGAGTTTTTCCATTATGGTATCTCCACTCTGCTGTCATCCAGTATTTAAAAAACAGAAAAAAGGTATATTTGAGAGATTTAAAGATAAGTGAGAGGGCAACACAGCACTTGAAAACAAAACAGGACAATTAGCAAATTCATATACAATTTGAAGATCAGACAGGAGTTAAATCTAGACTTGGGCACCAGGGGGCTCTTCGTGTTCGTCTTCGTGCTCGTCTTCGGGGGGAAAAAAACCTTCGTATTCCGCGAATATTCGCCCGTTCCTGTCTTCTCTTCGGGCGAATATTCGCGGACATTCTTCGTGCTCGTTTAATCTTCGTTTCCTTCCCGGTTGCCTAGCAGGGGTTAATACGGGGTTAACAACACATCGGAGCAGCAGCAGCTGCCGTGAAGGAACGTGTGTGCAACTCTATTGGTTGTTTCGGCAGGGGGCTGGTCTGGCATCAACGAGTGAATTGCAGAACGCACTTCATTCGTTGATGGCAGGCCAGCCCCCTGCCGAAACGACCAATAGAGTTGCACACACGCACTGAGGTGTACTGTACACAAAATGACCTAGAGACAAATGCTCCAAGGAACTTGGCCTCCGTTTATCATACACAATCACACATCCATAGATGTTTAATAAAAGAATAGGGATTATTTTACATTTTTAAATTAATTTTGGACCACTTGTAATACATGCCTAACATTTGCTACCTATTCACAATGGCATACTTTGCAACAACCCAACTTTTACTGGACAGGACTGGAAAAAAGCAGGACTGTCCACCAAAATCTTGGGTGTGTTGGCAGGTATGCGGATGGAAAAATGTTGGACAAGAACTAAAAAATAGCTTAGGGTTAATGTACGGTTATGTTTAAGATTAGTAGCAGTGCACTGGTTTGGTTAAAGATGTATTATGTCTAAATAATAATTTAATTTTAATTTTAATGGGTTTTAAAAAATTAAGGGGTTTATTTAAATGTATTTTAAAGTTAGATTTATTATTTAGTACTTTATTATATTTATTTAATGTTTATACAAGTGCTACCTACCGAGCTATAACTACCAACGTGTATTTGCATACCTAGATAGCTAAATTAGATGGGACAGGACTGGAAAAAAGCAGGACTGTCCCTGAAAAAGTTGGGTCTGTTGGCAGGTATGTGGATGGAAAAATGTTATAGTATGAAGTGTGAGGTATAGCGTTAATGCTAGTGAGTGTAGAAGTGAAGGCCAGGACAAATAACAAGAGGAAAGGTCCTTGTGATTTGTGCATTGTACGTGTATGTGTTATGTGTGTTATGTGTGTTGTCACTGTGTGTTATATGTGTTGTGTGTTATGTGTTATGTCACTGTGTTATTTGTGTTATTGTGTGTGTTATGTTTGGTTGGTTGGTTGTGTATCAGAAGGAAAATAATGAAATGGAAATGGAAAAGGAAATGGAAAAGGCGAATGAGTGGGCAATTGGCGACCCACTCACCTGTTTCACCCCAGGGCAAAGCACCCAAACCCTGTCAGTCTTAGACGTTTGGCAGCAGACTTCCAGAGCTCAGACACAAGGCCCTAGCGTAAGCTGGCTACACTGGCGGAGGTAGCAGGCGTTGCCACACCGCAGCAAGTGCAACCAGGGGGGAGAAACTGCCCTTACCATTAGGGACATTTGAGGCATGACACTAGCCAGGAAGCGAACTGGCATTGAAGAGACGCTGGCACCACCAGCAGCAGCAGCAGCAGCAGAATTGGTAAAGGCGAATGAGTGGGCAATTGGCGACCCACTCACCTGTTTCACCCCAGGGCAAAGCATCCAAACACTGTCAGTCCTTGGCGTTTGGGAGCGGACTTCCAGAACTCAGACACAAGGCCCTAGCGTAAGCTGGCTACACTGGCGGAGGTAGCAGGCGTTGCCACACCGCAGCAAGTGCAACCAGGGGGGAGAAACTGCCCTTACCATTAGGGACATTTGAGGCATGACACTAGCCAGGAAGCGAACTGGCAGAGAAGAGACGCTGGCACCACCAGCAGCAGCAGCAGAATTGGGAAAGGCGAATGAGTGGGCAATTGGCGACCCACTCACCTGTTTCACCCCAGGGCAAAGCATCCAAAGACTGTCAGTCCTTGGCGTTTGGGAGCGGACTTCTAGAACTCAGACACAAGGCCCTAGCGTAAGCTGGCTACACCGGCGGAGGTAGCAGGCGTTGCCACACCGCAAACAGACGCAGCCAGGGGGGAGAAACTACCCTCTCCATTAGGGACATTTAAGGCATGACACTAGCCAGGAAGCGAACTGGCAGAGAAGAGACGCTGGCACCACCACCACCAGCAGCAGCAGCAGCATTGGAAAAGGCGAATGAGTGGGCAATTGGCGACCCGCTCACCTGTTTCACCCCAGGGCAAAGCATCCAAAGACTGTCAGTCCTTGGCGTTTGGGAGCGGACTTCCAGAACTCAGACACAAGGTCCTAGCGTAAGCTGGCTACACCGGCGGAGGTAGCAGGCGTTGCCACACCGCAAACAGACGCAGCCAGGGGGGAGAAACTACCCTCTCCATTAGGGACATTTAAGGCATGACACTAGCCAGGAAGCGAACTGGCAGAGAAGAGACGCTGGCACCACCACCACCAGCAGCAGCAGCAGCATTGGAAAAGGCGAATGAGTGGGCAATTGGCGACCCGCTCACCTGTTTCACCCCAGGGCAAAGCATCCAAAGACTGTCAGTCCTTGGCGTTTGGGAGCGGACTTCCAGAACTCAGACACAAGGCCCTAGCGTAAGCTGGCTACACTGGCGGAGGTAGCAGGCGTTGCCACACCGCAGCAAGTGCAACCAGGGGGGAGAAACTGCCCTTACCATTAGGGACATTTGAGGCATGACACTAGCCAGGAAGCGAACTGGGATTGAAGAGACGCTGGCACCACCAGCAGCAGCAGCAGAATTGGGAAAGGCGAATGAGTGGGCAATTGGCGACCCACTCACCTGTTTCACCCCAGGGCAAAGCATCCAAACACTGTCAGTCCTTGACGTTTGGGAGCGGACTTCCAGAACTCAGACACAAGGCCTTAGCGTAAGCTGGCTACACTGGCGGAGGTAGCAGGCGTTGCCACACCGCAGCAAGTGCAACCAGGGGGGAGAAACTGCCCTTACCATTAGGGACATTTAAGGCATGACACTAGCCAGGAAGCGAACTGGCAGAGAAGAGACGCTGGCACCACCAGCAGCAGCAGCAGCAGCAGCAGCATTAGAAAAGGTGAATGAGCGGGCAATTGACGACCCGCTCACCTGTTTCACCCCAGGGCAAAGCATCCAAAGACTGTCAGTCCTTGGCGTTTAGGAGCAGACTTCCAGAACTCAGACACTAGGCCCTAGCGTAAATTGGCTACACCGGCGGAGGTAGCAGGCATTGCCACACCGCAACAAGTGCAACCAGGGGGAGAAACTACCCTCTCCATTAGGGACATTTGAGGCATGATTTCAGCCAGGAAGCGAACTGGCAAAAGATGCTGGCACCACCACCAGCAGCAGCGTTGGAAAAGGAAAAAGGTGAATGAGTGGGCAATTGACGACCCGCTCACCTGTTTCACCCCAGGGCAAAGCATGAAAGTCTGTCAGTCCATGGCGTTTGGGAGCGGACTTCCAGAACTCAGACACTAGGCCCTAGCGTAAATTGGCTACACCGGCGGAGGTAGCAGACGTTGCCACACCACAAACACGTGCAACCAGGGGGAGAAACTACCTTAAACATTACAGAGAAAAAAAATTAACTTTCCAAGCTAAGAGCTGGGTAACCCAACTTGGGCAGATTGAATTTAAGAAAGGCAATCTGCTCCATCAGATGAGGTGCCATGCGTGAGCGCTGTGGACTCATAGAAAACACGCGCTCACTTTGAACAGTGGTTGGCGGACATGATAGTAGCTGCTGCGCAACCCATGAGAGTGCAGGCCACACACTCTTCTTTTCATCCCAGTAGCTAAGAGGATCAACATTAGGCAGAAGGAACTTCACAGAGGTAAAGTTTGACCATTTCAGCAGCACTACTCTCCTTTCTGCTGCTAGCTCTGTCAGATGGTCCAACTATACTCCCAAGTGCCTCTTCCCAAAACGCAGCTGCTCCACTCAGCTGTGTTGTGCTGCTTGTGGCACTGCTGCTGATGCTGCTGCTAGGAGTAGCAGAACACATCATCTCTTCCTCCTCCTGCACCTCTCCCTCCTCGGACAGCATTCCCATTTTACGCTGCCAGTCACGCACCTTGTTGACCAATTGCTCCCGGTAGCTACTGAGAACATTAAATTTCAAAGCTAGCTTTCCCTTAATTCTTGGATCGCAAAGGCACGCTAGCATCATTTCGGGACTCTCTTCCATTCGTTTGCGAAGGTGTACTTTTAGCAGATCCTTCAGCTTCCTGGCTATGGCTGCTACGTCAGGATGTAGAGTGCCACCTTGAACAGCCTCACGGTTTCCAAGGAACACATCCATCTTGCTGCCTAGATGGGAGAACACTGGGATTACCTGGGCCAGACTGGCAGTGTTTGAGCTTAAATTTTCTGTGGCATCCCTGAATGGTTTAAGGACTGCCACTAGCTGGGCGATCACTGTCCAATCCTCCCTATTCAATGGAGAGGTAATCCCAATATTGTGCTCTGAGGCAAGATTATGGATTGCCCTCTGCTGCTCCAAAATCCTCTCCAGCATGTCTAACGTGGAGTTCCACCGTGTACTGACATCCTTGCGTAGGCAGTGTACGGGAAGACCTGACCTCTCTTGCTCTTCCCTCAAAAGTTGGCTAGCCTTAACATTATGGTGAAAGTGCCCAGCGATCTTTCTGCAGCGGGACAGAACTACTGCTGCCACATTAGTTCCTTCTGACATTGCTGCCTTCACTACAAAATGGATGATGTGGGCTGCACAGCGCACACCAACAATATGACCATCTCGCAGCGCTTTCACCATATTGGCACCTCCGTCAGTTACCACAAAACCAACTTCAACATTGGTGCCCGCCTCTGCTCCCACCCAAAGGCTAAACATTTTCCTCATTGCATGCAGAATATTTTGGGAAGTGTGCTTTTCATCCATCACTTCTGCATGGAGAAGGAAAGATCGGTAGCCTGCTGCAGCAGCTTCCTTAGACACACCGGGCTGCCACCAGTGTGCTGTCAAAGAAAGAAAGGCATGCTGGCCGCTAGGTGCACTCCACAAATCTGTAGTGAAATGAACAGACTGACCAGCAGCCTTGGAAAGCTCCTCTTTCACTGCTGCAACACAGGACCGATACAATGAGGGCACAATGTTCCTGCTGAAAGTGGAAAGTGACGGAACTGTATATTGTGGAGCCACAGCCGCCATCAATTGTTTGAAAGGCTCCCCTTCGATCATAGAGAAGGATGCCCCTCCAACAGCAATGAACTGACCAATCATTCGCGTTACTTTATTGGCCTGCTGTTTGGGCATTGACCTTTTGGATTGGAATGCCACAAATTGTTCCAGGGTGGGCTGGACATGCAGTGCTCCAACCTGCCTTGGTCTCTGGCTGCCAGCACTAGCTGCTGCTGCTGCTGCTGCTGCTATTGGCTCAGAAGAAGACGCTGTTGGGGTTTTTCCACGGCCACCAGCTATGCTGCCTGCACTAAGTTTTACTTCTGCATCTTTCCCCAATAGCACAGCGTTGTGTTGAGTGCTGAGGTGATGCTTCATGCTAGCACTGGTAAAATGGCCAGACACTTTCCCTCTGCTTATTAGCTTCCCACAATGTTTGCACTTTCCATAGCGCCCTTCTTCAACATTTTCAAAGTGCTCCCAAATTGGGGCGCGCATAGCCTTGGAGTGTGCCTTGGGTGCTGCTCCTACTGCTCAGGGTGGATGAACAGAGGCAGAACTAGTGGTGGTGGGACTGGTGGTAACAGTACTGGCCATAGTGGGACTGCTAAATGCTTTAGATTTGCTAGGTTTTGCTGCTGCTGCTGCTGGTGGTGGTGGTGATGGTGATGATCGTAGCGGAGAAGGTGGAGGCTTAGGGGAAAATTGTGCACTAGTCATTTGGACACTGCTCCCTGAGGAATCTGATTCCTGACCACTCATCTCCTCTACTTCCTCTGGCTCATAGTCTAGCTCTTCATTAGCCAGATCGAATGGAATTCCTGCTAGGCTGGAGCTAAGACTGATATCGTCGTGAGACTCGTGACTAGTAGTAGTGCGAGCAGGAAGAATAGACTCTGCACTTGGCCTCTCAGTCTCAGGCTCCTCTGCTACCTCACTAGGTGGAGTTCCACTATGTGTAGCCCTCTCTCTAACTGTCTTTACAAAAATGTTGTAAGGACTTGGTGGCTTGCTAGAGGTACTAGGAGGACATGGCGTGGCGGTACCAGTGGGAACAGTAGGCGCAGCACTAGTGGTAGAGGCGGTGGGGGTGGTGGTGGTGGTGGTGGTGGTTTTCCCTACAAAGGAATGAGATCGCTTTTGTTTGGGACCCCTCTGAGTCTTGCTGCTAATTTGGCTCTGCTTGGTACCTTGCATGCTGCTTGTGGATGGGGAAGATGCTGCTTGGGGCAAAAGGCACTTCGTTTTAGTCACTGGGCTGGTACTACTTGTGCTACCCTTTAACTTTGAACGTGCTTCTGGTGCTTTAGCCTTTCCGTAAAAAACCATAGAGCTTGTGGGCCTAGCCGCACTACTACTGCCTGCTTTTGTGCCTTTCCTTTACTTGATGATCCTTCAAGCAATGCTTCCCCAAATGATAAGCGAGAGCTTGGCCTACTTGGCCGACTAGACTGACGCAAAGGCTGCATCTTAGAACTGGTGGTGGTGCTGCTGGTGGTGGTGGTGGTGGTGGTGGTGGTGGTAGATGGAGCTTGTCCCTCCTTAGTCCCAAAAGGAGGATCCATTTCAAATTTTGTGTTGTGTGTGTAGTGTAGTGTAGTGTTTAAAAAACTACAAAAAAATAAAAAATAAATTAAAAAAAAGGAAAAACGAATTAAAGACAAAAAAATTAGAGGAAGTTCTCTTCAGTGCTACTGCTTAAAAAGTAAAACTATGCACTACTGCACTGTGCTGTTGTGTGCAATCTGGCAAAGTGCTAAAGTTATTTAAATTATTAACTCAAGATTAACTATTTAATAACTAGCATTATTTTATTTTTAATTTGAATTTACACGGGCCTAAGAGCTTAGCCTACTACTATGCTAGCCTAAAGCTATATTTCCTTACTATAAGTCTACTTCTAGGCAGATGCTCTCAAACCCACTAAGCTAAAGTGAGGTTAAATCAGATTCAGTATGATTTATTAATTATTATTAAGTTATATAATATTAATAGATTAGAAATAATTTACTTATATATTATGTATTATAGATAGAAGAATATAGATTATGAATTAGAATTTAGAATTAGAATTACTTATATTATAGATTATGAATTAGAATTTATATTGTTATATATTATTTATAATATATTATAGATTAAGATTAAAGAAGATTAGAATTATTTTAGTACTACAGCTAGTAGCTTGAAGCTTTGCTTACTACAGCTCGTCACAGTCAATTTTTCTTGAAAAGAATTAGAAATAAAATAAAATGTCACAGCAAAACAGTTAGCTTCACTGCTTGCTGAACAAAAACACACAGCACTTATGCGGCTGCACTCACTAGCCCAACAAGTTCACTTCACTGATGGACTGAGGTGAGCAAAACACTAAGGGTACTTTTAATAAAATTTAAATAAATCTTCGATTCTTCGTGGTTGTGAGTCTTCGTCTTCTCCTACGTTTTGCCGGCACTGTATTCTCTTCGGCGTGTCTTCGGAACGAACAAAAAAAGGCCTCTTCGTGCTCGTTTTCATGTTCGCCCGAAGACGAATGCGCAAGTCTAGTTAAATCATTGCATCACACCTGCAATGGAGGGAGCAATTGTGAGCAGACTGGTTGTGTTAAACGTACACTTTTCTTTTATACAAACATCATTACAAAGACCAACAGCAAATATGATGATGAAATAAAATTGCCCTAGCTTGCAATGTTGAAACAAGCATTTTGGTAAATCATCATGGGTATCCACAGAGCACAGGCAGGTTTTTGTGTGTTAAATCCAAAATCAAAGCTATAAACATTTCTGTTGCCCTACTTTTGTGCCCTTCTGTATTCGGACCTGTTCCGGCATGCACATTTGGCATATTTAGTACTGACAACTCAACTGCACACTTGCTAGCAATTCAACCTACACAAACTCAGCAGCAGAACAGTAGAGGGGGTGTGAGTGGAAAATTATGTGAATAATGCGATGGGATTTGAAGCAACTACAAAATTAATAAACTTCCATGTTGCTGGCGTCTACGCAGGTGAGTAATAAACAAAATGGTATTCTGTATTGTATGAGGTGTCATGTTACATACACTATTACACCATTACACCCATATAAGCTTGTTGGACATCCCATTCCAAAACCATAGGCATTAATATGGAATTTGCCTGAAAGCACTAAATAGTGTAACCCTATATCTTCCTAATATGTTATAGTAGGAACAGTGGCGTCGCTACAGGGGGGAAAGGGGGGGGCAATTTCCCCCCTAGGTTAATCCTTGCCCCCCCTGTTGCCCCCCTGCCGAATTTGGAATAAAGTCGCAATGCGACTTTAAATCCCGTCTTTTTTTTTTTTTTTTATGCGGAGGAGAGAGAGGGTGCAGCCCGCGTAAGATCGGCAGCCAGGGCAACCGATCTTACGCGGGCTACTTACCTGTGGGAGGGTCTTCTGTACTGCATAGAGGAAGCGGAACCTAGCAGAGTTCACGTGACATCACATGACTCTGCTCCAGTCCTGCTTCCTCTGTGCAGTACCAGAGAATGCAGAGGGAGGCCGTGCCCTCTGCTGAAGTCTGTGAGCGGCATCGAGGAGCTGCAGTGCAGGTAAGGGGGTGGGGAGGGTGTTTGAATGAGTATGCGTGATTGAGGGAATTAATCTGTGAATGAATGAGTATATGAATGAATGAGTGTGTGTGTGATAACATGGATGTGTAAGTGCTGGAACCTAGGCATGATGGGACTGTGATTGCTGTTAGCAATCACACTCCTATCATGCCAAGTCAGCCAGTACATGCTGAAACCTAGCTAGCTTCCCCCCTTGTGTATTGATGCTGCCAGCAGTATGGGGTCTGCACATCACTTACAGCCACCCTGTACCAGCATGTACTGGCTGACTTGGCATGATAGGAGTGTGATTGCTAACTGCTAACAGCAATCACAGTCCCATCATGCCTAGGTTCCAGCATTTACTGGTTGGATGTGTAAGTGCTGGAACCTAGGCATGATGGGACTTTGATTTCTGTTAGCAATCACACGCCTATCATGCCAAGTCAGCCAGTACATGCTGAAATCTAGCTAGCTGCCCCCCTTGTGTATTGATGCTGCCAGCAGTATGGGGTCTACACATCACTTACAGCCACCCTGTACCAGCATGTACTGGCTGACCTGGCATGATAGGAGTGTGATTGCTAACAGCAATCACAGCAAGCAGAGTCCCATCATGCCTAGGTACCAGCATTTACTGGTTGCCTGGGTATGATAGGAGTGTGATTGCTGTGTGGACGCCAGGGCTGGCTTTGGGGTGTGCAACCTGTGATCTATGTCTGTAATTTAGGGGGTTTTAAATATACCTTTTAATGACGTGTTTTTATGTGAATTCCAATTGATCTATACCTGCAAAGCTGGGTTTTTGCGTTATTCTGTAGATCCATATCTATATATTTCCATACATTATTTATGTATACCTGCAAATACAGCGTTTGTATGTCTTATTCAGTTGATTAATACCTGCAATGCTGTTTCCATGTATTTATTTGATCTATACCTGCAATGCTACGTTTCATATACTATTGTATACCTGCAAATACAGGATTTGTATGTCTGATTCTGTTTATTTGATATATACCTTCAGTGCTGAGATCACAAGTGAATTTCAGTTGATCTATACATGCAAAGCTTGGTTTGTGTGTTAATGTGTTGATCTATACCTGCTATCGGCAACTGGGGCTAATTTTAATATGTATATGGGCAGCAGGGGCATCAATACACAAGGGTCAAAAACTCTAAGGGGGGTATAAACGACAATGCAGTGTGAAAAATCCATCCTGATGTAGACGTCTGTGACGTAGATTGTGTCCTGCTGTTTGTGTGTTTTTGGTTATCAGTGTAGCAGAGCCTGTCCTCGGGTGTGTGTATAGGTGTTGGTGTGGCAGAGCCTGTCCTGGTGTGTGTTTGGGTGTTGGTGTGGCACAGCCTGTCCTGGTGTGTGTTTGGGTGTTGGTGTGTTTTTGGTTATCAGTGTAGCAGAGCCTGTCCTCGGGTGTGTGTATAGGTGTTGGTGTGGCAGAGCCTGTCCTGGTGTGTGTATAGGTGTTGGTGTGGCAGAGCCTGTCCTGGTGTGTGTTTGGGTGTTGGTGTGGCAGAGCCTGTCCTGGTGTGTGTGTTCAGTTGTCAGTGTGGCAGAGCCTGTCCTAGGGTGTGTGTTTGGGTGTCAGTGTGTCAGAGCCTGTCCTGATGTGTGTGTGTTTGGATGTGGGTGTGGCAGAGCATGTCCTGATGTGTCTGGGTGTCGGTGTGACAGAGCCTGTGTTGGTGTGTGTGTTTGGTCATCTGTTTCCTGGCACTTAACTTACAGTAGGAATTATTTAATGTATATTTATCCAGAGATAAAATGCCCTCCTGAAGTTGTAGTGACTTCAGGGGACAAAACGTTCAAGGCCCTGAAATCATTTAGTGGAAAAGTTATTTATTGTGTTATAATATTTATTTCAAGGATTAGTCGCACTCAATTGTGGCTTCAGGCTTCCCATGTTGAATGATCAAGTATTATTTTAGCCCAATAACAAAAGTATAATTCCATAGCACATTACTTTTGGAAATTATGAATGTGTGCCCCCCCTATATATTATTTCTAGAGTCGCCACTGAGTAGGAATAATTAAACGGTACTGCAACCTAAACCAAATATATACAAATGAAAAAGAAAAGAAAACTTTCACACTAAATATCTAAAACTTTTATTATTTACAAAAAAAAATTGTAAAAGCAATGGCTTAAACTTTGGTGGTAGAATATACAGAATATGCAGATAAAAAAATGTTCTCTGATAATACGGCATAAAATAAATTTATTGTGAGCCTTGGGAACGGGTCTAGTTGGTGTTCTAAGCAGCTTTCAACATTTTCCTTTCTTTTTCTATTCCTACCCCTGCAAGTCTCTACCACATTCACCATAGCTAGTAACAATACTAGAACAAAAAACGTATACATTTTAAGAGGGTCCCTATCAAATCCCTAATGCACATTTCAAGCTACACGTGGGGAAGCCCTGACTATATATCACCATACCTGGGAACTCTCCGGGTTTGATCCGGAGATTGCCGGGTGAAGCACCACTTCTCCAGGTCAAGACCCGAATCCTCCGGGTAGCGGGAGCAGGTTCTTGACATGCCCACTCCCTGCCCATTTTCCCTTTAAATGGAGGTGTTTCCCACCGCCGTCAGCGGGAACACCCATGACGTCAGCTGGAACACCCCCGCCGTCAGCGGGACCTTACACTGACATCAGCCTCATGCACAACAGAAGGACCATAAAGACATGGTTTAACTAGTTTGGTGTGGAGGAACTCCCACCGACGTCACAGTACCGCCCGCAGACGTCAGTGGGCAGTCCTGGCCACGTCCCGCAAGGGAAGGCTCCGGCTACCCGGAGCCCAGAAGTTCCCAGGTATGTATATCGCTATATTAACTGTGGCTAGGAGTGACAGGGGTTTTTGGTGTTTGGCAATTAGGCAGGGGATACCTGTTAGAGTTCAGTTATATATCTCTTCTATCAGGATGCAAGTTAGTCATTTAGAGCTGATACATTTACATTAGAAATAATGATGATGGAATTCTAGTTCATTTATTGTTTTTAATTTATAAATAGTAAACGTTTTAAATGTGTAGTGGGATTTTTTTGTGGTTTTTTTTCATTGCATATTATTGGCCCCCTATTTTTTGTAGTGTGTCTGTGAAAATTCGTAGCCATGCAACTAAACGAGCATTTGTGAGGTCAGGCACTGATATTGGACGACAAGGCCTGCCTCGTAATACGAGTTCCAATTCATCCCAAAGATGGAGGTCAGGGCTCTGTAAAGGCCACTTCAGTTCTTCCACACTAAATTAGTTAAACCATGTCTTTATGGTCCTTCTATTGTGCATGAGGCATTGTCATACTGGAAATGGAAAGGGCCTTCCCCAAACTGGTGCCACAAAGTTGGAAGCATGCAAGTGTTTTAAAATGTATTTGTATGCTGTAGGATTAACATTAGACTTGTGCATTCGTCTTCGGGAAGAGTGCGTTTTTGTGTTCGTTCCGAAGACACGCTGAAGAGAAGACAGCGGCGGTAAAACGTAGGCGAAGACGAAGACACACCACGAAGATCTTCGTGATCGTCTTTGTCTACCACTCTCCCCCCCTTCTAACTTACCTTGGCATCGCGGCAGTTCACGGAAGTGGAAATCCGCAGGTTCGCTGTCACGGGTTACAGGGCAGTGCGAATGAGCCTATTGGTCGCCTACAGGGACCTCCTCTGGCATCAACCAATTGGTTGATGCCAGAAGAAGACCCTGCAGGTAACCAATAGGCTCACTCGCACGGCCTTTGTAACCCCTGACAGCGAACCTATGGATTACTGTAGGTTAAAGGGCCGTGCAAGCGACCAATAGGCTCACTCGCACGGCCCCTTAACCCCTTAAGGTGCAACAAGTGCATCAGGAGCTTAAAAGTCTGTACGAGCGACCAGCAGAGTCGCTTGTACAGACTTTTAAAACCCCAATGCTGCAACTTACCCGGCAGATCCCACTGGTCTCCCTGTTCTATCAGTTAAATGTCCGTACGAGCGACTTTATTGGTCGTTCGTACGGACATTTAACTGATAGAACAGGGAGACCAATAGCATCTGCCGGACCAGGAGTTTAACAGTCTGTACGAGCGACCCTATTGGTCGCCAGCAGGGGGCTCTTCTGCCATCAACCATTGGCAGACGAGCCCCCTGCTGACGACCAATAGAGTTGCTAATACGGACATTTAAACTCCTGGCGCCAGAGCTGCTGCGGTACGCGTTAAACCCGTATTAACCCCTTAACCTGAAAAAACGAAGAAAAACCGAACACGAAGAATGTCCACGAATATTCGCCCGAAGAGAAGACAAGAACAGGCGATTATTCGCGGAATACGAAGATTTTTTTTTCTACGAAGACGAACACGAAGAGCCCCCTGGTGCCCGAGTCTAATTAACATTACCCCTCAGTGGAATGAAGGGAATCAGTCCCAGACCATTATCTCTTCTACACCAAACAATACAGAAGGCGCTACACATTTGGGTAGGTAGTGTTGTCCTGGAATCCACCAAACCAAGATTCATCCATCATACTTCAAGATAGTGAAGCATGATTCATTACTCAAGAGAACAAGTTTCCACTTATTTACAGTCCAGTGGCAGTGTGCTTTTAACTGACATGGAAATTCACTACATGAAGCTTCCAATGCACACTGCTTGTGTTGATGTTGCTTAAAGATGTAGTTTGGAACTTTGTAGTGAGTGATGCTACAAAGGGCAGGTGATTTTTTTTTCATACAATGCTCTGTGAGTGCGCATTGTCTACTGCTTCATGTCTGAACTGTTAACTTCTAGGTGCCTTCACTTCACAAAAATAGTACTTTTCACAGACAGACTGGCAAATTTGGCATCTTAAAGTCACTTTTTAACACCTATACTCAATAATTAGGTGGGGTGTCCACATACTTTTGGCTATGCAGTTAATTTTTATAATATACACATTATAAATAATTAATAAATATGGATCATCATCTGCACTATTCCGAAAAAATCACATACCTCTGAGCACCTGTGAAGGCATTATAAACTCATGCTATATTCCTGTACATCAGCCGTCTATCTCTCCAAACCTATTTTATTTCACTTATATCTTCCCTATCCTATAACCGCAAATGTCTGCTCTCCACATTCTGCCTCCCAGCATCTCCCTCACCTACCCAGTTCCCCCTCCCAAGAGCTTGACACCTACTTTAAAAATTAACACTATCAGGGATAACATCTCCCCCATGGTGTCAATATGGTACCCCGACCTACCACCTTGCCACAACCCACTGTCAACTGCTTCAGATCAGTCACTCCTACTGAAGTCTCAACCCTGTACCCCCAACATCTCCCATCATCCCTTTCTGATGTCCTTACCCCAACCCTAACCAATCTCTTTAACCCCTTCCGTACCGGCATTCTTGTACTGCGTCTTCCCTTGAAGACCGCAGTTTTATGTAAATATTTAAATTCGCTTCGGAATTGAGGGGGAGTGGCTGCTACGGATCGCTGGGGACACCCAGCGGTCAGTAGCAGCTGCCTCTCACGATCCCAGCGTCCATAGCGAAGCTGGATTGCGCATCATCGATGACGTACCTGGCACGTCCCGGTCTGTGGGTGACACACAACCAGGAAGTACCAGGTACGTCACCGGTACGGAAGAGGTTAATCCCTCTCTTTACAACAGTGTATTCCACTGAGACCACACTCACTAAAATTACTAATGACCTCCTCACAGCTAGAAGAAAAGGTCACTTCTTTCTATTCTTGAACCTTTCTCACTTCTCGGTCCACAGACTAATTCAAGCCTAATTCAGTCAGTTTGTACAGTAACCTTTTGTGTGGATCAGTATCAAATGCCTTAGCAAAGTTCTTTGCAGTGAAATTCACCAAATTATAACTTACCTTTCAGAGCTCTCACCAAAAGGAGGAAAATTTCTTGCCAAATGCAGAGACAGCTAAGCAAGGGACAGTAAACTTATGTTAGTTATTATTTATACTACATATACAGCAGGTTATTACAATTTATTTCTGTCCATAAGTGTAATGACATTTAGTAAAAGTTATGAAAGTGAAACAGAATTAAATCTATTGTTGTTGAAACCTTGTATCATTGCATGTCATTTTACCATGTCCACAGTGCTGCACTGTGTGATGAGGTCGAAATAGCTTCAGGAATAAATAACAGCCCACTTGTCACACAGGATTATCGATCAAAACAGCATGGGGTGCATGTACATGGAAAAAAGAAAATATAATAGTGCAATATTGTATGAACAAAAAATAAGGGGACTTCTGGGAGGCGGGCCCTACAGATGGCCGCTTTTTAGCTGTGCTCCGTTACCCCAACCTGCATTCATCTCCATCTACTGGGTTAATAACTTTGCTGTGGCTCCTGGTCTCCTCTACGCGACTGGTAAATCGCCGTCTACATCGACCAGCCGCTATTTTTCTTTTTCTGGCTGTTGGAGCCTATTTTCTCCCGCAACGTGGTTGCGGCCTGGGAGTGAAGGCCTGGTCTGGGGCTTTAGGCTGCAGGTTATACCTCGCAGTGTTGGCGGATTGCTGCTGACTGAATCCCTGCGCAACGCAGTTATATGTTCCCGAGTGCGGCTCCTCCATCCTCCCTTTCTGGTACCGTGGGGGTACCTGCCCCGGCTGTCTTCTCTCCGCACTTCATCACAGGCATGCTACACCCGGTGATTCCCAGCACCTTCCTCTGTCTTCTGTGGCTGCAGTAGCCGGCAGGGTAGGGCTTTCCCCTGCCGTGGGGTTTTTGATTTTGTTTCTTTTGCTGCATTATCCAACTGTTTTATTTTCGGCCTCTGCTTGCACCATTAGTTAGATAAGGGTTCCGGGTGGGTTCTAGTTAGGTTGGGTGGCTGGGTTAGGGTCAGGGTTTTTGTTTTACTTTTTCTCTGCCACTAGTTAGATAAAGGTTAAGGGTGGGCTCTAGAAAGGTTGGGTGGTGGGGCCGGGATTTGGGACTTCTGTTCCATTACTTTCCTCTGTGACACTACGTTGCTGGACTTTCCTACACGTGACTTTCTGCTTATGTCCATGGCTTGAACTTCCCCTTTACTCGCTGGAAGCTCGCGTCAACATTTCTTTCTTACTGAAGATCTCCTTATCCTGCTAATATTGCACTACATATTGTTGATCATACTGTTTCAACTGCACTTAATTTGACGCCATTACACTGTGTCTTATGTCAATTGATTTATTGCTGTTACCGCGTCATACAGGCAACTATTCTAGGGGTTTAACCCCTTGCTGCCTCTACTTCCTTTCCTTCTTCTTTCCCTCTGCTCTCCCCCCTTACTTCTCTTTCTTCCTTTCTATCTCTTCTCTAACTCACCCCCTCCTTCTGACAGGAGGTGCCCGGTGCCCCTGGATTCCATGGAGAAATATATGGATCCCACACCTAAGTCCTCCACCAAACAAGGGAAAGCTCGGGACAAGTTGCATGGAGCCTCTAAATCTGCTCCCGCTCCTCCTTCACCAAAGCGGACATCCCCTGCTGAGACCCTTATCGAATATATACCTCCGCCTCCACTTACGGCACAGGATATTGTCAGTCTGATCTCCCCCCTCTTGGATGTGAAACTCGACAAACTGTCGACCTCAATAGATAATACGCTTGCTGAGCTTACTTCACAAAGCCAGCGGATCGGCGAACTGGAAACAAGAGTTTCAGACCTGGAGGATGATCGCACCTCCTTAACGGCTACTGTACAGGACCAGGCTGTTATTCTTCAATTACAAGATCGCCTGGAGGATTGGGAAAACCGTAGCCGCCGCAACAATATCAGGTTGATAGGACTTCCAGAATCTGAGAAGGCCTCTTCCTTGATGGACATAGTTAGCTCCTGGCTACCGAAATAACTGGGTCTCCTCTCCCCCTATGATACGATACCAGTGGAGAGGGTTCACCGGATTGGTCCAGACAATAAAAGCTCTCAGGCTCGACCTCGTGCGCTTATTTTCCGAGAGCTGAATTTCCAGGATAAAACGAGAATATTTGATGCGTACCGTAAAGTGCTAGAGCTTCACTATCACAGACACCGCTTGTTACTTTTCCAAGACTATTCTGCGGCCGTTGCTGCGAAACGACGACAATTCTCCCAGGTCTGCATGGAATTGTATGCCAAGAAGATTAAGTTTGCCTTGCTGTATCCGGAGAAGTTGAGAGTTCACCATGCCAGTACTTCTTTCCTCTTCGACTCCCCGGAAGACGCTAACCATTTCTTGGCTGATGATCTGGGCTTGTCGACGGCTGTGCCGGCTTCACGGGCGGGTGCCGGGTCCCCTCCTCTCGCTCTTCCTTCTCCTCGTCCCCCCCTCTACCTATGTTACTTCCAAGTAATGCCTGCTACACTTCATTTAATTCTTCAACAATTCTACAGTATCTGCTGTGCTGTTTCACGGTTTTTTGTTTTGTTGGTTTTTTTTGGTGTGTATGTTCTCGCATCATGGGTTGGGTTAAAATGTTGGAAAAAATTAAGAGGTCTTGTTCAATTACTGGGCAAAATATTTGTTGCTTCTGTTCTGTTCTTGTCCCTGAGACATACGATTTCTTTCTACTCCTTAAGAGCTCCGTTTCCCCCGAAAGGGTATGGGCTAATGGATTCTATTTCTACTGCCTCACACGCTTCCACAGATAAGGTACATACTGTCGACTCTTTTCGCCTCATATCCTGGAATGTAGAGGGTCTTAATTCCCCCATAAAACGTAAAAAAATTGTGACCCATCTTAATCAACTTCGTCCTGATATAATCTTTTTATAGGAAACTCATTGGTGTGATCCTGTAACTAACAAATTTACGGCCCCCTGGATTGCCAATTGTTATTCTACATTTTATACCAAGAAATCCAGGGGTACATCCATTATTCTTTCAACACGATTGCTGTTCTCTGTGGAAGCGGAAAGATATGATACTGAAGGGAGGTACACCATATTGAAACTTCGTTTGGGGACAGACTCCTTTACTTTAGTCAATGTGTATGCCCCTAACTCGGGTCAGTGCTCTTTTTTGGCTCGTGTTTACACTACCTTGGCAGAAATCTCTGCTACTAATATTGTTCTGGGGGGAGATTTTAACCTTACCGCTGACCCGGGCCTCGACACTACGTGTATGGCCTCTCGCCCTTCACGACTCCTTTCGGCACCGCTGCTAGATCACTTTCATTTAATTGATACCTGGCGGCATACACATCCCGTGGACAGACAATTTATGTTTTACTCCCACCATCACCACTCTTTTTCTAGACTAGATTATTTTTTTCTCCCTGAGCTGATCAAAGATGCCCATATTTTCCCTATAGCTATTTCTGACCATGCTCCGATAGGGTTGGACCTCATGCTTTCCACTCCCCGATCGTTTTCTTACAATTGGCGATTCCCCTCTAATCTCTTCCACTCTGATAACTTCTGATCTTTTCTTGAGAGGGAATGGCTTAACTACATGGATGACAATATTGCCCATGTCGATGATATTAACTTGTTTTGGGAAGCGTCTAAACCTGTCTTACAAGGTCATATTATCAACTATGTGGAAGGTCGTAGGAAGGAGGCTGAAATGCGGCTCCTGCACCTGGGCCGCGATCTCTCCCGGGCCTATTCTAATGACTCCGCTGAGTCTGCAAGAATTTATAAGGAGGCCAAAGCTCTATATGATGCTTGGGCCACTGAGAAGGCCCAAATCTCTTGTGATTATATGCGTAACAGGTATTTTCGCTGGGGTAACAGAGCAGGGAAACTCCTGGCTAACTTAGTGACTCATTCTAAATATAAGAGACAGTTTGTCACCCACTTGAAAGATGATAACCATGCTCGCACTTCGTCACCTGCTAAAATTACCCAACTGTTAGTAAATTACTTCAGTAGTTTCTATGCTGCGGAACCTGTCATTCTTGATGCTGTTCTTGAGACTTTCCGCTTGGCGCAAATTCCTAAACTCACTCAATGGGATAGGGATTTGTTGGAAGCACCAATCTCTTTACAGGAAATTCGATCCCTTATGAAATCCCTGCCCACTCATAAGATGACGGGGCCCGATGGTCTCAGTGCGGAATATTATAAAATTTTAGCGCTCCATCTGTTATCTCATCTTCGTGAATTATATAATCGTCTTCTTGCTGGTGAGCTGCCCCCGAAATACTTCAATCTTTCTAGGACTGTGCTTATTGCCAAACCTATTCGCGATCCTGAATTAATGTCTTCCTACCGCCAGATCTTCCTCCTTAACCAGGATTTTAAGATTTTAACGGCTATAATGGCCTCTCGTCTCAAACCCATCCTGGCAAGGTTGATAGGTCCGTCCCAGACGGGCTTCCTCCGTGGACGTCATTCTACCCAAAATGTTAGAAGTATGATCTCGGCCATTGCCTCTACTAAATTGTCAAAAAATAAATCTGCCATTATCCTTAGTTGTGATGCGGACAAAGCGTTTGATCGTATTTCGTGGCATTATCTCACATCTTTTTTCAAATTCCATCATTTTGGTATGCGCTTTACTCATTTATTTCAGGCACTCTACAGTTACCCCCTCACTCAACTACTCATTAACGGGCTAAACTTGTAGGAAGGGGCACCCGTCAGGGTGGTCCCCTCTCCCCTTCTAGATCTTTTTGCTCTGTTCCATAGGGTTTCAGGGTTTTTAATTAATGCTACCAAAACGGAAGCCCTTGCTATATTCCCGCAAGCCAGGGATGGGTGGGGTGATCGTTTCCCTTTCCGCTGGACCCCCTCTCCGGCTCTTAATTATCTAGGTCTCTGGATCCCGTCTTCCCTTTCTCAGCTATATAAGTTGAATATCCCTCCCCTTCTACTACAAGTTGACAGTTTACTCAAGTCCTGGGCTAAGTTTCCCCTTTCCTTAAAGGGTAGATGTCACCTGTATAAAATGGCTGCGGTCCCTAAGCTCCTTTATCCTATCCATGTGCTCCCGATCACTCTACGACAAACTGATATACATGCTCACCATCGGTCTCTCCAATGTTTCTTATGGGGTGGTAAACGATCTCGGATTGCCTTAGTAAAACAACCTACCTCTAACGGAGGCTTGAATCTTCCCCATTTACCTGATTATAATCTAGCGGCCAATTGTAGGTATGCGGTGGATTGGATTTTGGATCGTGATCGTTTTGATACCACTAGGTTAGAGTCCCAACTAACTCCTGATATTCGGTTGCCCTCCCTTCTACATCTCTGTAAACACTTATGGCCTCCCGATTTACGCTCGAACCCGCTTTTATACCACACGTACAGGGCATGGACCCAAGTACGGAAGCATTTGGGCTTGGGGTTTTCGCATACTATCTATATGCCCTTGGTTCGTAATCCCAGATTTCAACATGGCAAATCTGCCCCTATTTTCAAGAGACTGGAAATTGAAGGGGGCCTCATTACTGACTTTCTAAGCCCCATGACTTCTCATCCCCTTACCTGGCAACAGTTTTGTGACGAGTTTTCTTCTATTTCTGTCCATCCATTACATTATTTACAACTTCGCAGTTTTATTGTCGGTGTTTTGGCTTTGCTGTCCCCTAGGGATCACAACAATCCTATCGACAGTGTAACCCTTCGCAATCCCTCCAGCCCCCTTACCATGTCCTTTCTTTATGGGCGCATCAGACCTGTTATCGCCTGGGGTTTCCTTAGACAGGGTCTGCCTGCTTGGAAGAAAGACCTCCCAAATATAGAGGAGGCACTAGTTGACGCTACAGTATTGAATTCCAAGCTTTTGGTGTATTACTCCTATAGCGAAATGTTTTTAAAAATCCTGCACCGGGCGTACATGACCCCGAAACTCTATGTCACTACCCGGTTGGGCGATTGTTCTGTTTCAAGTGCGCGGCGCCTGACGCCGATCTATATCATAATCTTTGGACCTGCCCCCATATCGCTAAATTTTGGAGTGACGTTCATCACTATATTGTAACGGTCTTGGGTATTCCTTTCCATTTAACTGTGGAATGGGCTCTTTTTGGGATTTTACCGCCGTCAGACACTCGCCCCTTCACTGCCAGGGAAAAAACTGTATTGCCCACCATCTCAGCGGTTAGTAAAAAGACCATACTAACGCAATGGCTACAACCTGACCCACCGCTTCTTGATATGGCTGTGGGCCGATTACGTTGCATTTTTCATCTGGATTGGCTGGAAGCTACCCTACACAGGGAAGTCAAGGCTAAATCCTTTTTCCAAAAATGGTCTTCCTTTATTGCTATAATGGATGATTCCATCAAACTGTCTCTCTTTAACACCTTCCGTTCCACTGGTTGGTTTTGCCTCCAAATGCTGAAGGGGACCTCCCCTATCCCTGGGTTCCAACCTGCTCTGACTGCGGTTGGGCTGGAGTCTTAATGTATCGCTGCAGTTTATATTACAACCTTTATGCCCATGTGTTTTGCACTTTATCTGCCGATACTTCCTATATATTGTGCTTCCCTCTGCCGTCCAGGTTGTTTATATTATTTGCCTTCTGTGATGGATTCTCCTCTTGTATATGTTTTGATTGTCTCTTACTACTGATATGTACCTTGTATATCTCCTGTGATGATACTACATGCTTACTGTATTTGTATCTTGTATTTTGATTTGCCCTCCTTTCCTTTTTATGTACTTTGCTTGTACAATTTCCTCTTTGAATAAATTGTTTTAAAGAAAAAAAAAATGGATTAAGAACACTTATAAACATGAAGTTTGAAGCAGGCTCGTCAAGAAATATAGAGAAAATACTTCTTTAATATATTCTTTAAAATCTGTAACAGTAAAAGAAATCCAATGGCACAGTATCACACTGGTAGCTCAATAAAAAATTAAGAATACACTTACAGGAGGTAGTGGCACAACGGAAATGTTACGCACAAACGTTCATTAACATACATAGAGTCCCACTTTTTATCATAGGAACGAATATAAGTCGATCTGTGTAATGGTCCCGATGATCTCTCAACGCGTTCCGCCAAGTTTGGACCTGGCTTCCTCAGGAGAAACAATAATAATAATGGAAAATCCACTGAAAAACAGTCTTCCATCAAATGTCCATTTACATTGACTAGGTGATTAACTTCCTCGTTCACATGGACCGCCCACTTTGCGTAATCGCAAAATATATATGCGTATTAAACCATCGTACACCTGCAGAGAGGGACGGCACGTTTGGACAGTCCTCTGGACTAAAATGCTGTCTGCAAGAGCCGAAAAAAACCGCCCCAAAACATCCACCTCTCACAGAATCAGTTATCAAAATCAATTATAAATAGTGACCGTATAAATATAGGATGAAAAAATAATGTAAATAAATAAATACATAAATATATAAAACATCAAGTTAATTAATTGATTATATTCTTTACAGATTTTAAATACATTAAAAAAGTCTTTTTTCTATATTTCTTGACGAGCCTGCTTCAAACTTCTTGTTTGTAAATGTTCATAGTTTTTTTGTTCATACAATATTGCACTTTTAGATTTTTTTCCATGTACATGTGCCATATGCTGTTTTGATCATTATTTTAACACTGAGGGAGTGTTCTTGGGCTGTAGCAGTACTGTAGCAGTACTTTAGAAACGTGACCATCTTTCATTGTTTCTATTAACTCTTCACCTGGGATTGTTGTTGTTTTAACGCAGGATTATTTGCTATGTTAAAGTAATACAGTAGTATAGATACGGAAAAGCATGTAAGTTTTAATGTTACCAACTTTTATAATCAGACTATTATCATGTCCAGTAAGTTACTGTACGGCCAAAAGCTTGATGGGCTGCTTTTCATTTTTGTTCCTGTTTTCAGTAATTTATTTTGCCAATAAACATTGCATATTTGACCTGAAGCCTTACACACAGATAGCCTTTAAAAAAAAGAAGTCTTTCCACTACATATATGTGCTATGCTGTATCTTCACTATTATACTATTGTTATTGGAAAAATGTCATTGGTGTCTCTTACCATCAGTTAGCTTGCCTGCTTGTTCAGCTGCACCTCCTGGTAGAATCTTGGAGAACATGCTTTCTCCCTCTGTGCCTTGCTGTCCTGGTGCTGTTCCAGCAGGTGCTGTAGCTGGTTTTGAACCCAATTTGATACCTAATGGAGAACACATTTAAGGTACTGCTACTGTCCCTACAATGGTTTAACCTGTCCATGTTATGCATGACATCTAAAATGATGAAAGAGCACTTTGTTACTTACAGATAAGAGAATATATGTAACATTTTTATGAACCGATGATATAATATGTTAAACATTGACAAAATACTCGTAATATGAGAACTTACTAAATACTATAATCACCATGTATTCACTTTTTTTTTTTTTTATCATGTTGTGTTCTACTGAGACTTTACATTCTCATTGTTGCTTAAAAAGTAGATTTTACTCAGGATTTATATTGGAATATGCAATTTTATTTGAAATTCTCGACTAAAAATTACTGGAGGCATAATGAAACGATGCATACATATATGGTAATCGTTAAAAGCAACAATACAAAATACATATAGATTAAAATTAAACAGAGATGTAATGGAATAGTAAAAAACAGTTGGGTATACTCACTATTAAGTCAAGTGGTCAGTCTAGTGGTCAATCTAGTGATTAATTTGAATAAGGTTGCATGCCCATGTGTGCTAACCTGTGTTTGGAAGATGGGCCCCATTAAGGCTGTGCACAGAGGAGGATTTTTCAGATCTTATTGGGATCGCTGATCACTCCATCTGCTGGCTAATCACAGGTACTGTGACCAGCAAAGCAGGGCTAAGGAGTCATGCTTTTTGATCACAATGTGATCAAAACCGAAGATCACATGAAGTTTGAATGTAAAATAATGCAATTTTGTATAGTTACTTTTTGGTGGCATTGAGATTATGGGTGTCACTATTCTGTACTTGAAGTTTGATAACCCACCTGTTGGTGGACCTTGCAACTGAGCCTGTGGCCCTCTCCCTGCTTGTGGCACAGGTTTTGCTGCTGTCTTTGAGCTGTCAATCGGTTCAACTTTTGGCTGCAAATTGTAAAGATTCAAAGATTTAGTAAAACATAACATGCAAATGCTCTAGATATAAATTCTAAATAAGTATGGTAATACAAAGTAAATCAATCAACTTGTTTACTTTTATCACAGCTTTTGAGCATAGTAAAGGGTAGAAGACAATGAAGACACCTAATAAACTAATAGAAATTCTAAATATTACCCTGTTAATATACCATAATGACGTTTTTATGCAGTCCCTTGCTAATGAGTGTCATGATATATACTCCATACCAGGTAAAAATGTTGTGTTTATCTACAAGCCATAATGAAATGTGATAATGTTAAGGCTTAAACAGAATCAAACAGTGTTCTCCAGCCTCTGCAACCCCAAATCTACCATATATTCTATAAAAAGAATAAAAATAAAGAGACTGAACCTTTACTGTAAAACCTCATAAAGCCTTTCACAATTTTTAATAATCTGGTGGGTATCCATTATGCACGACAACAAGAAAATATGACATGTATTTACAAGTTACCTAAGGAGTTGGAAGTGAATTAAGAGTTGTATTTTACAGAAAAACTCATAAAGTTCAATATTAACTTCAATATTTTACAGTATATTGTTGTCTTGACAAAGCATCATTTATTGCTCCTAGGAAACTGTCTATTTGGCACATGTAACTATTTCTTTGCAAAAGTACTGTGAAGTATGGATCAACAATCAAATGATACAACATGTGACAAAATGCTAAGTATTAAATACTCTTATTTAAATAGATGTTGTAATATATTATCATTATTATTATGTATATTTGTTTTGCTTACTTGTGCTGGTGGCTGAGCACTAGACTGAGTGGTCTGCTCTGGCTTCACAGTTTGCTGTGTCTGCTCCTGTTGTTGCTGTTGCTGCTGTTGGTGTGGGCGTGAAGATGGTTGACCCTGGGTTCCAGGTTGCTGCTGTGGCTGCTGCTGCTGCTGCTGCTGCTGCTGCTGCTGTGGCTGTGACTGTTGCTGAAGATGTGTTCTCCCTGGCTGATGAGAGCTTTGTTGATGTTGTGTTTGATGATGGGTTGTTTGGTGGGTTGGGACCTGGTGAGAGACTTGTTGTGAAGAGTCTGTTGATTGCTGCTGTCTGGAGTTTTGTTGAGATTGCTGTTGCTTTGGCTGTTGCTGCTGCTGCCCTGATTGCTGCTGTCTCATTTGCTGTGATCCCTGGTGGTGCGTCTGGGATTCAGATTTATGTTGCTGTGATGTTTGTGACTGCCTCTGTGACCTCTGTGATTCTGACATATGGTGGTAAGTTGATGATTGTCTTGATTGTTGGGAATAGTCAGAGGAGCTTGATGGATACCCAGATTGTGATCTTGTATCCGACTGCTGAGACTTCTTCAAAGAGGATGATGGCTGAGAATGTTGACGTGATTCGTGTCTGCTTTGCTCTCTTGGGTGCTGCTTAGATGACCGCCTGGATTGCTCTTCAAGATGACGAGAAGAATGTCTCCCAGCTTCCCCATGATGTCTGTGGTCTTTTGAAGATGAGTGACGAGGCTGAGAATAATCATCATGATGCCACATGTCCTCATCTGGAGGTTCATCATAATCATGATATGTATGCTTAACAGGCATTTTTTTCTGTGATGAGTGACTGTAGTATCTTGATCGTTCAGAACGAGCCTCTCTCGGTTTATCAAACCAATCAGTTTCCTCCTGACTCAAATGATAGGCTTTGGGAACCAAAAACAAATTATGGTCAACTCACGTGACCTTTGTTGATTGTATGTCAAACTGAAGCCATGCAACAATGACATGCATAAAGGATTTGAGAGACAGCACAGGATGATTGCTGAACTTTCACACCATGCGATAGTTTGTTTGCATCATGTGATTACACATAATAAACAGTTAACACCAACAAAGGTTGCAGAAAGCACCACGAACATATAAGAAAAGAGAAAGAAAAATGAGGAGGAAAGGCACTTCATGCAAACTCAGACAGTTCTATGATTTGTATGTGACATAAAAACAGGGTGATTATCTCCAGCATGCTGAAATATCACCACTTAAAGTCTTTACCTTCACTATCTGACACAACACAATGTGAGTCATCCATCATGTAATTTTCTTCTTGCTTGTATATGTGGTTTCTTGGCACTTCCTTGATATGTTCCTGCACATCAGGCAGTGAGTGACTGGAACAGAACTGAGGACAGCTGTCCCCTGTAGACTGAGGCACTGGGCCACCTGATGTACGACACACACCTACAGACTTTCCAGTTGGGCTTACTGGACTTTCCTCTTCAGAAGCCTGTGTTCGCATTGGGGCTCTGCCTCTGCTTTGACTCATGGTAAGAGTAGATGGTTTGGAACTTGATTTATATCTATCTGTACTGTCTCTTTCATAAGATTTGCTCCTGCTACTGCCAGTGTCACGACTTGATTTTTCCAGTCCATAACTAGATGCTGATCTTGAGCGGTTTCCACTACCATAAACTCTGTCATCTTCCTCCATATCTCTGCTGGAAACACCATAGTATTTTTGCTGTTCATAAACATTTTTCTTTAATCCATATGTAATCTCATCCTGAAGCTTTTTTGCTCTTGATGAAACACTACTGCTAGTGCTCACTGATGGTGTTGTAGGGTAAGTAGCTGCCAAGTCAGACTCTACATCTTTTGCTTCCTCAATTGGAGAAAACTTTGAAATTTTCTGCTCCATTCCCTGTTTGCGGTGCTTGCTGCGTTTGGAAGACACCACAGCTGGTGCCAGATTTTTCGAGGAAAGTTTCTGCACCCCAGAATTAGATCCATGTTTGTCTAACCGTGTGGGGTGTCTGGAATCACCATTTCCATAGTAGTAGCTACCGGTACTAGAGTCACGTCCATTGCTATCAGTGCTCCTGTGATAGCTGTTTTTTCCTCTGTAATCTGAACTATGATGGTCATAAACATCCTCTTCAGATTCCTCTTCAGCCCTGGAATAGCAACATGGCTTGACAGAACTGTCTGCTTCAGTATGGCCATTTTTGTCTTTTATGTGACGCCCATTAATATTTTGCTGTTGAGACTGATTCAAGGGCTCCACTTTCTGACTTTCTGTGAAAGGTGGATTTTCATTGGTCAGTTCACTTATATCTTCAATCATTACATAGTTGCGGGGGATATTTTGTTCTAGGTTTGTGTAAAGAGAATCAGTTGAATAACTATTTGAGGGACTTTCTGTTCCATTGCCCCGTTCTGTTTTTCTTACCTCTCTCTTATACTGGTCAAAACTGCTGGCCACTGTAGTGCTACTGAAGGCAATATCTGGAGTGGCTGATGATATGACTACTGTAGGATTTCCAATCACTTCATAGTTTGTTGGAACTTTGTGTTCTAGGTCAGCTAGCATTGTTTGCCTTGGCTTTTGGTGGGTGCTATGGGTTTCGACTGGTGGTTGAAAGCCTGCATTTATAGTGGATTGCAAAGAACCCTGATTTGCAAAGCTGGTTTGAGCTGGAAAAGGATTTGGTGGCCTGAAACCTGTATGGTTTTGC
Source organism: Spea hammondii (assembly GCA_029215755.1). NCBI lineage: Eukaryota > Metazoa > Chordata > Amphibia > Anura > Pelobatidae > Spea > Spea hammondii. Next base: position 32,344,982 of record JARDYJ010000007.1, read on the forward strand.
ATTCCTAAATCTGATTGATAACTTGTATTTTGAGGAATTGTGTTAGACTGATAGGAACTCTGTGCTGGGTAGCTAGAGTGTTGTATCTGGAAGATACTTTGTGAAGGACCATTGCTCGACACTGGATACTGGGGTTGTTGAAATATTGGTTGCTGAAGGGTGGTGGATACTGGAGTTACTGTTTGGCCTGTGGTGTAATGATAAGTGCTAGGTGTACAAGAAGAAGTAGATGTCTGAAACTGCTGTGTGGTCTGAAATTGAGAATATTGAGAGTTGGCGCTTGTCCTGTTTAAGACACTGCTGCTTTCATACCCTGAAAATCGTATATTGTTGAGCTCACTGTCTGACATATAGTCCCTGTTCTCCCCTAAGCATCTGATATATGAGTAATCTCTTCTGTCCTTTACCAGAGACTCTTTCCTTTGAGTGATCCCAAGTTCTAAATACTTCAGCTTGGCATCAATTTCTTTTTCCTCCTCTTCAAGCTCAGCTTGCTGCTTACGGAGCTTTGTTGATTCTTGCTCAACAATCTTCAAGTCATGATCAATATTTTTAAGAAAACCAACTTTTGGCAGCTGAATGCTTTGACCTCCCATTATCTTCTGATTGAGATTGGGCAAATTGATTTGAGAGTGAGCCTGACTGGTTGTAAGGGGAAGATGAGCTTCATCAGGAGGTGGGCTGGGCAGAGTTCGCTTCACTTTGCGTGTCAAAGTATTTGGCTGGAAGGCTGAAATCTACAACGAATAACATAAATGTAGAGACCTCCCAACAGTTTACACAAAATAAAAAGCTGATAAATATCTAGAAAAAAAAGCTCAAAAACAAACAAAAACTGTCATGTATGTGCAAAAAGTAAAAAAAAAAACATACTCATGTATAGGATAGTGTTACTACCTTAAAACTATGAAAAATACTTAATAATCATAGGTAGGAAAATAATACACCATGTAGAGTGGACCACTTGACGATTACCCTAGATGTATCAATCTCTGTGATAAAAGTATACACTAAAGGGGAGCTATTTGGTCTGTGCACTGAACTAATCAAATCCCAGGGTAATGCATAACTAAAATACTCCTTGCATGCATGAATATATACCCTATAGCATTTTTACACTACCTATTCAGGTTTCTAAAACAAAATATAGATCCATTATTAATATATTATCTGTAATTCCTCCTGAAGAGTAGGCCGAGCTTGATACGAATCAAGTGCACGTTCAGATTCTTGAGACTTATAACTAAAGCTGTATTTATATTTGCATATGGCATCCTTCTTTTGGCACATTTAAACAAAACACACCATGAACTTTAATATAAGATGTTAACCCAAGATCTAAATATGATTTGCTTAATTCATCTAATGTTTTTGGGGTTTTTTTCTGGGGGACAGCATGATTGGTAGCAGTCAGCATATACAAAGACTTAGGGGAACAGTTTATACTTTGCATATATTTCTACTGGACTAACAGGGAGGAGGAGAAGGCCATAGTCCTCACCAAGACTACTACAGAAAAGGAGTATTAATGGCGGAGAGCTTCCCAGAAGCAGCTACATAATCTCTTAATTTTAACATAGTATCTCAACAAGCTGGTGAGTTTGAGTTGCCTAAGAATTGTATCCTAAATATTTGAAAACTGCAGAAAACAACCAGAAAATGTATAATTATAATTTTTAAGGTATCATTATGTTGTATAAGGAATTACTTGGAATTTGTAAAGTTTAACATTTTTTTATTCTAATTAAAATATTTATTATTTACTAGACCAAACAAACATTTAAGAAGCCATAATGGAAGCCATCCTTTAAGAGTAAATAGTTAAACCACATTCCTGGCTGTGTTAGGGTCCCTACCTACCTATTAGGCACTCTAATTTGATAGGCTTGCCTTCCTGTGCAGCACCTTAATTACTAAACTTTCACAGTAAACCAACGGCTGGATCCTGTTAAGTGCTTTATAGAAAGATATTACTGTACCAGGTTAAAACAACAAATATACTGTGCCCTATTAGGCAATAGTTTACCAAAAGGATATGGACACTCTTCCTAATTATTGTATTTAGGCGTTTCAGCCACACCCATTCTCACCCAAATCACCCATCCTCTGCAGAATATGGGAAATTCCTTGTGTCTGCTGGAGTGCTGTAAAGCACGCTGCCACTAGACACTGCAGTGGTAGAAAAATGTTCTCTGAAGTGATGAATCACACTTTATCTGGAAGTCAGATGGACGAATCTGGGATTGTAAAGTATTTGGAGCAGGGAAGAGGGAAAGTAATTTCCTGTTTCAACAGATGATGTTGGACAAGAAGGCTAGGCTTACAATCAGCTTTCCAATTTATCCCACAGATGTTCAATGGGGTTTCGGTCAGGGCCCTGTGCAGGCCACTCGAATTCCTCCACACCAAACTCATCAAACCATGTCTTTATGGACAGTGCTTTGTGCTTTGTGCACTGGGGCACAGTCAGGCTGCACTAGAAAATGACCTTCCCCAAACTGTGCCCACAAAGTTGGAAGCATAACATTAACCAAAATGTCTTTGTATGATGTAGTATTAACATTACCCCTTACTATAATTAAGCAGCCAGCCCAACCCCTGCAAAACAGCCCAGGCTATCATCCCTCAGTAGGCACTATGCATTTCAGTAGGTAACATTTTGTTGGCATCCGCCAAACACAGATTAAGATAGTTAAGTGTGAATCCTTACTCCAGAGAACACATTTACACTTCTCCAGAGCCCAGTGGCAATGTGCTTTACACCATTCCAGCTCATGCTTAGTATTGGGCATAGTCATCTTCAGCTTGTGTGCAGAAATGGAAACCCATAGTGCTTGTGCTGATGTTACTTACAAAGGTAGTTTGGAACTCTGAAGTGAGTGATGCTACAGAGGACAGGTAATGTTTGCTTCAGAACTCAGGGCCTTGCTCTGATGATCTACTACTTTGTGGTAGAGCTGTTGTTAAGCCTAGAAGTTTCCACTTCACAACAATAACACATAGAGTTGACCAAGGCATATCTAGAAGGGCAGAAATTTCATGAACTGACTTGTATAAAACTTATGATAGTGCCACATATAAGGTCACTGCGATCTTTAGTACAACCTATTCTCCTGCCCATTGTTGTCAATGGAGATGGGTGGCTTGATTTTATACACCTGCTAGCAATGGGTGTGGCTGGAACATCTAAACTCAATAAGTAACAAGGCTGTCCACACACTTTTGGTCATAGAGTGTACTAAACAATATACGTATTGTTCCAGTTTTAAACAAATAATGTTTTGTTTATTTGTGCTTAGGCATTTTACGGTCTATAATTATAACTTTAATTAAAACCAGCATTCTGCTTGGTGCAACACACCAAGACGCTAGTCATTATTCAACTTTCACTTTTTTCTCTCAGTGCATGCTTTTTTTTTAAAGTGAAATAAAACCATAACTTACATACCAACTTGAATTTATCAGCCCCGTTATATAAAATCATTACATCTTAACCACAATGCAATATACAGTAAATACAAATACCAATTTACCAAACATAAATGTGGTAATTACAAAAGTAATGATTCTTATAGTATCTAAGTAAATATGCCATGGAATGAAAAGAAGTACTGCTAATTTTCTGTAAGCAAGTTACGATGGCTATATTTACAGCATTCTGACGCAAAAGATGTCATACTTAATTAAATTAACCCAGGTTGATGTTACCCAAAACTAAGCAGAAAAAAATCAGAGCCTTTATTAGATATTAGTATAAACTTTATAAATATAAATTGTTTATAAATATAAATTGTTTATAAATCAATGGTGTGTCTGTTGAATGAAGTGTATAATTATTTGGAAAATAATATGCTGCAAAAAAACCCATGTGTGGGCTAAAAAGAGACCAGAAAGCCTTATTATTTGTGAAAAAGGCAAATGCATATTGCTAATTCAGAATTTAGAGTTCTAAATTTTGCTTCTCTCAAATATTTATTATCCAGACCTTGATATTATTTCATTCATTTTGGGGAACATTAACCTAGGTTAGTTATAAGCAGTTTGATGTTAAGTCTTTTTAGATTTCCTTTTTGTAAATTGGCCACTTTGTGATTTATCAAGAAAATATTTAACATGTTTATTTCCAGTACTTAATCTACTATCTATAATATGGTGGCATTTCTCTTACCTGGCTACCTTGTAGTAACTGATGCTGATACAAAGAAAACCTATCCTTGGAAGTTTCCTCTGAGGTAGGACTGATAGGCTTAGGGTCTGACAAGGATCTTTGCATGGTTTTGATTGGACGAGGTAAGATCTGCTGCCGTTGAGTGCTGTCAGCTGTAAAATGTTTTTGAGGGGTCACATGGGCTTTGTTGAGTCTTTCACTTGAAGCAAATGTGGATTCCAGTAACCTGTGAGGTGAAAGTGGAGACACAGGAGAGTAGAGTACTTGGGGAGACTTAGGGGGCTGACGAGAAACTAGCTGAGAAATTGTGTCTGCTGGCAAATGGGACTGATAACCGATTTCAAGAGGATCAGGCTTCTTTTTGTCAAACTTTGCTGCTCCTTGCTGTCTTGGGAAATTGGTATCTAGGGGCCCTGAAGTTACCATTTGCATGTTAGAAGAATAGGGAGTTACAGTTGTAGGCACACTGATCTGAGGAACAACTATGCCATGGCATTGAGTTTCTGGCTCAGTCTGGCATGCAAGACTTTCACCTCGTTGCGTCTTCTCTGGGGCTGATATGTACTTTATAATCTCAACTTTTGGATCTGGGGTCGTAATATGAATAGATGGTGAAACTCTTTGAAGCTGGTCTGGCTCTGTCTGAACGCAACAATCACTAGTTGTCTGAATAGCTATACTTGAAGTTCCTTTTGAATCATGCTTGCTATCTGAACTAGAATCTGAATGACGAGAAAATCTAGATCGACGCCTTCTCACTGGCTGTTCCCATTCTGCATTGTCTTCATCATCTGTCTGGACGCTGCAGTCGGTACTTCTTTTTGTTCTGCGCCGTCTTGACATGTAAAATCTATCATCGCCGTCCTCGTCATCTGTCTGTACACTGCTATCTGTTATCTTCTTTACAACATATGACTCATTGTTATCTTCTGTATTATATGTATCCCTAAGACGTGGCATTGAGTTTCTTTTCTTAATGGGCCTGTTGACCTCCCAATGCTCATCTGTCTGGAGTGACATCTCCGAGGCAGAATTGGTAAGTGGCCTCTGGGGTACAGGGAAGCGTGATGGTCCTTGAACATCTGGTACTGTAGGAGCCATTGCAATAAAAGGTGGATTAACTGTTGGCCAGTAATGTCCACTTTGCGCAAGGGTCCTCTGCATTTCAATTGCTATTTCAGATACTGTTTGTGGTGGAATTCTCCCAGTTTGCTCACATGCAGGAGGCCCAGTATTTTTTTGCCGTTTCTGCTCCTCAAGCTGTTGTTGAAGTTGCTGCTGCAGCTGTTGAATCTGCTCGAGCTGCAAACGTTGCTGTGCTAGCTGTTCCCGTTGCATTGCAAATTGTGCCTGGCGTTCTTCCTGCTGTTGCTGTAGCACTTGTTGCTTGATAGACTGTAATTCTTGTAGTTCTCTCTGAACCAGCATTTGTTCCTTTTCTCTGTGCCGCTGTAGTTCTAACCGCTCCCTCTCCAATTCTTCATGTAAACGCATTTGCCTTAATGTCTCTAACTCTACTCTTTCTCTTTCAATTTGTAAAAAATGCTCCTGTTGTTTCCTCTGTCTCTCTTCTTCTTTTTCTTTTTCCTCTTTTTCTGCCCCAGGCTTATGGGCCATCCCAGATGACTGAGATTCAGGTCCAGGCTTCTGAGTTGGTTGCTGTTGTTGTTGTTGGTGTGAGTGGCTAGCAGAATTCTGAATCGCAGAAGTTACCAATGTAGGATCTTCATGAGGTCCTGCAATGGTCTGCTCTGACTGTATATTTGAGACAGCAACATTTGAAGATATTGTTGATACAGCAGTGGCTGTAGTGGTGCTTATTGTAGAAGTGCTAGTAGCAATGGAAGTTGCAGCCTTTCCTAAATAAACTGGAGTTTCCATTAATGAAGCTGTGGAGGCAGCTGGAAACCTGCTTACGCCTGGATAACGATATACTGATTGTTGTCCCAATGGCATCCTTGGTGCAACAAGGGGCACTCTGGTTAGACTTGCTAAAGGTACGGGTGTAAAATTTCCTGGACCATAAGGTCTATACAAACCTCTGACCATTGGCCGTAGCACAGAGGCTGGCTGTGTGGTAATAGGGAGTGTTGATGCTATGGGAGTGTTGATGGTTGAGTAAATCATACCATCAGCTGCTCTTACGGTAGCAGGTGATGCATACATTTGTCTAATAGGTCCAGAACGTGGCCCAGATATATTATACTGTGCTAAATTTCTTGCATCTGTGAAATGAGGGCCATACAGCATATTTTGCCTAATGGTCTGTTGATTAGGTATAATAGCGTTTGCTCTAGGTCCAGCGCTTATGGAGCTGGGCCCATACTGCAAAATATCTGAACTGTTTGTATGTCTTCCTCCATATTGCTCCATAGAATTAAGGGCTGCACACATTCTGCTAATTTCCCGAGCTGTTGTTGCGCTATATTGAGCAAGGTTAGATTCTTGAAAATTGGACAAATCTCTTGTAGAATATCTGTAATCAGAGTAGATGTTGGACATTGAATTGTATCTTCTCATGGGTAGTGAATTATTAAATACGTCAGTAGGTTGCCTTAAGTCAGTGAACGAGCCGTACTGTGCTCCCTGACTAAGATAATTCCCATCACTGAAGTTCATGCTGTATGAGTTTTTCATTGTAGACAGGTCCATAGCACCTTCACCTCCAGCAGCGTGATATGGCTGATACAAACCAATATCAGACAGATTGGTTTCTGACATTGATGAAAAAAGCCGCCCTGGGGGTCCGTAGGAAAGAAATTTCTGTTCCTCGTATGAATTATGGCCAGAGGCTGCAGGTGGTGGCAAGGGTTTTGATTCTCTGTAAGAATAGTTATCTGAAGGTTCATGTTCTCTTTGACCATAATACTGAGGCCCAGGTCTTATAGGCTGAGAAGCCTCTCTGGTACCCTTTTCAGGGACTTTAGAAGGGCCGTAGCTACCATTGCAGCTACTACCAAATGGAAACTTGTATACAACATCACAGCATACCACCTGACTTTCAGGTTTCATACCCGTTAGGTCTAATGCATTTGACGCTGGCTCTTCATTCATTAATTTAGTAACTGTACCAGATGCCATCTCATCCAACTGTACCATCATTGTGTGAGACTGGTTTCCAGCCGGATTAACTGGAGCTCGAATATTGCTGGAATCAGGAACTCCTCTATATGCTTCCACAGGTCCTAAGCTTTGTTCCTGCTGGAATTGTCTTGGGACACTACCAATATTATTAATATTTTGAACATTGCTGGTTTGAGAAACTATATCTCTTTTAACCATGGGTGTCACTTGACTGGGAAGATTATACCTTGAAAATATGTCTTTCTGCATTCCACTAGTTTCATCAGTTTTACAAACAGAACTAGAGACAGTATTGTTTATGCTTCCTCTCAGAATGTTAGGTTGACTTGTTTGTTCAAGATGCCTAACTTGAGTCAAGCACATTGCATTTCCAGTTCCTTGCCCAAAATCTACCCTGTTTTGAAAAGGATCGCCATAAACTACTGGTTGTTTTGGCTGTGAAACAATCATGGACGAGGCAACAGTTATGCTAACTGTTGTGACTGTGCCAATGACAGCATGGTTTTGTTCTTGGGCATTTAAATTTACTATCAGAGGCTGCACAGCTGTAGAATGACGTGTTGGAGATTGGTCCATGGTGAGTGAATATCTCCTAGATTCAGTAGCTAAAGATGTAAGGTCCATACCTTGGTCAGTCATAATGACAGGGGCTGCTTTAATCGCAGTTCGTAAATCGACAACACTACTGCTGGGTTTTGGACCAGGCTCCACCCGAGAAGTTCCAGGAACAGAAGATATTCTACATAGTGATATGTTCTCAGAAGGTAAAGAGCCCCAATTATAAGTAGCACAGGAGGGATCTAGGCCAGAGATGGACTCTCCTTTGGAGCTCATTTGCAAACCGGAGGAAGCTGGCCTTTCTATGATTGTGTGTGAATTAGTATAAGTAGACTGCATTTGCTCTTGCTGGGCTTGTGAACTGCTGATTGATGTCTGACTATTACAGTGAAGTGTTTGATGGCGATTAAGTCTAGTTGGGGAGGTGACTGGGGAAGTAGAGCAACTGACACTTTTCGGCTTAGTTTGACTAGATGAATGAGACGCTAAGGTAATAACCATAAAAGGAGATTCTTGAGAAGACTGTTGTCTAGAAAGGCGAGGTGATCTAGTACGGTCAGGTGTCTGTGTGCCTTGAGCAACCTTGTTCAAAGAGGAGAGTGTGGAGGGGGCTGTTGAGACATCAGATGATGGGTTAATACTCTGTGTTTGAGATGAAAATTCTGATGTTGGTTTGCCTACAGGTGACATGCTTATTCTTGGAGAAGAGTGAGTGGGGCTTTGTGTGGGAGAGGTGGGTGAAAGGGGGGGACTTGAGCTCTTAAAAAATGAAATAACTTTTGATGTCAAAGATACACTTGACCTTATATCCCCCTCGCCTTGTACACTGTTTTCTGTAGTAGTTTTGTTTCTATATACATCTTCATTGGATTTATAATCTGGAGTCTCTTTTACTTGTCCATAACTTCTCTGAGTGGGAAAAGAAGATGATGAATCAGAATATGAAAGAGATGTACTTGCACTAGATGATGTGGATGTGATGGCAGCAGATACTCTGCCGTACTGATAACTAGGTGTTTTTGAACTAGGGACAGTGGATGAACTGTGAAATTTGGCCTGATCTTGTCCATCTTTACTGAAGTGCTGTGTTACACGCACATCTGGTATAACTCTTCCTGCATTACTTTCAGAAGAAGCAAATGATACTGGTGCTGAGAGTTGCGTAGGACTTGTTCCAGGAGTGAGTGGCCCACTTGTCTGCTTCAACATTTCATTGTATGCATTTTCTGCATTCAGAAATTGTTTCTCTGGGTAGATGTCTGTCTTCTTTTCCTCCTGTTGTACAGATAAATCAAGTGATGATGATTGGTGCATCCTTGAGATATTCTGTGATGTCTGCAGAATTTCATCATATAGTGTGCCAGGTTTTGATAATTCCATGTTGTAATCATTTTGTAATGAACTTATTCTACCACTATCATAGCTATATTCGTCTATATACTGATATTCAAAATTATTTTGACTTTCTGTACCTATGTACCCAACCTCCTGATAACTACTACCATATATCATGCTTTGTTGTGACTGTTCCATTTGTTGTTTCTGAAACATTTCTGCTTTTCTCATCATCTCTTCGTACACCTCTTCTGCACTCTTTAAAGGCTTGCTACTAGAACAACTTGCTGTTTTCTCAGTTGGAGAATACAAGGACATAAATGTTGGTAAGTTGTATTCACTGCCAGACTTGTATAGTTTAGAACCTATCATTTCAAATCCTTCCGCTTCAGAATCTATAGAGGGTGAGTATTCTGAACAGGAAGACCTATGTAATTCCTCCATTTCAGCAGCTTGCCTAAGTTCCTCTGTGGGGGAAGCATCCTCAATGGGGGACAGGTTACTGGGAGGAGTTTTTGACCTTTCTCTTCTCCTTTGTGCCCTTAGTTCTTCCTTATCTCGTTTAGTTTTGCGTGCAGTGCTTCTAATTCTCTGCTGTTCAACTTCTCTCATTTTTTCCTGCTCTCTTAAGAGTTCCTCTTCCTCCCGTAGTTCTTCTTCTTCTGAGGAATCTTCAATAGTAGGCAACAATGGACCATGGGAGCGATGACGTGCCTTTCTCTGTTGCTTAACCTCCTCCAGTCTCTGTCTTCGACTAGGACTGCTATCACTATCTTCTTCTAGGGATGACATAGATGTAGGAGACGTACCAGAGGTATAACTAGGTGTTGTGGCAGGTAAAGTTGAAGAATATTCCCCTCTAGACCTTTCTTCCGGTGATCCAGTCAAACTTTCCATTTCTAGTTCTGGCTCTCGGTCTAGGCTTATGTCTGTTTCATGGTCAAGTTCCATGTCTCTGCCATAGCTGTTTGTGCTGTTCAACTCAATGGTCTTAAACCGTCTCAATCCTCCCTGTGATGCCGATAAGTCTTCCTCCTCATCAGGTTCAGTTTCTTTCCTGTTTTCCTCATAACCTGAGTTATAGGCCAGTCTCCTTTTAGAAGAGGATGTACTTTTGACTTTTTCAGAATCAGGTTTCTGGCCATTCTTTCCACTAATGTACTTTAAATGGTTGTACTCCTCTTCTTCATCATCAAGATTGTCCTCTTCTGCACTCATTTCTAAAATCTGTCGCCTCATAAACTCTTCATCTGTGAATTCTCCTTTAATTTGCCTTGTTGGCAACGGTGAAAAGCCTTCACTACTGTCCTCAACATAGTCATGTCGTAACTTACTACTAAAATCATCTGAAGACTCAACAATTTCTCTGTGATCCTTTTGGTTTTCCCATTCCAGTGAATCTTCATCTTCTTCTAGAATGTCTTCCAATTCTTCATCTGAATCAAAGGCTTCAGGAGTAATAGATAGGGACTTTGGCCTTTGTTTTTGCTTTTGGTCTTCTCGTAAGCCATGAAACATTTTCCCACTATCACCAAGGGATGTACTTTTTGATTCTAAAAGAGGTCTAACAGAACTTTCTAGTTTAGTGAGCTCAGATGGACTTGGTGGGCTACGTTGAGATAAGCCTGTTGCGTTCAGCTTCTCTTCCTCTTGTTGTACCAGTCCTGCAATTTCACTTTGTGAGCTTGAAATTCCATCTGAAGAATAACCAGTGTCACTTAAGCTTTGAGGGCTGCGTGATAAGTCATGGGCATAAGTTGTGGGCTTGTTTACCTCCTGTGGACAAATATCAATATCAATATCAAATATTATTTTTCACTGACCTATACACAATATAGTTTTGTTATATTCTTTGCTTTATATATATGATTATGAAACACACACTTTTGTGGTTGACACACTGGCAAGTTTGCTATATGAATACATAATTATACACAATAGAAATACTTTAATAGTGAATGCATGAGAAGGCTGGAACAGGAGAAGGGGGCTGAACTGCATGCTTAAAGGACAGAGAAAAGAATGGGGTGATGCAGGTACATGTGTTTAAGGGTAAACATGGATAGTTAAAGAGCTTGGGTTTTTTTACAGTTCTTTTAGGTACCCTATGAGACATATATATATATGTATATGTATAAGATGTCAAAAAAACAGAGTATTGCAGTTTGCAGTGATACTTGTTTTATTTTAAAAGACAAGCTTTCGAGAGTTCTCCTCTCTTCTTCATGGCCGACCTAGAACAGAGATTCCTGTCACAAATGGCTCATTTCAGCTACCTCCACAATTCAAGCTTTCACCCCAATCACACAAAACAAGGTGTCATCTACAGCCAGGCAATTCAATACTACCACATTTGTACTGACACAGAGAACTGAGACAAACACACTGGCAGAGTTATTTCTGAGAAAGGGCTACAGGGAAAAATATATCTGAAGAATTACATCTGTCCTAAGAACACAACAAGAAAGGTTTCTACAGTACAAAGAAAAGGAAAATACAACAAGGCTCCCTCTGGTAGTTACCAACAACCCAACTCTAGGGGAAATATAAAAAATCATTTAAGACCTACAGCCAGTGCTCTCAGAGGACTCCCCATACCTAAAAAAATATTATCTCAGCCCCGGCATTTAAACAACCACCGAACCTGAGAAAAAGATTGGTCTACAACAAACTGACCCCAGAACAGGAGCTTACACAGAATGGCACTGTATCATGCGACAAATCTCACTGCAACTTTGCCAACATATATGTGTAGGGCTGCAACAACTAATCAATAAAATCAATAATAATCGATAATGAAAATGAATGTCATTATCGATTAGTTTAATCGATTTTATGGAATATAAGATGAGGGTTTTTTCAGAGCAAATAGAGGTCAGATAATAACACTAAGACATGCAGGGGACCTGGATCCTCCTCTCTGACAGCTGGTGGTTGTCTGTGTGATGCGCACAGACATCATCCGCTACTGTCCTCCACTTCCGCCGGGGCTTCTATGATGGAGCACCAGTGTGATATGACCTTCCGGTGCTCCACCATAGAAGCTCCAACGGAAGTACCAGTGGCGGAGGTTGCGCGCATTGCACATTGTTAGTTGGCTGCTGGAGAGGTGGATCCCCTGCGCTGTAGGAGACCTGTATCCTCCTCTCTGGCAGCTGGTGGGGGCATGTGCGATGCACACAGACAACCTCTGCTACTGCCGGCACTTCCACTGGCTTGTATGATGGAGCAGCGGCATCACATGACCTTCCAGTGCTCATTCATAGAAGCTCCAGCAAAATTGTCGGCCAGCAGCAGAGGTTTATCTAAGCGCATGGCGCAGGTGTTCACCGGCTGCCCCTACTAGACAATAAGGAGTATGGAGCACTGGGGGGGTGGGCAGAGTGGCATATCTGGGGTATAAGGCATAGCAGAGGGCACTGTGGCAGATAGGGGGTATAATGCATATCTGGGGCAGAAGGGCATATCTGGGGGTATAAGGCATATCTGGGGGGTGCAGAGTGGCATATCAGGTGCTATAAGGCATATCAGAGAGCACAGTGGCATATCAGGGGGATTTAAGGCTTATAGGGTATATAAGGCATATCTGGGGGCAGAGTGGCATATCTGGGGTATGAGGCATATCAGAGGGCACTATGGCATATAGTGGAGTATTAGGCATATCTGGGGAGCAGAGGGATATATCTGGGGTATAAGGCATATCTGGGGAAGGCAGAGTTGCATATCAGGGGGTATAAGGCATATCAGGGGGTATAAGGCATATCAGGGGGTATAAGGCATATCAGGGAGGTATAAGGCATATCAGGGAGGTATAAGGCATATCAAAGGGCACAGTGGCATATCAGGGGGGCAAAAGGCATATAGGTGATATAAGGCATATCTGGGGGGGCGAGTGGCATATCTGGGGTTATAAGGCATACATGGGGTATAAGGCATATCTGGGAGGTAGTGTGGCAAGCTAAAATGTGCATAACTGGTGGGGGGGCAGGTTTGAAAGTTATTTTCAATAAATTTAGTTGCAGTCCTATATAGGTGACAATCACACAGCCAGCTACAACAACAAAACATACACCATTAAGGAATCACATTCCTGCACATCTGCAGTTATAGTGTACATGATACAGTGTTCAGCATGTGACAATCAGTGCTACATTGGAGAAACTGGCCTTAAACTGCATCTCGGAATGAACCTGCACAGAAGCTCTATCAAAAACCACAAGGAAGACAAATATTATGCACTGGTAGGACATCACTTCACCTAGAACGATCACTCCATACAAAACCTCAAAATTAAAATACTGAAAGGGAATTGTAAAGTCTCACACAAACGGAAAATATTTAAGATGAAAATAATAACACTTTTCAATACCATAAAGAAGGGACTTAATGTGGATTCTGGTTTCCTGACACACTACCATAACTTTATATGAACCTACATCTTAATGTCGAATGTATGTCTAATTGTTATACTTATATCTGACGAGTTAATGTGTTTATTGGTTATCCTATGTTTATTTGTTATTTGTGTTATTTGTTGCCCTCGGTTATCTCAATCAATTCTGCAGTTTACACTCCTAGGTGCATCATTTATAACAACCTACTCACCCCCTCCCATTCTCTAACAATATCACTTGTTTAAAGTGCTTTAGACTTGAAGAAGAGAGCAAAACTCTCAAAAGCTTGTCTTTTAAATATCATATTAGTCCAATAAAAAGGTATTATTGCATACTGCAATTGTGTTTTTTACATCTTGTCAAAAGATTATATATATATATATATATATATATATATATATATATATATCAAACAGGATTATTATGAAACACTTCTACTGCTCATGTAATCTCTTTATTGAAGAATTATTAAATCAGTTAAGGGTACCATGCTTTTGTCTTATAATTTGGGCTGAAACTCACCTCTTGATCTTTTGTTTTTAGGGCCTCTACCGACTTGCTATTTTTTGTCCCTGTTTCCTTCTTACCACCCAAGCTTTTTTGTTTTGGCACCAGCTGCTTTGACACCTTTTGAGACTCTGATGGAGTTTTGGATTGGGTTATGTCTTCTGCAGGTTTTCTGTCTTGACTATGAGTTTGAGTTTTAACCTGTTCAGAACTCCTGAGATAGTTTGCTTGGGAAATCTGCTTGTCAAGTTTTGTCTCCACTTGATGTCCTGATGACACTGTTTTTTGCTGCTGACCTACTGTCCCTGTTTGATGTTGGGTTGATGTAGGTCCCAGCTTCTGATGACGTGGAGATGTTGTGTGGCTAGGAGCTGGTTGGTGCAGTGGTGATCCTTTTGTTGGGGGACTTGATAGATGCTTAGGTGATCCTGACGGTGTAACGCCTTGATGTCGAAGAGAACCTGAAAGTTGTGGCTTTGACTGTGGTAGGGGAGAAGGTACAGCATTGCCAAGACTTCCCTCTAAGAGCCTCTGAGTTTGGCAGTTCAAGCACAGCCATTCATTTTTCTAGAATAAGTGAGAAATAATATTTTTTAACATTATCTTAAACATTTTCATATCAATTTATGACACTCATTTAAAATATGGACTGGTATTTTATACACATTAGTTTTTAGGTAAACAAAAACAGGAGAAAAGTTTTACACACTTTTGTAAACATGGCATAAAATGAGCCCACTAGAATGTTTTTTCCTTAATACAGATCCTTATAAACAAGCAGTAGAAAACAAAATTCTACTACGGGTTTTGAAGGCCTAGTCATTCATTTTGATAATGACACTGGGTTTAAGCAATGGGCTGGAGGTAAATCTATTAAAGTAATCGAAAAGCAGTGATACATCTCCAATCTGCATGCCTGTTTCTGGTTTTATACATGTAATATCACATCCTAACAGGCTGAAACATTAATGATATAGATATATCCACTCCATAAGTTTTTCTCGACATAACGTTTTCGTTATTCTCTCATCTAAAATCCTGCCCTTGCACAAAGTTGGCAAATGAGTTGCAATGGTGTAAAAGATTACAAATCTGTGCATGGCAAAATACCATGCTAAGATTGCTGTTCCTGGAATATAAAAAGGAAAATTACTGGAACGTGCCATTTTTCTCTGGCATATTCATAGGGCATTGTAATAACAGATGTGGAATAAATAGTATGATTGTATTATGGGCTTGATTCAGTCAGGATATCCATTGTTTAAAATCAAAAGGCTGGTACTATTCCCCAAACCAGCTCATTCATTCTACACTTGTCATTTTTTGTCTAGCACAAAAGCTTACAGTTGCTGTTTGTTTCATATTCATATTAACCCCTTAACGACCTTTGCCGGTTCAGGACCGTCATGGAAAAACGGTCGCTTAACGACCTTTGACGGTCCTGAACCGTCAAAAAATTAAATAAGCTTAGAAAGTGATCAACGATCACTTTCTTCGCTTAAACGGCGTTACTGTAATGCCTCGATGTCGAGGCATTCAGCAAGGCCGAGATCGGCATCGGGGGCCATGTCTGGCCCCTCCCCGGGGCGTCAACAGCCGCCATACATTGTATGGCTGCGGACGCCCGTTTTAAAAGCGTTTAGGAGGCGATCAACGATCGCCTCCTAAACTTAAATGGTGTCGCTGGAATGCCTCAATCAGGAGGCATCCAGCGACACCAAACACTTACCTCTGGGTGGGCTGTGACCGCTCCGGAGAGCGGTCACAGCCGCAGCTGCCGGTGATCTTCGCCATCAGCGGCGGCCCGGGAAAAAAACCAATAAAGATGAAAGAGTTCACTAGACGGTCTCCTGACCCTCTAGAGAACTCTGGCTCCACTTGCAGGTTGAATACAGGTACTGCACTCAACCATGCAAGTCAATGGAGCCCAGCTTTCTAATCACAATGTGATTAGTAAAATATTCAAAAAATAATAAAATAAAAAAAAAATGGGGAAAAAAAAAGTGCTAACATTTAAAAATAATTATGCAGTGATGTCACTAGATGAACCATCCAGTACCAGCAAAATGCGTAAAAAAATATAAAAAAAAGTATTAAAAAAATAAAATAAAATAAAATAAAGTTTATTATTTTGAGCAAGTGCTAAGATTTCTCAAAAATATCAACAAAGAGTTAAAATAAAAGCACTTCAAATACCCAAGGGGTGTCTAATATATAAAAAAAATGGCTGATGGGGTAAATTGGAGTGGCCGAGCTCAAAGATAGGGCATAGGTACAGACTGACCAAAATGGAGAAAAAAAGCGCACTTCCCAAATGTGGCATTTTAAATCTCAAACAACACGACAAACGACAAACCCATGTCGGGTATCACTGCACTCAGGAGATGTTCCTGAACACACATTGGGGTGTTGTTTGACAGTGACATATACCAGAACCTGTATATCTATAACTAAAGTACAATTTGTGTGAAAAAAATAAATAAAACAAATTACTATTACAAAGTTTGACAAAGTGTAGTTGTATAATTGGTGCATGGAAAGGGTTAAAATAACAGCGATTTGAATACCCTGGGGTGTCTAGTTTTCAAAAATATATGGTTTGACGGGGTTAAATTGAGTTAACCGGCTTCAAAGATATTCCAAAGAGGAGATGGAGGCAGAATGACCAAATGACTACCTGAATTACGCATGCCCCAAAAGTAGCCCTTTACCAGCCAAACAATCTGACAAACCCATGCATGTGGGGTATCGCTGTACTCAGGAGATGTTCCTGAACACACATTGGGGTGTTGTTTGACAGTGGCATATACCAGGACCTGTATATCTATAACTAAAGTACAATTTGTGTGGAAAAAAAAAAAAATTACTATTACAAAGTTTGACAAAGTGTAGTTGTATAATTGGTGCATGGAAAGGGTTAAAATAACAGCATTTGGAATACCCTGGGGTGTCTAGTTTTCAAAAATATATGGTTTGAATGGGTTAAATTGAGTTAACCGGCTTCAAAGATGTTCCAAAGAGGAGATGGAGGCAGACTGACCAGATTTGTTAAAAAAGATTTGGAAATCATAAAACGCTGCTTGTACTTATTGCCCTATAACTTACAAAAAACAGCAAAAAAACATAAAAACATTGGGTATTTCTAAACTCAGGACAAGTAGTAGAATATATTTAGCTAGTTTTTTTACTTGCTTTTTTAGGTGAGTAAAAGATTTTTCAAATAAAAGTCATAAAATGTGGGTTTTTTTCAATTTTTCACCATGTTTTTTTTATTTTTTTTATAGTAAATAAGATGATACGATCAAAATATCTGAAGAAAGCCCATCTTGTCCTGAAAAAAACAATATATAACTTATGTGGGTACACTAAATGGGTGAGGAGAAAATTACAGCTGAACACAAGCACCACAAAAGTATTAAAACAGCCTCGGTCCCACAGGGTACAAAAAGAAAAAACGAGCCCGGTCCTTAAGGGGTTAATATACAAGCACTCATTTAACCTCTACAAATTGCAGAAGCTGGTCTTAGTCAAGTTTAATGACAGAGTTCAAGTTCAGCTCTGTTCCAAGTTAAAAAAAATTCAATATGAGATACGTAAAGAAGTATTACAAAATTACAATAGGAGTATGATGCCTTTAAATTGACAGTGACATATATGCAATTCCTATAAAAGTAAAAATACTGATCTCTAACTATGCAGCCCCTTAAACTCTAAATAAAGTTGATGCTGCCTTAGCCGCTAAGTAAAACTGATTCTGTCCACTTAACTTCATAAAAAAATGATAAAATAAAAGCAATGCTCTCCCCTAATTTCAGAATTAAGTTGATTCTGTCCTCCCTAACCTCAGAATAAAGTTTATGCAGTCCCCTCACCTCAAAAAATGTTTATGATGGCCCGAACCTCAACATAAAGCTTTTGCTGTGCCCCTAATTTCAAAATATAAAACGTCTGAAGGGTCTTTCCCTTGAGAATGCCACTCCTCATGCTATTGACTTTAGAATATTTCTTAAGTACTTTGCTAAAGCAAAAATTTCATTTTTATAGCCTTTGTGAAATAACAGCTCAGGGACCAAAGATTGGCGCTCGCGTTACTGATTGTATTTAGGGTCTGCACTGTTATATGTTGTTTTGCACAGCATCAGTATAATTTGTTCTTTTGCACTCTACTGTATTTGTTGCCCAGAGAGATGTTAGAAATATTGGAATGTTACTCTTAAATGTCTCTCCTATGTCAAAGTGTTCGTCATTTTTCTAGGTTTTTTTGTTTGCTATATATTTTACCATGTGATATAATGTTTTATATCATTTTATTTATATTGTAATTTTAATTTTGCCTTAGTTTTGCGAATGGGCATGCTGCTATGTTATGTTTTGCATATTAAAAATAAATAAAATCGACTTTTTTACCTTTTAGAATGAAATAATTAAAAAAATCTAGATCTAAAAGTATCATCCCTTCACATCATTATGATGAGTTAACTCCCTGCCAGCCAGGGTCATGCCTCCTTTGTCCCTGGATCCAGGAAGGAAATGTTGGTGAGTATGCTAAAGTGTGTGCATTGCTTATTTGACCATATTACTTTTAAGATAGGCTGTATGATGTGAACACTACAGACTGTGCTGCCCAGAGGAGTCCCCATAATGAAGCTGCCACCACAATAGGATACATTTAAAACATTGAGCAGGTTTCTCTGAATCTAGGAATAGACAGGAGTTTCCTTAGCCAGGCATCTGCCAACTATTACCAAATATTCCCTCACACCCCGTGGAAGACACTGCATCAGTTACAATCTACAGAGAGTGCAGAGATGGCTGGGGGATAAACATAGCTCTACCATTCCAATTATTAATACCGTATTGGCTCGGATATAGGCCGCCCTGGATGTGCCGGCACCGGAAGTTGTATACGCGTATTGTGTAGATGTCCCCCCCCCCGGCCCCGCAAAACACCCGGGAGTCTGCTCCGGTAAGTCGGGGGGGCGAGGTTAAACTCGCGTGGGAAGTGCTGGCAGGGGAGGCTGTCTGAGCGTATCGGGGAGTAGGATGCAGGTCCCGCTAGACCCCGAATATAGGCCGCACCCCCACTTTAAAGACTTAAAGTGGGGGAAAAAAGTGCGGCCTATATTCGAGCCAATACGGTAAGTCCCACATACCTAGCTTGACTTTGGCAGACTGGTCTATGACAATGTTGCCATTTACAGGAGCTTCCCAGTAAGAACACAAAGTAAGTAAGAGATGAAAGACCTACCCTGGGGGATTATCCACATGGCAAAGTTGAAATTGAAGTTGAAGTTGAAGTGATTGAAATTGATTCTAGCAGACCCTGACACCTGGCTACCATCCTCACCTTCTCCTGTATCTGTCCCGGTTTGATGGGAGGGATACTAGCTTGCATCCTATAGAAGTCTAACTAGATCCATAAAAAATCTAGAAAAAAAGGGCTAGCGGCAGCTGATGTCTTGTGATGAGCTACCAGGATCTGTAAGCTGTGAAATATCTATACTAGGTGGGTGTCCCGTTTCTAGCAATGGACATAAATTCACCATGTGTGCTGTGGATCTTTAAACCTGCGAAGTGACGCAGAATAGCTTAATGTCCGCTCTCCTCCTGTCAATGGAATAATTACAGTGGAAAACTTGTAGCCTAGCTCCATGGTTTTGTATAAATACAGATCCAATTTCCCTCTGTAGTGCAGGTAGATTAAGCATGTCACATGTCTATATTAACTGAATGCTAGCATGAACTCTGGAATAGACAGGTTTTTGTGGCAAGTCTGGGGTCCCTGGATTTAACCAAATAATGAAAAATCCCTTACAGATGAAAGCCTTGTTCTTTGCGGGATCCAATTAAAAAGGGAGATCAGTTAAATGTTTCCCTTCCTCAAATCGGCTGGTATGAAGTGGGCGGGGGTGATGATTTGGGGGTTTAGTGAACCTAAAGATTGGGCTATGGGGCCTGAGGCTGATGCTACTTCTGAGGTCGACAGGGCTTCTATAGCTGTTATTCTCTCTCCTGGATGTCCTGAATCAAGTTCACCAGGAAGGCCAGCATGGTCCGTATTTGGGAAAAATCCCCTATAGCTCCGGACATTGATGGGCGAGACAGGGAAGCTGAATAATAATAGCCAAAGGGATTAACAGTTTAAAAGGTTCTTTTTTACGAGTGGTCGCTGGGAAAGGGTTGCCTTTTGCAGGCTAGTTTGGACATTAGTCTGGAATAGCCCAGGATTTGAGATCTGGGAATAGGGGGTAGTGGGAATCTCCTCCTGATCTGACTGGACTGACTTCATCACCTAGCAACATGAAAAAATAAGTTAAAAAAAATAGTCTAATAATCTAGGGGTGACCCCATTCCTTCTTGCAATTTCTATTTTGGGAAACCTCTATTTGGAATATTCATGAAAAACTGCAACTGCTCGTACCAAGGGAAAAAGAAAGATCCCTGATAAAATATGAAGAACACCTAAGCTTGATATGAACCTGAAGACATTTCTTTTTCTTTTTTTAGAAAACTAAATTTTCCCATACTGCATAAAGGTCCAGGATCCCCCAGATACTGTCAATTAAGGGACCAGTCCTGAAGGCTCAGAGCACAGGAGAAGGGTTATTGAGTGGCAGCAGTTGTAGAACTGAAGGGGAATGTAGAAAAACCCAGCATCGAAGATACCTGGCAAATGACCCTCCATCATAGTAATATAGCCATGTGTGAAGCCTGGTAGGACCGCACTGTACTGCCCCAATCGAAGCTTGAACTTGACAGTGGGAATAGTCAGAGACACCCCCCCCATTATGTAACAAAACATTTATCCTCCCCTCAGTTCACTTTGTGTCCTTAGAAGCACACCCCCTGCCAATCTACCCTCTTTCCACCCTTCGTCCCGCACCCCTTCACCCGCTTGTGATACCCAGGACCAGCAAAACCCAAGAATCTTTTGACCCCATGAGCTGCTTAATCTCAAAATATATTTTTCACATAAATCTTCACTAAATTAAATTAAAATAAATTGACAAAAAAGATTGTTTCTACAGGTTATTTGTTATGACAGGAAGATTCTGCAAAATGTATTCAGATGCAACTTCAGGATTACAGAAATACTTCACATGCATAGTTTTCTTTTTAGAATTTGCAGTGCAAAAATGTATAGATAGTATTTTTGCGTCCACACCAACTAACCGAAAAAAAGACAAACTATTAAAAAAATGAATAATTGTATCATATGCCATAAAACAATCATTGATGCAAAGTCTTGGCAGAGAGGGACAGGAAGGGCATTGGTACAGAAGTATTTCCTAATACCTTCCTTTTTTTTGTGCCTTTCATTTAGCACCAGTGGGTGGATTGTACAAGGAAAATAGGTCACATGTCTCTTTCCATGGCAACCTGTCTTTGCCAGAATATCAAACACAGAATATCAAAAACGCTATCCCCAATTCCCTCTAACCACCCACCAAAGTAACCTAGTAATTTTTTTTTTTATTTTTTTTATGTAATATATATATTCGTATAAGGATTGGGCGTTTGGGTGTTCAATGGAAGGGTTAATTAGAATGGGTACGAAGGATATTAGAAAATCTATATGATTTTCTATACAATATTCCAGAGCAAACACAATGCTCTTTCTCTCTCTTCCAGATCACAAAGATAGAGGAGGGAGGCAGAGCATCTGGGCTTACAGTCATACGATAGCTGTGATTGGTCATCACATTGATCACATGACTCAACTGGCCACTGATTGGTTCTCATATTACTGTCTTGGATCTTCTGAAGCGGGAACTGGCCAGATGTGGTGTGCATCAGAGTGTGCCATTGTATTTTCTTTTGGATGTACTGGTCGTGAAGGGGTTAAGCTGTGAAAATAAAATATATTTTTTTTCTTCTACATGCCTTACATGGGTACAAAAACAGCAATGATAACAAATGTACTAAAAAAGTCTAAAAACAAAAGGGTCCCTCTTTCGTCAACTGAAACTTGAAGCAACATTAAGTTAGGGATTTAAATGTATTAGTTTGAAGACAAAATATAATAACCTTATCGAAACATGTAACACTGATATCCTCTACTTCAGCATATTTAATATTTAAACCATTTAAGAACATTTTTATTGTAGGATTCATAAGTGTCAATGCCAATTTTAGCATTTATTGTTAAATTATTAATTTTTGAAACGAGTCAACATATGTAGGTAATATGTCTCCATTACAGTGTTTTTCACAAAAGTAGATGACATTTTACAACAGGCTAGTAGGGTAATTTACATGTACATGTTCTGTATTTATTTGTTGTGTTGTTGAAATACACCTGGAAAAACCTGAAGATATACACCTAGTTGTCCATGCATCTGATTACCATATCATTAGTCTAATGTAAACAACTTTGACAATCCCAGCTGTTCAGAGCTAAAACAGGAAGCAAATGAAATTAAGTAATTAACTCCTTTTTATTAAATATCTCAATTAAATGGTAAAGGCATGCTCCATTAGTATCACGTGATTTATTTTGCCCATATTAAATGGGCAGATTAGATGAGGTGAATGGTCATCATCTGCCATCAAATTCTATGTTTCTAAGTTCTATATTTCTGAAGAAAACATTTTTTTCATACCATTAACATAAGTAGACATCATGATAACCCAGCAAATTCTGCAGTGTTATAGCACTATATTTTGTGATTAAAGCTTACATACTATAACACTTACAGTTATGAGCTAAGGTGACCTTTGGGCTCCCACATCCCCTCGAACACCTCAGTGGTTCCCCTATTTGGACGGGTAAGAAGATCCTTGGATTTACCAGACAAGAAGACCTGATGTTCCTGTGTAGCCTAACAATGGCCTAGGCACCTCTACTACCTATTGACTCAAATTACATTGCAAAGGTACAGTCTAAAAACAGTAGTACTGGCTTTCCATATTTCCCCCAGCTAATACAAATTTTAGTTTCACTTGAGAACTTTAAAATGTCACTGTGTGTGGGAATTTATAAATACTATAATGTTTGAGCTACTCTATATGGACAAAAGTATTGGGGCACAACTCTAAATTACGGAATTCAGGTGTTTCAGTCACACCCATTGGCACAGGTGTATTAAATCAAAGATCTAGCCATGCAGTCTGCATTTCCAAGCATTTGTGAAAAACATGGGTCTTTCTGAAGAGCTCAGTGAATTTAAGTGTGGTATTGTGATAGGAATAACTTTGCCACCTTTGCAATAATTCAGTTGGTGAAACTTCATCCCTGCTATTCCACGGTCAACTGTAAGTGGTATTATTGGAAAGTTGAAGCCTTTAGGAACAGCACTAACTCAGCCTCAAAGCGAAAGACTGTGTAAAGTCACAGAGCAAGGTCACTGAGTGCTGAGGTGCATGGTGCATAAAAGTCACCAGTGCTCTGCTCATTTCATAGCTAAAGAGTTCCAAGCTTTGACTGGTATTAATATCAGCATAAAAACTGTGTGGCAGGGACTTCATGGAATGGGCTTCCATGGCTGAGCAGCTGCATGTAAGCCTCACATCAGCAAGTACAATGCCAAGCGTTGGATCGAATGGTGTAAAGCACACTGCCACTGGACTCTAGAGCAGTGGAAACGTGTTCTGTGGAGTGACAAATCACTCTTCTCTGTTTGGAAGTCTAATGGCCATTGTGTCAACTGTAAAGTTAAGTGGAGGAGGGGGCTGTTTTTCAGGGGTTGGGCTAGGCCCCTTTCTTCCAGTTAAGGAAACATTTAATGCTTAAGCATACCAAGACCTTTTGGACAATGCTATGATTGCAACTTTGAGGGAACGGTTTGGGGAAGGCCCTTTTCTATTCTAGCATGATTGTGGCCCATTGCAAAGTCAGGGCAGGCCAGGGCTGGTGGAGTACATGCAATGTCCAAAACAATCTATAACATAATAAGGTCACCAACAAGGCTAACTACATAGGAGAGAAACATGAAGCAAAGCAGGTTTAGGAAAAGGCAAAAAGTGCAAAATGTTGCACAAGATTGGAATGCAGGAATGACAAATTTTGGATGGGTGATACCATAAAACATCCCAGACACAAAAGCCTGTGTGCAGCAAAATCACGCGCATATGTGATCTGGGAGGAGCCAAAGGTACGTCTAGGCATGGAAAAGTACTCTACAACATAGTCATAAAGAGGTCATAAATAAGTACAACTAGAAAACATCTTCAATTGTAAACAAAAAAGGGCTAGTTTTAAAATGTATTTTTTGAGTGGCAATGGTAAGGCTGAGGCTCGGCTACAGCAGGGTCCTCCTTACACAATGTATTGCCT
This sequence comes from Spea hammondii, assembly GCA_029215755.1. Classification (NCBI taxonomy): domain Eukaryota; kingdom Metazoa; phylum Chordata; class Amphibia; order Anura; family Pelobatidae; genus Spea; species Spea hammondii. The sequence goes on from JARDYJ010000007.1 coordinate 32,369,304, forward strand.
TTTGAATGTATTTATTGTAAGGGGCACTGCTGTAAAAATACAAGATAATGGCCAAAAAAGGTCCTAACTTAAGTGTTGGCTATGTACAGTGTACCAATGAATAAAGCACAGCAAGATGACATTTCAGCCTAATTGGGTTTTTTTTGTTTTTTGTTAGTTAAATTAAACATATGATCATACTGTTCAAGGATGTAGTGTGCACACAATGAATGTTAAAATGTAATAGAACAATCTATATTTTAAAAGTAGCTTTCTTTTTTTCTGTGCTGTAGTTCTGTGATTTTATATTTACAAGAATTATCTACTCAAGAGCTCAAGTAGCATTTTACAAAATTTTACAAAATTTAGACATGATGAATCTGTAATATGATATTGGATGCTTCCAATTACCTGATAAGAGTTTATTTAGCATTCTCATTCCCATATAACCTATCGAACAGTTTACTGTTCAAAAAAGTGGTATAAGCCTTCCCATTTCTATTTGCACCATTACATTTTTATATTTTTATAGGGGTACATGGTTCCTAAGCTTTTGATAACCGAGGCACTGTAGCAGTGCAGTAACTCTCAAGTTCTGGGTTCTCCTGGAGCTTTGAGGGGGGGGGGTGTATATGTAAGCATATGGTTTTAGATTTAGTTAGTGTTTGATTAACTCTATGTTGTTAGAGTGAGTATTAATACCATATTGCCTCGATTATAGGCCGTCCCCGATTATAGGCTGCACCCTTAAAGTTTGGTGCTATTTTAAAGAAAAAAATATTTTTAGAGGAAAAAATACACATGAGTGGAATGGTAAAGCAGTATTTTATCTAATGAACAGTAAAACATGTATTTTATCATTTTTGGTATCTATTATGCCGTTAGTCAGTATAGGTTATATACAAACAGAAATTTGGAAAGCCAACAGCCATTTTAAGGTCCGCCCCCTTCATTCATAATGCACCATATATATAGACCCCTGATATGTTGCTCTACCCCCCAGATATGCCACTCTTCCCCCTAATATGCTTTATAACCCCTGACATGCCACTCTGCCCCCCTCCCCCAGACTAACCAATGCATCCCCAGTCTCCATGGTGTCTAGCGGGGGCAGCCGGTGGACGTCTACGCGATGCGCGTAGACAACCTCTGCTGCTTCATGCCACTTCCGCTGGGGCTTCTATGCCGACACTCAGTCCAAGAAGCCCCGGCGGAAGTTCTGGCCGGTAGTGCCACCGGACTTCTTTGATGGAGCACCTGAAGGTCATGTCACACCAGCGCTCCATCATAGAAGCCCTGGCGGAAGTACCGACAGCAGGGGGGTTGTATGCATAGCGTTGACGCCCACAGGCTGCCAGAGAGGAGGCTGCCTTCTACAACTGGACCTACGGAACACTCTGCACTATGTATGAGTTATGAGGAATACCTCCAATCAAAGTACATGTGAGGCACAGCTGGATGTAATGGCTGGTAGATTCCAACAGCAGGGGTATGCCTCCAACACCATACAAGCTGCATTAATTGGAGCCAGACAAACATTTTATAGAAGAGATCCAAAACAATGATGGTTTGCTGGGTGTTTGTTACCACCTTTACAACAGCATCACAACATCTGCAACATTGCGGCAACAGATCAAGGGTCGTTGACAAATACACCAAACCTGACTACTACAGATGTTACTGCGTAACTTGGTTGTACATGTCTTTGACCACATATTTCACACACTCGTATTCTAGCAAAAGGTTCAAGATAAAGCGCAGAAATACTTGTACTACAGTTTGTTGTATATTTAATAGCATACCCTCGTGGGATGGAATATGTGGGTAAAAAGGATCTAAACAAAAACAAATTTAGGTGCTTTAATTTGCAAAAAAGTGCTGGTATACACGCATATACAGTGGGAGAAAAAGGCACAAAGCTTAACATGCTTTACGCCTTAAATGGCGCTTACTCATAGGCTAACTTTTTTGTGCAAATAAATACAAGGTATAATTAGGTAAACCCTAATAATTAAAAACCACAACAATGTGATTTATCACTACGTCTGTCACTATTTTAGAAATATTAAAGAATCCAGGTGCATTGATGAAAAATCGATGTATAATATTAAAGTGGTAAAATATGCATACATAACATGTATAAAATACTAATTTGTATTATTGTGCAAGCAGTGCATAATCAAAATATTTAGTACAATACAAGAATGTACAATCAAGAAAATTAAAATTGTAAGTGTATTAAATGTATTAACAGTTACAAAATAAATGCAGATCAGTCTCATTAACTATTAATTGGCTTCATTATATCAAAAGGAATTAGACTTCACTTTATTTTTTTTAGTAATAGTCTTGTTAACAAGGTCAGATGGCTGTTCACCCTACATTAGTATCAGCTGCATAACTAAACCGAAGCCTTTGGTAAATTAGGTCAATCATTCAATTAGTGTTTATAGAGTAGACCAATCATTCAATAAAAATGGTTTCATTATGCTGATGCTATGTCATCTGATCCTGGGGTTTGGTACTGTACAGTGCTTGTGGTCACTGTCTAAAGTCACATCACATGTATCATGTTTTGTATAGACCCCACTGGCTTACCCCCTCTTACTCCCTACCTGATTTTCAATCTTGAAATTAAGGGCATAAACTTTGCTCTCAGTCATCACTGTGTGGATTTGTGTATGCAGCCACCCGGCTACCGGCGGAGGGCAAGATCAGTCACAACACAAGCAGTACAAGGTTCTGGATCATGATGATGAGATCAATTGAGGAACTAAATACAGCTATGATGCTGGTAAAACGGGTTATAACAGTATGTCCGGTGGCAGGGGAGCTGGTGCAAGGGGCAAGTGGGGGCCTCCAGTGTCTCTACTACCTCGTAGTCATATAATGCATATTACGTGACCCGCTGGACACTTCCCTGCTGCCAAGCCCGGGGGGGGGGTGAAATAACAAGAAGCCCAACCATTTGAGTTAATAGGTAACAAGAACCCCCACCATACCTGCCTCCTCAGTAACCCTACATAAGTGATGTTCTTGGACCATCCTGAGTCTGCTTTAGGGGATGCTACCTTTCATAATTAGCAACTCTGGAAGAATACAGAGATCGCATGCTAAATTTAGACTCTATCATATATAAAATAATGGTATATTTAAGCTATTGCTTTACATTTTGACCTCTGCCTTATAATTTTTCCATTGTTTTATGGTCTCAGACTATGGTCTGCATTTCCGAAAACAAAAGATGTATTTCAATGCAATATGCTCTAAAATATTAGACACTTGGCAGTTAAAAAGCAAATTTCAGAGAACATTATGTTCCTTCTAACACGTTTGTGTAACATAACTGTTGTTCCTTTTAATCAAAGGCTTATATTTCCAGGTTTTTTGCGGAGGAGGCCTGGATATTTTGTTAACAGGATCTGTGTCAGTCCTTCCCACTCACCACCTTGTGAATGTTCAACCAACGAAGATAAAGAGCTTCTAACAACATTGGGAAATATTTTAATTTCATTCCAAATCCAATTAAAACTTTGCTTTGTGCAAAGCTCTCAGTCACACTTCACCATTTAAACTTTTTCATGAGATATATAGCTTTCCTCTTTGCTTTGTCTTTGTTCCTTTCTTCCTATTTATACTGGACATTCCCTTACTACGTCTGTGAAAGTTAAGTACGTAAGTTTTCATGTGTGCACACAAGGAGCATTGTCTAGCGCACACCACCATTCTATTTGTTCTATAGATGGTTATTTGTTTGATGTTTGTTTTTTGCACTTGGTATTTATTTTTATTTTGGAAACTAAATAAAAGACCACAGTCTGTTTTTGTCCATCTTTGTGTCATGTGTTTTTGTTAAAAATCCCTTACAAACAATTGCACTTTACAATGTCGCCACTTAAAACAGGCTTCATTATTGTCACCCCAGTCATGCATATTAAAAATAACCAACACATTGAATGGAATTCTCATGAGGCTCAGCCAGACATACTACCTCCATGAGTGCAGGGCCGGCCTTAGGGGTGTGCAACCTGTGCGGCCGCACAGGGCGCCATGGCAACAGGGGCGCCTGCCCGGGCCTTAACCCCTTCGCGACCTTTGCCGGTTCAGGACCGTCATGATATGAAGGTCACTAAATGACCTTTGACGGTCCTGAACTGTCAAAAAGTAAAATAAGCTTAGAAAGCACAGGGTACAAAACGAAAAATGAGCCCGGTCCTTAACCCCTTAAGGACCAGGCTCTGTTTTACCTTTTGTACCATTGGGACCGAGGCTGTTTTAATACTTTTGCGGTGTTCGTGTTTAGATGTAATTTTCTCTTCACTCATTTAGTGAACCCACACAAATTATATGTTGTTTTTTTCAGGACAAGAAGGGCTTTCTTCAAATACCATTGTTTTAATCATATTATCTAATTTCCCATAAAAAAAATAATAAAATATGATGAAAAATGTAAAAAAAACCCACATTTTCTGACTTTTACCCCAAAAATCTTTTACTCATCCAAAAAAGCTAATGAAAAACCCTACTAAATATATTCTACTATTTGTCCTGAGTTTAGAAATACCCAATGTTTTTATGTTTTTTTGCTTTTTTCTGCATGTTATGGAGCATTAAGTACAGGTAGCGTTTTGCTATTTCAAAACCATTTTTTCCAAATCTGGTAATTCTTCCCCCCATGTACCATTTCGGGTATCTTTGAAGCCGGCCAATGCGATTTACCCCATCAAATCATATATTTTTGAAAACTAGACACCCCAAGGTATTTCAAATGCTAGTATTTTAACCCTTTCCATGCATGAGATTCTACCACCAGCCTTTGCCACACTTTGTGTTAGTATTTTGTTGGTATTTTTTTTTACACAAATTGTACTTTGGGTATACATTTATAGCTCCAGGTATACGTCACTATCAAACAACACCCTAATATGTGTTCAATAACATCTCTCGAGTACAGTGATACCACCCATGCATGGGTTTGACTGCTGTTTGGGGTTAAAAGGCCACATTTGGGAAGTGCGCTTTTTTCCCCCTATTTTGGTCAGTCTGTGCCTATGCCCTATCTTTGAGCCTGGCCACTACAATTTACCTCATAAAACCATATATTTTTGAAAACTAGACACCCCAAGGTACTTAAAATGGTAGTATTTAACCCTTTCCATGCATCAGATTCTACCACCAGCCTTTGCCACACTTTGTGGTAGTATTTTTTTTTTTTTCACACAAATTGTACTTTGGGTATAAATTTATAGCTCCAGGTATACGTCACTATCAAACAACACCCTAATATGTGTTCAGGAACATCTCCCGAGTTCAGTCATACCCCACATGTATGGGTTTGTCTGGTGTTTGAGGTTAAAATGCCACATTTTGGAAGTGCGCTTTTTTTTTCCCCCATTTCGGTCAGTCTGTGCCTATGCCCTATCTTTGAGCCCGGCCACTCCAATTTACCCCATCAAACCATTCATTTTTTTAAATTAGACACCCCTTGGGTATTTGAAATGCTTTTATTTAAATTTTTCCACGTCAGGATTTTTGGGAAGATACAGCGCTAATTTTAGCACTTGCTCATAATAATAAACTTTATTTTTTTATTTTATTTATTTTACTCTTTTTGGACTTTTTTTTTACATTTTGCTGGAACTGGATAGTTCCTCTAAAGCATAATAATTTTTTTTTTTAAGCTTTTTCTTTTTTTCTTTTTTTTTTTTTAATTTTTTTCTTTTTTTTTTAAATATTTTACTAATCACATAGTGATTAGAAAGCTGGCCTCCATTGACTTGTATGGTTGAATGCAGTACCTGTATTCAACCAGCAAGTGGAGCCAGAGTTCTCTAGAAGGTCAGGAGACCGTCTAGCGAACTTTTTCAACTTTATTATTTTTTTTTCCCGGGCCGCCGCCATCTTGCGGATGGTGAAGACTGCGTGCAGCTGCGGCTGTGACCGCTCTCCGGAGCGGTCACAGTCCATCAAGAGGTAAGTGTTTGGTGTCGCTGGATGCCTCCTGATCGAGGCATTCCAGCGACACCATTGAAGTTTAGGAGGTGATCGTTGATCGCCTCCTAAACGCTTTTAAAACGGGCGTCCGCCGCCATACAATGTATGGCGGCTGTTGACGCCCCGGGGAGGGGCCAGACATGGCCCATCATGCCGATCTCGGTGTTGCTGAATGCCTCGACATCGAGGCATTACAGCAACACCGTTTAAGCTTAGAAAGTGATCATTGATCACTTTCTAAGCTTGTTTAAGTCTGATGACGTGTCAGGCACGTCATAGGTCGTTAAGTGACCGTTTTGCATGACGTGCCTGACCCGGCAATGGACGTTAAGGGGTTAAGGGGTTAAATTAAAACATCGTTGTGGGGTTTTTTTTGTTTTTTTTTTTACTTTATTTAAATCCTCCATGTTAAATAAAGTTTTTTTAACTTTATTTAACATGGAGGATGTTAAATAAAGTTAAAACAACAAAAAAACCCACAATGCTTTAATTTAAGTCCCGGGCAGGGGCGCCGATCGGTTGCTCGTGAAGTTTTCAGCAACCGCTTGGCGCCCCTCACTCTCCGTGACTTCATCGCGTTGCCGGCGTTTCATGCTGAGCGGCACCACGACTGAGTCACGGAGAGTGAGGGGCGCCGAGCGGTTGCTGAAAACTCCACGAGCAACCGGGGGAGGCAGTGAGATGGGGCAGAGGGGGGGGGGCAGTGAGATGGGGCAGAGGGGGGGGGCAGTGAGATGGGGCAGAGGGGGGAAGGCAGTAAGAACGGGCAGAGGTGGTAGATAGTAAGAAAGGGGAGTTTTGTGACAAGATTTTTTTCCTTTCCTTTTTTGGGATGGGGGGGCGCCACAGGAGTAGTCCGCACAGGGCGCCAGAACACTTAAGGCCGGCTCTGGCTGAGTGTCATGGGAAGTGCAGTCAACAGTAAAGCTGCAGATGCTAGCTGTGAACTACAATTCCCATGATTCTCAGCCAGCCAGGTGTCCACCAAGTAAAAAAAGGCTAATGTTAGCCTCCCTCTCAGGACCCTTACACTCTGCCTTAACACACTCCTCCCCATAAAATACACATATACTGCCCTTACAAACACCTGCCCATACACACACAGACATATACACTGCCCTAACACATGACTGCCCATACACACTGCTTTTACGCACACACACACACACACACTGCCTTTACACACACCTGCCCATAAACACATATATACACACACAGACCTCATGCCCCCTAATGTTGGGGAGATTTTGATCTCCCAACTAGTCCTGCAGGCTGCAGCTGCTGATCGGGCTAAAAAAAAAAGGTAATGTTAGCCTCACTCCTAGGACCCTTACACTCTGCCTTTACACACTTCTCCCCATAAAACACGCATTTACTGCCTTTACACATACCTGCCCATAAACACACATATACATATACACTGCACTTACACATGATTGCCCATACACACTGCTGGTGGCTCAAAAGTTACTGTATCACACAGACACTGCTCAACACTGTTTGTGTGTGGACATTAAAATATCTCACAACTTTTGTCAAAGCTCGTGGTAGTGATTTTTATATGTGTGTGTGTGTGTTTAACACACCTCGGATATGAATTTATAGCTTCTGGTATATGTGTTCAGACAAACATGGCACAAGCAGGGTGTTTAAGCCTTGGGGACCAAGATAACACAGGCAGGGTGTTTATGGGACAAAGATGGCACAGGCCGGGCTGTTTGGGGACAAAGTTGACTCATGCTGGGCTGTTTGGGGACAAAGATGTCAATGAATGCTCAATGTGTGCATGTATTAGCAGAGTTTGTAAGAGCAGTGTGAATGTATATGTGTGTGTATGGGGAGGCATGTGTAAGGGCAGTGTATGCGGGCAGTGCCTATGTGTGTTTATATGGGCAGGCATATGAAGCCTTATCCTCATCTCCCCTGACATAACCCAGCAACTTCTGCCAAAAGGGTGGCACTGAGGTGCGCCCCCCCCGATGTTCCAATCGAGGAAGAGCGTGTCACCGAAAACGCCAACCGAAGGAAATATGGTGATGCTTGTGGTGATGTCCTCTCCTCCAATTGGAGCACCTGAGGGCAATATGGTGGCTTCACCTGAGGGCAATATGGTGGCTTCTGGTGATGCCCTCTCCTAATCCTCATCGGGCCTGCAGGCACCGTGATATTGCCCTCAGTTCACGCTTGCCAGGATGTCCTTTCTGTCACGACCACGAACACCAAGGCACTCACCGCAGAAGTTCTTCTGCTCCGAAACCTCTCACCAAGGGAGACCCTTAGAGACAGGAAGTGGAGGCTGGGATGATTCCAACAGTGAGGAGGCCTGATGCAGGTGGATACATTAAGGGCCGAGTTGGTGTGCAAGGTGCAAAAGCCCAGACAGCCGGAGCGGTAGGCAATAGGAGCTGAGCCGGGGTTAATTCCGGTAACGTGCACAGGATGGCCGGGTCGGTAACAGAGCAGTTAATCAGACGAGCCAGGTCAGTAACAGAGCGGGTAATCAGACGAGCCAGGTCGGTAACAGAGTGGGTAATCAGACGAGCCAGGTCGGTAACAAAGTGGGTAATCAGACGAGCCAAAAAACTGGTAACCAGGATAAGCAGGATAAGGTACAGAATCGTCAGGCAGGCAAGGGTCAAAAACTAAAGCAATAACAACAGCAGCAGCAACTCTGGATACTCAGACCACAACAGGGTACAGAATGAAGCAGTTCCTGGGTTTTTAAACTTGGCGCCCTTACAAGCTCCGCCCCCTGGATCGCGTCATCACAGTTCTGGGCAATCTCCCAGAACTCCGCCTCCGGACCCGTCCAGCTGCGCCCCCCATCAATACAGACAGGAGGAACGCCACTGGACCGGGAGCGGGTAAGTACCGTATACTGGGGATCAGTGCTCCGTCGGGCATCATGATGCCGGACGGCAGCACTGTCCCCAGATCCCACCTTCAAACCTCGATGCCGACGATCGGAAACCCGATCGTCAGCATCGCGGGAGACAACAGTAACCCCTGGAACCGGGCGCTCGCGAGCGGTCCTCCGCCCGTGAGCACTCGCCACCGGGGGAGAGACCAAGACTCCTCGATGCCGGCGATCGAGAGGGATACCCGTCACCCCCGGTAGCGGCTGCTTGCGAGCAGTCCTGCGTACGCGAGCACCCGACACCGAGGGAGAGATCGTAACAGTACCCCCCTCTCGAGGGCCGGCCGTAGGCCGACAATTCCCGGGTTTATGAGGAAATTTCTTATAAAAACGCTTGAGCAACGTGGGAGCATGAAGATCTTTATGAGAGATCCATGATCTCTCCACAGGACCATAACCTTTCCAATGAACTAGGAAACGTAATGAATTACGAATTCTTTTAGCGTCAATACATAGTAACATAGTAACATAGTTCATAAGGTTGCAAAAAGACCAAAGTCCATCAAGTTCAACCTATATACATATTGTGTCCCTACTGTGTTGATCCAGAGGAAGGCAAAAAACCCTTATGAAGCAGATGCCAATTGCCCCATACCAGGGGGAAAATTCCTTCCCGACTCCAAATATGGCAATCAGAATAAATCCCTGGATCAACGTTCTGTCCCTATTAATCTAATATCCATAACTTGTAATATTATTGCTTTCAAGAAACACGTCCAGGCTCCTTTTGAACTCTTTTATTGAGTTTACCATTACCACTTCCTCTGGCAGAGAGTTCCATAATCTCACCGCTCTTACTGTGAGCTTGGATCTCATATTCTTCCTGCGAATCTACAACGACGGACTGAGGACTGGGAGTATATTTAGAGAATCTATTACATACCAGAGGTTTGAGTAAAGAAACGTGAAAAGAACGAGGAATCCGAAGAGAAGGGGGAAGACGTAACTGGTAAGTAACTGGATTAATCTTACGGTCAATACGGAACGGACCAATGTACCTGGGGGCTAGCTTCATGGAGGGGACCTTAAGTTTAATGTTTCTAGTGGATAGGCATACTCTATCACCAATAGCATAGGAAGGTGCCAACCGACGATGTCGATTAGCTTGGCGCCTATACATCTGAGCTGCCTTTGACAGAGCTAAACGTACAGAATTCCACACAGGGGGCAATTTAGAAACATAATAATCAACTGCAGGGACAGAGGATGATTTAAAAGAGCCAGGTAACACCGTAGGGTGAAAACCATAATTACAGAAAAACGGCGAAACGCGGGAGGCTTCATGCATCAAATTATTCTTGGCAAATTCAGCCCAGGGTAGTAACTGAGACCAATCATCTTGATGATCCCCCACAAATAATCTTAGGAATTGTTCTAAGGATTGGTTGACCCTCTCCGTAATGCCATCAGTCTGAGGATGGTACGCTGAAGAAAATGCTAGGGATATACCTAAGGTGTTACAAAAGGTTCTCCAAAATAAAGCAGTAAATTGGACTCCCCTATCCGATACAATTTGCTGAGGAATGCCATGAAGACGAATAATCTCCCCAACAAAAACTGGCACAAGTTCTGGAGCGGAAGGTAACTTTTTAAGAGGAACAAAATGACACATTTTAGAAAATCGATCTACGACGACCAAAATAACAGTGTAACCCTGAGATGGTGGTAGCTCCACAATAAAATCCATAGCCAGGTGTGTCCATGGGCATGAAGGGATTGGCAAAGGATGAAGTAACCCCATAGGTTTTGAATGGGTACTTTTAGCAGTAGTGCAAGAAATACAGGCAGCTACAAATTCCTTACAGTCTTTATTCATGGTAGGCCACCAAAACTGACGTTCAATAATTTCTTTAGTACGTCGTGCACAAGGGTGTCCTGAAGGCAAGGACGAGTGGGCCCAAAGCAACACCTCCTCTCTATCAGCAATAGGAACAAATAAGGTATTCACTGGCCATCTACTGTGAACTGGAGCTTTGGACTGCTGCAGAAGAATCCGAGAAACTAATGGCGATGTCACCCGAGTAGTGATGGAAGCAACGATCTGTAAAGGAGCAAGGATGGGTTCCGGAGTCGGTTTGGAATTAGAAACAACGTCAAATTGCCTAGAAAGAGCATCCGCTTTAATGTTCTTAGAACCTGGGCGAAAAGAAATTATAAATTGGAATCTGGAGAGAAAAAGCGACCATCTAGCTTGCCGAGGGTTGAGCCGTCTAACTCTACTCAAATATTCCAAATTCTTATGATCCGTTAGAATTGTGATAGGGTTTCTGGCCCCCTCAAGTAGGTCTCTCCATTCATGAAGGGACATGATAATGCCCAAAAGTTCTCGATTCCCAACATCATAATGAGATTCCGCCGTGGAGAATTTTTTAGAAAAGTAAGCACAGGGATGAAGTTTATCCGTAAATTCCTTCCTTTGAGATAATACTGCCCCGACCCCCACTTCAGAAGCATCAACTTCAATCACGAATGGTTTAGTAACATCAGGATGTCTCAAAACTGGCGCAGAAGCAAATGCTTGTTTCAAAAAAGAAAATGCTTGGATCGCCTCTTCGGACCAAATATGACAGTCGGCCCCTTTCTTAGTCATAGACGTGAGTGGCGCGACAATCTTAGAGAAATTATGAATGAACTTCCTGTAGTAATTGGCAAATCCTAGAAATCTTTGAAGAGGTTTCAAGGCCTGCGGCTGAGGCCACTCAGAAATGGCCGAGAGTTTTAGTGGGTCCATTTCAAAACCAGAGTTCGAAATAATGTAGCCCAAAAATGACACCTTAGGGACCTCAAAAACGCATTTTTCGATCTCAACCCCCCGTCTTTTTTGGATATGAAAAAAAATCCGGCCCCCGCAGGGGAAGTAGATTTCCTAATAAAACCTTTTCCCAAGTTCTCTTTAATATAATCTTCCAAGGCACGAGATTCCGGCAACAACAATGGGTATGTACGTCCTCTCGGGGGAATAGTGCCATGAAGAAGATCTATAGGACAGTCATATGGACGGTGGGGAGGTAGAACCTCCGCTTGTTTTTTATCAAAAACATCCATATATGCATGGTAAATCCAAGGCACAGAGGAGGGAGAAATAGAGGAAACGGTGGTATTCTTGATTGTTACAGAGGAGAGGCAGGAATGAGCACAGTTAGGACTCCAAGCTAGAATATCTCCCGACTGCCAGCCGATAGAAGGATCATGAATATGAAGCCACGGGAGACCCAGCGGACATCTAGGAGAGGAGATAACATGAAGCCGAATAGATTCTTGATGCAACAATCCAACTGAAAGCAGAAGTGGAGAAGTTTGCAGCGTAATACAGGAGGGATGCAGAGGCCTGCCATCAATAGCCGTAATAGCAATAGGAGGAGTCACTTGGAGGAGCGGAATCTTGAGAAGACCGTCAAACGCTTGGTCAATAAAGGAGCCAGCGGCCCCAGAGTCAATCATATTATTCCATTCTAAAGATACCGGGATAAGTAAACAGTCTTTAGAAGGAGCAGGAGAAGCTTCACCCAGACAATGCTCCTTCACTTGAACTGGGTGCGGTATTTTTCCGGCCTCTTTTTACATGAACGAACAAAGTGGCCCCTCAGTCCACAGTATAAACAGAGCCCCTCATTTCTACGCCGGGTCTTTTCTTCCGGAGTAAGTTTGGCAGCCCCTAGTTGCATAGGTTCTTCCACCGAGGTATTAGGAGTGGTATTTGCAGAAGGAGGAACATATGAAGGAGAACGGTAGAACACTTGTTCAAAATTTCTGGCCTTTTGGGATCGTCTTTCTCTGATCCTATCTAAACGTAGGGCCAAAGCTATAAAGTCCTCCAAATCATTAGTGTCAGGAACCACTTTTTCGCTTTTTTTTTTTGGCTTTTTTATACCTGTGGTGTTTACATCTGCAACCACTAGTGGCCACCCTCCACCCTCTGGAGCACTCAGAACTCAGGTGTGCCTTGTTACCTGGGTTGAGCCCTAGTCCATACATCCAGCTGGGCCTTGTTACCTGGATTACCCTGCCTTTATGAACCTGCCCTGCCCTTCAGTCAGGGCCTTTGTATTGAAGTCTATGGACTTTCCTGCTGTGGCTCTGCACCTGTACTGTTCCTGCTTCCCTGCTTTGTGTCCTTCCAAGTGGACTCCCTGCTTTGTGTCCTTCCAAGTGGACTCCCTGCTTTGTGTCCTTCCAAGTGGACTCCCTGCTTTGTGTCCTTCCAAGTGGGCTGTGTGCCTTTTGTACCCTTCCAAGCGGGCTGTGTGCCTTTTGTACCCTTCCAAGCGGGCTGTGTGCCTTTTGTACCCTTCCAAGCGGGCTGTGTGCCTTTTGTACCCTTCCAAGCGGGCTGTGTGCCTTTCGTACCCTTCCAAGCGGGCTGTGTGCCTTTCGTACCCTTCCAAGCGGGCTGTGTGCCTTTCGTACCCTTCCAAGCGGGCTCTCTGTCTGTCGTGCCCTTCCAAGCGGGCTCTCTGTCGGTCGTGCCCTTCCAAGCGGGCTCTCTGTCGGTCGTGCCCTTCCAAGCGGGCTCTCTGTCGGTCGTGCCCTTCCAAGCGGGCTCTCTGTCGGTCGTGCCCTTCCAAGCGGGCTCTCTGTCTGTCGTGCCCTTCCAAGCGGGCTCCCTGCCAAAAGACTTATTACCTGTATTTTATTTTGCCATACGTCCGGTTACTTGCTTAGACTATATTACCCTTATTTGCTGGTCCTGTTATATACATGAAATACACTGCATTACCTGGATTTCTGTTTGTGGTGTCTTTGTTTGCATAATCATGCACCGTGGGTTACATACTGAACCCCAAGTATCCCCTGCGCATGGGCTCCTACCCGACCTGATCACCCGAGTCCTGACAATTAGGTTGATCTCTGGTAGAAAGTTCATCTTTTAATCTCTCCAAAAGACCGTCATAAAAGGCTGCTATAAGAGCTTCGTTAGTCCAATTAACTTCAGCTGCTCTTGAATTCAATGGCAAATTCTGCTACCGAACGAGATCCTTGAAAAACATGAAGCAGAGAAAGCGAGGCAGTAGCAGCTTTGCCGGGAACGTCAAAGGTCTTGCGGAAGGCGGACATGAAGGAACTACAATTATAAATCAAAGGAGAATCCCTCTCCCATACTGGAGAAGCCCACGCCAAGGCCTTCCCGGTCAGTAGAGATATCACATAGCCCACTTTAGCCTTTTCAGACGAAAACATATGAGGAGAAAGTTCAAACTGGATGAGACATTGGTTCAAAAACCCCCGACAGGAATCTGGATCTCCGTTGTATCTGTTAGGAGCAGGTAATTTAACAGGAACAGCAGATTGACTCCAACAGTTGACCTTGCGCAGATAACACCTTGCCCAACTCAGTGGGAACACCAAGGCACTCACCGCAGAAGTTCTTCTGCTCCGAAACCCCTCACCAAGGGAGACCCTTAGAGACAGGAAGTGGAGGCTGGGATGATTCCAACAGTGAGGAGGCCTGATGCAGGTGGATAAATTAGGGGCCGAGTTGGTGTGCAAGTTGGAAAAGCCCCGACAGCCGGAGCCGGTAGGCAATAGGAGCTGAGCCGGGGTTAAATCCGGTAACGTGCACAGGTTGGCCGGGTCGGTAACAGAGCAGGTAATCAGACGAGCCAGGTCAGTTACAGAGCGGGTAATCAGACGAGCCAGGTCGGTAACAGAGCGGGTAATCAGACGAGCCAGGTCGGTAACAAAACGGGTAATCAGACGAGCCAAAAAACTGGTAACCAGGATAAGCAGGATAAGGTACAGAATCGTCAGGCAAAAGAATCGTCAGGCAGGCAAGGGTCAAAAACTAAAGCAATGACAACAGCAGCAGCAACTCTGGATACTCAGACCACAACAGGGTACAGAATGAAGCAGTTCCTGGGTTTTTAAACTTGGCGCCCTTACAAGCTCTGCCCCCTGGACCGTGTCATCACAGTTCTGGGCAATCTCCCAGTCCAGCCGCGCCCCCATCAATACAGACAGGAGGAACGCCACTGGACCGGGAGCGGATAAGTACCGTATACTGGGGATCAGTGCTCCGTCGGGCATCATGATGCCGGACGGCAGCACTGTCCCCAGATCCCACCTTCAAACCTCGATGCCGATGATCGGAAACCCGATCGTCAGCATCGCGGGAGACAACAGTAACCCACTCGCCACCGAGGGAGAGATCGTGACACTTTCCCTCGAATGGAGGATTGAGAAGAACGTCACCACAGCGCTGCCATTTTCGCAGAAGTTTTTGGGTTATGTTCACAGAGATGTGGATGAAGAATGAAGATTAAGTATTGAAGAGAGAAGAAAAGGGAGAAGATAGAAGAAGAAGACGTGGATTGAAGTGGTCAGCAGAAGCAGAAGAGGTTGGCAGAGAAGGTAGGGAAACATTTAGAGAGTGTGAGAGAGAGTGAAGGAGAATGAGAAAGAGTGTGAGAGAGTGAATCTGGGCACCAGGCAACAAATTCCATTGCATCAAAAATGCCCTTGAATTTTCAACCGAACCGATAGGCAGTGTGTGTATGGACAGGTGTATGTATGTGTATATATGTGTGTGTATAGGCAGGAATGTGTAAGAGCAGCGTATGTGTGTGCATGGGCAGGCATATGTAAGGGCAGTGTATGGGCAGGCATGTGAAAGGGCAGTGTACGCGTATATGTGTGTGTAAGGGCCATGTATGTACGGTGTATGTGTGTATATGGGCAGTGCATATTTGTGTGTATGGGCAGGCATTTGCAAGGGCAGTGTATGTGGTGGTGTGTGTGTGTGTGTGTGTGTGTGTATGGGGTGGTATGGGCCCCAGTGCATTGCTTTTCCCAGGGCCTACAATGCTGTTAGTAGAGAAGAAATGTTTTGTGTGATCCCTTGGAATAATTTAAAGGGGGTTAGTAGAGTTATCATTGGATCTTTGGCTTCCAGCTGCGTGGCTCTATAACTAGAATTTTCACACCATATGAAGCAATTGAAATTGCAATTGAGCTTATGTTTCACAATTATTTTGCAGTAAAAAAACTTTTTGGGGGCTTTGAGCATAGTGTGTGGGAATTTAGACTCTATTTAAATAATGTACAGTATATGCAACGTGTTTTGCCACAAATGATTCATGGCATAAAGCTACAAAGGCTTTTGTAGTTTTGCATTTTTTTTGTTGTGTTCTAGTTATTTTTAGGTAACAACCTTATTGACAGCTTACTTTAACTATGTATAGACAACTAGTTGTCTATAGTTAAGCTATTAATAACTGTCTATTTCATAAATTAACATATATCATATGATATAGCAAAAAAAGCACAGAAAAAAAGATAATTATTTTCTCATTATATACCGAACCAAATAATCAAAGTAGTGATAACTAAATATTTATTATTTAGAACCCCTGGAATATGACATCCTATCCCACTACCAGTGGCGTCGCTACAGGGGGGCAAGGGGGGGCAATTGCCCCCCCTAGGTTATTCCCTGCCCCCCTGTTGCCCCCCCGCCGAATTTGAAACCCCCCAGGACAGTCCTTGACTGCTAACGACGGCATGGTGCCGTCGCTAGCAGTCCCAGTCAGGTGCTAACAACAGCACCATGCCGTCACTAGCACTTTCTTACCTTGATTGAGGTCTGTGGACCTCCATCACCACCTACCCCGGCGATCTGCCCCTCACACTGAAGGGCATCACCGGGGCCACCCGATCTGCCCGGTGACGTCTCGCGCAATTACGCGATTACGTCACCGCGCAACTTTATTAACAACTGACAATTGTCAGTTAAAGAGGTATGGGGGCATGCTGCTTAGATGCCTGTATCTCAGGCATCTAAGCAGTTACATACCCCTAACATATACCATTGGAAAGGTAATCGCCTCACCTTTCCAACAGTATATAGATTGTAAAAAAAGAATAAAAAATATTAAGTTAAAAAAAATAAAAATGTAAAAAAAATGATTTGGGGGTCTCTTAAGGCAGATAAAAAAAGATCAAAATTGCCTAGAGACCCCCAAATTAAATTATTTAAACATAAAGTAGTTTAACTTTAAAAAAAAAAAAAAAAAGTTTACGTATTCTAGCTAAATGATCACTGTGGTAGCCAATGTTACCACAGCGATCATATAGCTATAAAAAGTCACATTCCCTTTTTAAAAATGGCCGATACTAATTTTTAATCCTATGATCCCTTTGATCATGGGGTTAAATTTAGCCAACGGTAGAGGGAGGCAATTTTTGAAATCCTGATGAACTGCAAATATTATTCAAATCAGCCATTTAGCCTGTGCGGTACGTGAGTAACCATCTCATCCCTGGAGCGCCTTGCATTACTGCTCACGTAGGAAGTTAAATTATGGCACAAAAAGTACATATTTGCAAAAACCACATCCCTTGGCGCATCAAATGAGGGGCTGTATGTGTTTCTAGTACAAACCTGGAGTGCGCAAGACACAAATGAACATGTCGCTATAGTTAGAAAAAACATATTTTCAAGCCAAAGCGACATATTCCATCATTATTTGTGCACTCAACTTTTGTCCTAGAAATACATGTAGCCCCTCATTTGAAGCTCCAAGGGATGTAGTTTCTTAACATGGATGATTTGTCTGAATGAGGGAGAGCATGAGTTAATGTGATTGTGTGTATCATAGATGTATAATTGTGGAAGGGCAAAGATGGCACTAGCAGGATGTTTGAGCCTTGGGGAACAGGATGGCACAGGCAGGCTGTATATGGGGAAAAAGATAGCAAATCTTATGTGTGTTATCTGGGTGCTGCTCAGGTTCTATGTGGGCAGTGTGGTTGGGGTGTGCAACCTGTGATCTATGCCTGTAATTTAGGGGTTTTAAATATACCTTTAATGCCGTGTTTTTATGTGAATTCCAATTGAGCTGTACCTGCAAAGCTTGGTTTGTGTGTTCTTCTGTAGATCCATATCTGCTATACTATGTTTCCATACATTATTTATGTATACCTGCAAATACAGGGTTTGTATGTCTTGTTCAGTTGATTAATACCTGCAATGCTGTTTCCATGTATTGATTTGATCTATACCTGCGATGCTACATTTCATATATTATTGTATACCTGTAAATACAGGATTTGTATGTCTGATTCTGTTTATTTGATATATACCTTCAGTGCTGAGATCACAAGTGAATTTCAATTGATCTATACATGCAAAGATGGGTTTGTGTGTTAATGTGTTGATCTATGCCTGCTATCGGCAGCAGGGTCTAATATATATATATATATATTGTTTCTAGAGTCGCCACTGCCCACTACTCAGCATAAACAGACTGTGCAAAGCATGAGGTAGGTCTGGGGAAAGAAATAACATATAAAAGAAAGAAACAGACGAGTTGATGAGATGAGATTGTTTATTTTGAGAGCCCGAGGTTGTGCTCTTCTGTCTTTTTCTGTCGTGCGTTAATCAAAATGTGAAGAAAGTGATCTGTGATCTAAACTGTAGAAGCCACAGTGGAGCAGAGTCCCCAATCTTTGTTTTCTGGGGCATGCACTCCCCGAAAGGATATGCATCCCCTTCCTTCCCACCCAGGCAGAAGCCTTGGGTGGGCCGGATCTTCTAGGATCTCCCTGAAAGGAGATCCACTGAAGTCTTCTCGTCCTCCCATATGAGAAACTTTCTAAGGGGGAGTGGGGGCAAGAAGGCACACACCACTCAGCTCACCAATACTGGACTAAATCTTCAGGGGCTCAGCTTCACTCATCCGAAACCTGAAATCAATCATGCTCTGAATCTGAAAAAACTGAAAAGTGTCGGTGCCAAAACAAGTGCCAGTGAAGGTATCACAGGCCCAGCCAATGGCCGAGGCTATGGCCAATGGCCGAGGTAAAAAAAAGGTGCATCATGAGGAGTCAGAGATACTAGAAATCTGGAAAAGATGAGAATTGAGGGAGAAGAGACTCCAGAAGAAAAAACAATAGAAAAAGACTATAGATATCTTACACTAATTAAGAATTGTGAGTAGACAGTCTCATATTGTTACAAAATAATTTCCAACAATCCTTGAAACTTTTTATTGCAAAAATTTACATTTTTAAAGTAGAATTCAATAAGTTGTTCTCCTAAGTATACTGAAGCTATCTTTTTTATTTTATGGTTTAAATCATTTGATGAATGATAATGCAACAAGTCAATGAGTATTTTATCGGAATATTTTAATGGTGTACTTCTTTTTCAGGTGAGGGAAGCTGCCATAATGAATTTTGAAGCTTTAAGTGGCAAAAATCACAAAGAACATTGTGAACTTATTTTGCAGAATCCATTTATAGTAAGGCATGCCTGTTTATTTACTGGTCAGAAGCAATTTTCTAGCCTGGAAAACTGTAATTATAGCACAATTACACTTTTAACAGAGGTTATTTCTTGCTCCATCAAAACCCTTATGCTTACACCAAGATAATATGGGTGGCATAGTTTATATATATTGAGTATTTCGAGACTTTTCATGTAAACATTTCTATTATTCCAGCATAATGGGCATGAGTTGTTATGAGAGAAAGATTCTGAATGTCCAGTACATCTGGTAAAAGTATGTAATCCAGTATCATTTTACATACCCTATTGTTGTGGCACATTTATATTCTAATTATGGCTATCCGCATTTCTAAGTATACAGAACAAGAAAGCACACGTTGCATTGATTTTTGCAACCGGTGTTAGTGGTCTACAAAGTCAAATGCAAAAAGATTCAAGTTTGCATTTTGTGTCGTTTTGTGGTTTTTTTTTCTGTTTCCCACATGACATGGTCACCAAATGACAGCAATTTCTACAACAATGACGATGTTCTTACTGCATGTGATACATACAGACCGACAAGTTCTCTGTACTTCTTTGCATGATAAAGAACAGTAGAAAAGGCACTAGGTATGGGACAATAATAAGCTTTATACTTCAAAATCATGATGTATTATTATGCTTCATAATAATACAATAAAAAACAGGGAGCAGAGTTACCTATCTACCAAGGTGAGGCACAAAAACCACAAAGAGCCTATGCGGGGCCAACTGTCTTATCTAAAATGCATAGACACTCGCCTCTCGCTGTGCTGCCTAGGAAGCCTAGAAAATGGGTCTGAAAGGGGTTCCACCTGGTCTACCATTAGTATCTTGCCACAACTCACCCCTCATTGCAAGTAAGCACTTAGATAACAGCATATGATCAGTCATTTTAAATTGTCTTGTTATCTATTGTGTGTTGCATCTTTCTTGGAAGTTAATTGTGTGTTTATCTGTACATAAAATGTGCCAGAAGAGGATTAGTCCCTAAACAACATCTAATTATTTGAAGCTTCAGAGCATGTCAGTGGATCAACAAAACAAATGCAAAACTAATGGCATACAATCTGCTGTACAGATTTCTCACATTTGGAAAATGTTTTCTTTAATACCAAAGTTATATTTTTAGTGTGTATGATGAATGCTATCTGATAGCATAATGTGAGATTTGCAGACAGTTGCTTAGCGACCAGCGATGGACCAACCTTACTAGTGTTTTACTCGTTTATTCGTTATTATTTTTTGTACTACAACCATTTATTACTTGTATCAACAACAATTAACATAATAAGCAAAATTCTGGAACAAAAGTTTAGCTTGTTTTTATCAAGAAATATGTTGGAGCAAACCCTAAATAAGAATGTTTTTAGTAATATAAGGAAGGTATTTAACAAGTGTCAAATATCTCTAGTTAAAGCTTACACATGTCACAAGAAATTTCAATATAATTTAAATATGATTCAGATGACGATAGGATTACCTACTAAAACTGAGATAATGAGCATACTTTTCAACATTTCAAATTGCCAAAGAGGCATTAGAGATGTGGTTTAGGGCAGAACTTTCCTGGAAATGTCACTGTGTCCAGGGGCGTTACTAGAAACCACAGGGCACTGGTGTGAAAATTCCCACTAGGCCCCCCAACTTTAACAGCTAGTCTGTGCCATCATTGCCCCCACACAATTGATATGTGGGCAGTGTGTGTGTTTGTAAGCTGGTGTGTGTGTATAGGCAGTCGTGTGTAAGGGCAGTGTATGTGTATATGCATATTAATAGGCAGGTGTGTGTAAGGGCAGTGTATGTGTATATGTGTGTTTATGGGCAGTCGTGTGTAAAGGCAGAAAAAAACCCACAACAAAATAGTTGGGGGGCACAATTTTAAATTTTTGCCTCGGGTGCAAAAGGAGCTAGCTACGGCTCTGCACACAGCCATTAATGTCTAAACCTTGGAAACAAAAGTGAGTACACCCCTATGTGGAAATGTCCAAATTGGGCCCGAAGTGTCAATATTTTGTGTGGCCACCATTATTTTCCAGCACTGCCTTAACCTTCTTGGGCATGGAGTTCACCAGAGCTTCACAGGTTGCCACTGGAGTCCTCCTCCACTCCTCCATGATGACATCATGAGCTGGTGGATGTTAGAAACCTTGCGCTCCCCCACCTTCTGTTTAAGGATGCCCCAGAGATGCTCAAAAGGGTTTAGGTCTGGAGACATGCTTTCCAGTGCATCACCTTTACCCTCAGCTTCTTTAGCAAGGCAGTGGCCGTCTTGGAGGTATGTTTGGGGTCGTTATCATGTTGGAATACTACCCTCCAGCCCAGTCTCCGAAGGGAGGGGATCATGCTCTGCTTCAGTTGGCATTCATTGTTCCCTTAATGAATTGTAGCTCCCCACCGCCGGCAGCACTCATGCAGGCCCAGACCATGACATTCCCACCACCACGCTTGACTGTAGGCAAGACACACTTGTCTTTGTACTCCTCACCTGGTTGCACGTCCCACACGCATCTGAACCAAATAGGGTTATCTTGGTCTGATCGAACCACAGGACATGGTTCCACTAATCTATGTGTTCAGTCTGCTTGTCTTTAGCAAACTGTTTGTGAGCTTTCTTGTGCATCATCTTTAGAAGAGGCTTCCTTCTGGGACGACAGCCATGCAGACCAATTAGATGCAGTGTGCGGCTTAAGGTCTGAGCACTGACAGGCTGACCCCCCGCCCCTTCAACCTTCTGCAGCAATGCTGGCAGCACTCATACATCTGCACGTGCACTCAACTTCTTTGGTCGACCATGGTGAGCTCTGTTCTGAGTGGAACCTGTCCTGTGAAACCGCTGTATGGTCTTGTCCACGGTGCTACAGTTGAGTTTCAGGGTCTTAGCAATCTTCTTATAGCCTAGGCCATCTTTATGTAGAGCAACAATTATTTTTTTCAGATCCTCATAGAGTTCTTTGCCATGAGGTGCCATGTTGAACTTCCAGCGACCAGTATGAGAGAGTGTGAGAGCGATAACACCAAATTTAACACACCTGAGACCTTGTAATGACTCACATAACACCAGGGAGAGAAACTGGCTAATTGGGCCCAATTCAGACATTTCCACTTAGGGGTGTACTCACTTTTGTTGCCAAGATATAATAAAATATTTACAAAAATGTGAGGGGTATACTCACTTTTGTGAGATACTGTACACACACATATACATACATCCCACCTCCCTCCCATCCCCACTTACCTCTTACCGCTTCTGCGGGCTTATTATGCAACTTCTCACACACTGTGCGAGCAGCCCCGATACCCTCTGTCTCCCCGTGCTGGTTCAAAATTGTTTAGAAAGGACCCTTTCAACCTGGACGGCACTGATCCTGGTCGGAAGGGCCATTTCTAAACAATTTTGAACATGTACAAGGAGACAGGAACAAGAGGTCACACCGGGCCCCATAGCGGCATGGTCCTTGAAGTTGCACCAGGGACTATGTCCTGTTGTTTATGTAACAGCTTATTATATTTCTTATAATAGCTAAAGGACACTAAGATGCACTCATAAATGATGATTTGACACTAAACCAAGAATGATTATTATATGATTATAGTTATATAAGACATTTTTTTCTCTTTTACTTATTATGGCACTATCAATAGCAGCAACTGATCATGGATAGTTTACATGATCATCTTAGCAAAGGCAGCCTCTCTGCCACCATACCAAACACAGATCATGCTATTGGGAGATCGAGCTTCAATGTAAGCTGCTGGTCAGTTTCTCTGATCCCTCCATCTAGGTCAACAGCTTCCATATCATCAACAGCTGTTCCAAGGCATCACGTCCCCTTGATAGGCAGAGTGCAAGGATATGATATTATATCCTGAAGATCAGAAGCTGCTATAGAGAAGGTGACCTGGGGTGCTGCCCTGGGTTAAGCCTGGGGCAGCACAGAAGATAAATAAGTTGCTAAACATAATGTTACAAGTTATGTAATGTTTATGTAATTATTAATTATGTATTTTTATGTTTATGTAATTATTATAAACATTATGTAAAGATCATGTAATAAACAATAAAGCGAGCTAAGTCTTGTTATTGTGACATCACTTGCATAAAAACATATTTGAGAGGCTCCATATTGCACTGATAACACTGCAAAAAAAATAAAAAATAATAATAATGTAAAAATGTAAAAAACCCATTGCCCTAGCTCTACATGTAAAAAGTATACCCCCCCCCAATCCGGTTCACTACCCCTAAACCCATGAAGCCATAACATGTAAGGGATGAATGTGGCCCCCTGGGAAATTTAAAAATAGCTATGTAGGGTAGGTCTGTAGTCAGGGGATTTTGCAGAACCTAAATTTGGTCATTGTTCAACGGTGGCACCTATAGTGTAGGAAAATTTTTTAAAAAATTGCAACAAAGAAAATGTTTTTCTCAGTGTTTTGAGTTCAGCACTCAGAATTACTCTTTTTTGCAAGTTTCCATGGTGTCAAATGAAAGTCCTTGTTGTTCTGAAAAAATTTGTGATTTGTGTGGGTACATCAGACACCCACATATGGTGAAAATGGCTCTGGGCCGTAAGTTATCAAAAACCCCTGGGCCTGAAGGGGTTAAAATGTTTTTGGTTTTTTTTGTTTCTCGGGCAGAAAACACCGTGTAATCTGTACAGTTGCCTAAATGTATCAAGTCATAAAACATGGTTGTAATGTCTTCTGCTCTCCTTAATGAATACTTTGTTAAAATATATTTTCTATGTTTTCCACTGGATAATTCTATTTGCTACTTGTTAGGGTGGAAGGGAACATGGAGCTATGGCAGAAATCATCTTACTGAGCAATAATAACACAATTAAAGAGTCAATATTCCAGGGAAAATAAGTAAAATGATAAATGATAAAGCCTTAATCTATATTTAGATTGGATTACAATGTCAGACATATTTGTTAATTTGGTGACTAGAATAGATGTGGCATATCTTCAGGAAAAACATCAAAGATAATAATTTACCAGCACATTAAAAGCCATCTCTGTAAATAACTGTATTCTATATGTATAACATATGTTCAAAACAGTATTTAATGCATATCTCATCTACATATAGTACAATATAAATTGAATTCATTCATATCTGTTACTACCCAGATAAATTGTTTACTGTATATAATGTTTGGTAGGGATGGGATTTTTACATAAAAAAAACTGTCTGGAACCCACACAGAGAATCAGCTCCGTATGCTACAAGGTTTATATGTAAGATGGCGTCTTGGTTTATGCATACCTCAGTGTCTTAAAAAAACAACAAAAAACTTCTGGTTTAGGACAGTGTTAATTCTTTGACGAATTTCAACTTTGTTAAGATATAGAGGCTCCAGCTACCATACACATCTAAAATTTTGAAAACAGTATAATGTATTTTAGATACTGCACATATTATTTTTTTGTTAACATTTTTAAAAGTTCCTACAAAAGTTAGAGCTGCTTTTATACTTCTTCACTCAAACCATTTTTATTTATACAGTTTTGCTTGTACACGAATATCCCTGGTATATTTCACATTCTTGTATTTTTGGTTGAAAAGTGATATACATTTCTATTTTGAATACTCTGTGTTTTAATTGAATTCCTCAACACAAAGACAGCAACACTCCACAGTGTATGTATAATCACCCAGATATATTTGTACCTGGCCGCTATCTACAGTATATGCCATGAAAATGTATGGCATGAAAATATTTAGTTTGTAGTTAAATTACAAATGAGTGCCTCACCCTACTTAAAATAAATGATAGTGGCATCTTTAGCATTACCTTTTAGTAATGTAATTAAGCCATAATGACAATTACTGAAAGGTACTTAATTTGATGAATTTGCAATATTTACACTAATTAAACCCCATAAACTTTGATTTGACATTTACCACTTGCTTCCCAATGTGAAAATATGTGTAATTTGTAGTTTTTGAAGTATTAATGGTTTGCTTTTTTGTGTTACTCCTGTCCTATACACCATAGTGAAACATTAGTATTCTCTACATTTGGAACCATGCCCTCAACTGGTTAACTTTTGCTGATCCTCCACAATATTCAGTTATATATAGATTTTTAATACTGCACTTGAGTAAAACATTTGCAAAAATAGCTCATTAAGTAGTTAAACATTATGTGGAATTTGATAACTCTTCTTACTCCATCCCACCTGATGATGTCCTTGACTTATCCTAAACATTTCTGGAACAGGAACAGGACAACCAGCAAATAATTAATGATATTGGTGTGGATGCTCTTCTACAATCTCCACACAATAGGGCTAATAAGGAGTAACAGTGGCAGAACATTATCAGGGGAAACCAGTGACACTATAAATAAAAGTGCCAAAGTATTCGTTTTTCAAACATATATCGGATTTTTGTTTTCATTTGTTAATTTTACAAAAGGAGATATACAAAACAAACAGAAGGCATACATACAGGGGCGTACCTAGTGTATTTGGCACCTGGGGCGGATCCTGTATGTGGCACCCCCCCCACAAACACTTTAAAACTGCATAGCTTCTATCGTTATATACTGGTGTAGACATTGAAGGTGGTACAGCATTACTGTTATCATTATATATTGAGGCAGACATTGACGGTGGTACAGCATAACACCTATCACTATATACTGAGGCAGACATTGATGGTGGTACAGCGTAATCCCTATGACTATACATTGAGCCAGACATTGATAATAGTGCAGCATAACTCCTATCACTATATACTAAGCCAAACATTGATGTGGTGTAGGCCTACCACTTCATTGTCTGGCTTAGGGATGCACCGGAACTTCTGGACTGAAACCGAAAATGCAGCATTTACCTGTCCGAAACCGAATATGACCCCCCACCATAAAAAAAAATCTCACAGTTTTATTTAAAGTAAGTAACACAGTAAAATAGGACAAAAAAATCCATTAACAATATTAATATATATATATGATTGTTAACAGCAATCACACTCCTATCATGCCCAGGCATACCCAGATTCCAGCATGTACTAGCTGACTTGGCATGATAGGAGTATGATTGCTGTTAGCATCTATATACATCTATCATATACACAAACACTTTAACAGTCACTCACTAATTCACACTTTCATTCACATAATTAATTCACACAATCATTTATTCTCTCACCCATTCACACAAATTTACACATTCATTAATGCATTCTCACAAACTCATTAATTATCTCCCTCATTCAGACAATTCATCCACACATTCACTCATTCTCACTATCTACCTTTCCCCCTTTTCTACCCCCTTCTCACTATCTACCCCCTCTCCCTTCACACTATCTAACCCCCTCCCTCCCTCCCCACTATCTAAACCCCTCCCCACGATCTACCCCCCTCTCCCTCCCTCCCCACTATCTACCCCCCTCTCCCTCCCTCCCTCCCCACTTTCTACCCCCCTCTCCCTCCCTCCCCACTATCTACCCCCCTCTCCCTCCCTCCCCACTTTCTACCCCCCCTCCCTCCCTCCCCACTATCTACCCCCTCTTACCCCCTCTCCCTCCCTCTCAACTATCTACCCCCCTCTCCCTCCCTCCCCACTATCTACACCGCTCTACCTCCCTCCCCACTATCTACCCCCCTCTCCCTCCCTCCCCACTATCTACCCCCCTCTCCCTCCCCACTATCTACTCTCCCTCCCTCCCCACCATGTACCCTCTCGCCCTTTGTTGTTAAAGGTTTTGGACTTACCATTCCGAAGCACGACGCCTCAGTCTTCCTGCTCTGCCGCTGCTTCCTGCTCTGCCGCTGTGCTGCTTCACTGCTGAGCGCCGAAATATGACGTCATAATGCCGGCACCACGACGGAGTTAGAAGCCTCGCGAAGGAGACTGAGGGGCGGCGAGCGGTTGCTAGGCACCCCTCTGTCTCCCCCGCGTAAAAAAAAAAATAATAAAAAAAAGACGACGTTGCCGGGGATCCGGGACATGTGGTCACCCTAGCCTGTGGCACCCCCCTGATGAGCGACACCCGGTGCAGAACGCCCCCGCCCCACGCTAGGTACGCTACTGCATACATAACCTAGGAAATCTTTTCTTTTGAGCCTGTTCGCAAGTGCATGTTGGCAAATAGTGAGTTTGCAGCAGTTTGTACTAAAGTCAACTTAGGTTAGCACTTGTTTATGTATGTTGAAAAAAAATCTGATTTATTAACCTTAACTTAGTTCCAACTCAACAAATACACCTTGCGAGTTCCCCTTCATAAACATTAAAAAAGATAAAACAGCTATTGAAACAACAGTTGTGTGTCTATCTAATGTAGGTGGATAGTTTTGTTTAATAATTGGAGTAGGTCTGTTTTAATTTGGATAACTAAAATGATCATAGGTAATTAAGTAGGTCATAAACTGATTCCAACAGGGAATACTATTGAACTTGTTTTAATAGAAGTACCAAATAGCCCACTTTATATAACTTCAAATAGCGGGAGGAACAGTTTTCTACGGGGTGCGGTTAGAAAGAGAAGAGCTTTAGCAAGACTTTTTATGTGACTTTGTGACCATTGGTAGTTAATTACAAAAGTGAGAAAAGCATTTAAAAAACATTGTATTATATATACACAGATTATAAAACATTTTATGTTAAAAGTTATTTGGTAGGGCCGCTCGCAAGCCAAACCCTTAAAAAAGCATACACATGATTCGGATTCCAGGGTGTTTTCTTGTATTCCTACATATGTCTAACCTTGAGAGACCATCTTGGATAATGGTTCAGTAATATAAGTGATGTTACTTTTTTACAAGGCACCTCAGTGGGGTCTTAAACCCAGTCTCCGATCCAACCCTTTTGGAATGTATGAGAGATGACAACATTATTTTGGCAATCTGGTATTCAGATGCTAACCTTGTGAACCACTACAACTAATGGAAAAAGAGCAAGAAAACATATACTTCAGGACTTTCACATTTTTCAAATTCATGCAATAAACAGAAATGGTTTGTTCTAAAAAAGGTTTTAACTAAGTAACAATACACTCACTGTAGCCCAAAACAAGATATAGGCTGTATATCAATCCTTTAAAATGCATACGTTTTGTAAATGCTTGCAGTAAAGGTTGTGCACTGTTGTTTTGCAAAAATTTAACTTTTTGAATATGTTCCAAATGTAATTAGAGCGCATTTCAATGTGCATTTCAAATGCGCTCCTTGCATGTAATCAAATTTCAATGCATTAAAAGTTAGCAATTCTTTAAACCATGGAGATGGAGTCCTTCATTTGCAACATGCCCTCCATCTTGTGTTTATACTCACTCTTACACAGCAGGCAGCTATCCAGATTAACAAACTGAAAGCATACTTCATCTCAGGGAAAAGTGAGCTAGCTAAGGCAGCAAAACAACATCTGAAATCTGTTCAAATTCAGGCAGGTGGTATCTGTTATACACACAAAACAGTGGGAATTTTAGACTTAAATTCCAGTCTTGCATGACATTTTCTATTAATTATATTTTAGATAAAATAGTCCATACACAGATAATTCATTCTCTCATGCTGTTGGGAGACAGAGAGAGAAGGAAGTCTTGCTTTACAGAAAGGAAAATGTATTCAACAGTCAGCCAGCAGACTTACATATATATATGAATTAAAACGCCAGCCATATATATAAAAAATGAGAGCAAATGCCTTTCTGGTGCCTACGATGAGTGTTACTATATTTTTCTTGCCTGTCTATAATAATTATTCTTGTACTATTATTATGTTTGTTGAAACTCTATGTGACATATTTGCTATGTAATAACAAAGAAACACATCAATATTACCATGCACGTTATATATAAGGTAGATTGGATGCTTTAGATGTGCACAAGATTGGAACACAATAGCAAAGTCTAACAGAAACTCTGATTAATACAGGTCACTCCATTGGGAGTAGGGAGTACAACATCGCAGTTGCTGCCTCCCTGTTTGAGGACGGATGCCAAGACATATGAGTAAAATTACTGCACATACTCATGGCGTCCGAGTGGAGTACTAATGGGATGCCAGGGCACTCAGAATAAACAGGAAGGTATACACCCTCCTTGTTTTATTGACACACTTTTAGCTGTCTTTGTTGCTGTTTTTAGATTTCCTACACTAAATGTGCTCATGTTACCCCCATTTTAGCGATTCAAAATGAATCACTAAAATGGGGGTAACATGAGCACATTCAGGAAAAGTTGAGGTTGAGCCAAAAGGCTCAATTCAACTTAGAAGGCCTCATTAAGACTATCCCTGGCATGTTTCTCCTGCACAAAAGGCTAAACTGAGCCTGCATTGTGCATATTTCAATCAGTGAGGTGGATGGTGCTGCAAGGGGAACAGGGTGCAAGACTAAGGTAGTGAAAACAAAAGTTTACTCTTCACATCAAATCCTAATGGTAGCCAGATAATAATTTCTCTTTGTGTGATGCTGTTTATGTGGAGGGAAAATAATTATAACTGCTTTACAAGCATAAGAACGTTAAAATGGTGAGCCTCTTGCCAAGAATATTCATACGGTGATCTTGTTATCAAATTGTTTATCTCAATGGGAGAAACTGTTACTGATATTTCTCAGTATGTGAGATATCAGGCTATGGATGAAACAAAGGCTTACAATTTGGTATGCGAAAAATGCAATTTCTCTTTGAATCTGCTCTCTTATGTCATCAAACAGCCTATGCAGCAGTGGTGAAATTCTACCCAATGTTTTTATGTTTTGGGGTTTTTCGCAATTTAGGGCAATAAGTGCAATTAGCGTTTTCCTATTTCAAAACAATTTTTTTTCTGTGCTCCCTCACGTGGGATTTGGGGCATCTTTGAAGCTGACCAATGCAATTTATTCCCTCAAACCATATATTTCTGAAAACTAGGAACCCCAAGGTATTTCAGATGCTGGTATTTTAACCCTTTCCATGCACATTTTTTTACATGAATTGTAAGTCTTGCACACTTTTAATGCGTGTTACCAAGGAAAAACCTTCAAAGAAATCGTAAGGATACACTGTCAAAGGGATTATAATGGCAGTAGGCATCACTCCAACATCAAAAGACACAATGGGAAATGCAGTATATGTGTTCTCTTTTACTTAAATAATAATTCACACACATACATATATATGTTAACCGAATGCCTGCAATTTAAGTGAGGCACTGTGACAGCAAAGACAAATAACTGAAAAGGAAAAAAGTGCGGAATATAAAAACCAGCATTGCCGATTCATATACAGCAGCTGGCCAACTTGCTCAATATATTCCTAATCAAAGTGATTTCTCCTCCTCTAGAATGCTGTATTCGGCCTAGAAATGTTCTTTTGATTAGCAAGACATAAAGTTAAGCAAGGGGAAGTATTTTAGGCTGCTTTATGTTTTGTGGCCTTGCTGTAAACTCTGATCCTAAACTTGTCAGAAAAAGACTTCAATACATAAAGGATTCAACATCACTTTCAGAATCTCTTAACAGCAGTAAATTTTATTGGCTTTGATGCTATCTTACTTTTTTATATATAAAGGCACTGTTTACATTTGTTTCCATTAAAAAAATACACCCACATACACCAATCAGCCGTAACATTATGACCACCGACAGGTGAAGTGAATAACACTGACAATCTTGTTATCATGGCACCTGTCAGTGAGTAGAATATCAAAAGTGGTCCAATGAAGGAAAAGTGGTGAACCAGAGAAAGGGTCATGAGCGCCCAAAGCTCATTGATCTACATGAGGGGGCAAAATATCTTAATGCTGGTTCTCATAGAACAATGTGAGAACACACTGTGCATCGCAGTATGTTGCGTATAGGGCTGAATAGCCTCAGACCAGTCAGGGTGCCCATGCTGACCCCTGTCCCCTGGCGAAAGGGCCTGCAATGGGCACATGAGCATAAGAACTGGACCACGGAGCAATGAAAGAAGGTTGCCTGGTCTGATGAATCACATTTTCTTTTACATCTTGTGGATGGCTGGGTGTGTGTGCATCGCTTACCTGGAGAACACATGGCACCAGGATGCATCCATGGAGGCCCTACAATATTAGGCAGGCGGTCATAATGTTATTGTTGATCTGTGTGTGTATATATATATACATATATATATATATATATATGTGTGTGTGTATGTGTGTGTATATATATATATATATACCGTATTTGCTCGATTATAAGACAAGGTTTTTTTCAGAGCAAATGCTCTGAAAAATACCCCTTGTCTTATAATCGATGCGGGGAATTCTCTCTGACAGTCGGGGAAGAATCGCATAGACATCTACCCGCTGCCTGGACAACACACCAGGGAGTCAGAACCACCGGTAAGTTTGGGGGGGGGGCGGGGGAGTGTTAAATGGGGGGGCATAAGGCATTTCTGTAGGCAGAGTGCTCTATGAAATACCTTTTAACCCCCTTAATGCCACTCTGCCTCCAGAAATGCCTTTTAGCCCTCTATACGCTACTCTGCCTCCTGAAATATCTTATAACTCCCTATATGCCACTATGCCTCATACTATGCCTTTTAAAGCCCTAAATGCCAGAGTGGCATATAGGGGTATAAGGCATTTCTGGAGGCAGAGTGGCACATAGGGGGTCAAAAGGCATATCATGGCGCACAGTGGCATATAGAGGGTTAAAAAAGGCATATCATGGGGCACATTGGCATTTAGAGGGTTAAAAGGCATATCATGGGGCACAGTGACATATAGGGGGTATAAGGCATTTCTGGAGCAGATGTGCATAACTGGGGGGGGCAGGTTGGAAAATAAAAGGAAATAAAAACAAAATATTTTTCTCAATCATAGCTTTTATTTAAAAAAATTGTTTGTAATGAGTGTAAAGAATGCAGAGTGTAAAGAGTGTAAAGACAAATCGTGGTGGAGCTTCTTATGATCGTCTCCGTTATTCTGGAGAGAAACCCGGAATTTGAATTTCCAGATAAATTCGATCTGGACATTCTAGTGAAGGGGGCTTTTAATGACTTCCAGAAAGACCAGGAACGGCACCAAGCGGAGAAGCAGGACATGGCAGCCTTTTATAACACACCACCGCTGGGCAAGAAGGGAACTTGCAGCTACCTGACAAAGGCTGTCAAACCCAGCACCGAGGACCCGTGTGTGATGAGCTAAAGGTCCAGCCAGGGGACGCGCGCCTGCCTCCCCCAGCCGGTGGCGTCTCTAGGAGTTTTCAACATTATCTCTAATGCTTTTAAAATGCGTTGGTGGCACATGCTTTAAGTGAATAATACGGTGTCAGGTAGCAGAGGCTGTGAGCCTACCCCGTTCCAAAGGATTTCATTACAACAGCCAGTGAAGGACCACGGAACTGCAGTTTCACAAGAGCGTAATACAATGTGTCATTGTATCCCAAACAATGCAAAGTACAACGTCCGCAGGAGATACGCTGCTGTTTGTATGTAGGTGGAATTCTTTGCACAGATAAATACTTACCGCGTGTGCAGTGAACAAACATGTAATAATGATCTGCTTGTGAACTGGAGCAAAGCCACGTCTCTCCAACGTACAGCCGGTCCCAGTAACGTCGATGTGTTGTGTGATATAATGTTACAGAGAATGACAGTGTGGAGTGCAGTTGATTGCATTTTGTTCCACAGCAGATCATACTTTGTTACAAATAGTGATTTTTGCATAATGTACTTTGTTTCCTCGGATTCCTGTATTTTATGACATGTAACTGAAATAAAGAATGCTGATTGCTAAAAAAAAAAAAAATAAAAAAAAAAAAGAATGCATAGTAAAGTACTTACAGAGTGTTTGGGTACGTTAATATGCATTCTTCTATAGTAGGGTTTTCAAGGACATTAGACTGTCACGTTTAAGATCAGGTCTAATTCTAGTATAAGTAAAAGCAGTATGAAATAGACATTCTGAAGATTAATTTTTCCCTCCTATAAAAATAACAACTGAACATACACATGCATATGAAGATAATTTTAGATACATTATTTATAAATGTGCAATGCCAAAAGTAAACAAATGCTAGTTAAATATGTTAATGTGGAATGATTTTTAACCCATATTATGTGGTACATATGTACAGTATATCTGAGATATAACTTGAGTGGTAAGAGTCACACAATGAAGGGGTCCTTACATTTGTTATTTGTCCATTTTTTCTCTGCTGACTAATTAGTAAAGCAAACATTGTCCCACATATCCCTGCCTTTCAATTGTATGACTGTAATTTAACCCATTTAGGAAGCATTTTGAAAATGAATGATTTAAAAATCTATATGTAGTATTATTCAACAAGAATAATCAATGGATTTTAAGACCATTAGCACAGTTTCTGTCATCAATAATATTTATAATAACCCTCAGCCTATACTGCACAGTGATATATGTCAATCACTATTAAAGTTCACTAAAATTTGCATTGAAGAATCACTTATGAAATCATATTGCATAATAATCTTGTATCACCTATAATGGGCACAATGTTAAGAAACATAAACAGATGGAAAACTCTAAAAGTAATTCCATGATATAGTATGTATTTGTTCAGATCAAAAGAGCAATGTGTTTGAAGGGTATTGCTTTGTACATAATACTGTGTATTCTATATTTTGTCTGCCATTGTTCACATCAATTGCAGTCTGAGATATCCAATCAATAAAAGGCTTCTCTTCAGAGACTACCAACACAAGATCACCTTTCTGCTTTTCTTCAAACCACAACATATTAGTCTTGACCTTGTCACCAGGGTCAATAATAAAGATAAGCTTTCAAAAATAGCAGCAAGGAGTTCACAAAATCTCCCACATCACAAATTAACTTTATCATGGTCCAAGTAGGTAAGCAAATGCTAATAACATATTCAACAATGGCATTACCCTAAAATGTACCCATACAGATCTCTAGATACACAAGGAGCACTTAATCTACTTTTCAAGTCACAAAGTATGATAGTAACATTAATTAAATATACCACTCAACAAGAGGCCTGCTAGTGTGATTAAAAAGTGGGTACTGACCTAAGCAATTGAAATAAATTGGCATATACACTTACTGGCCCTTTTATTAGGTACACCTGTTCAATTGCTTGTTAACACATATAGCTAATCAGCCAGCCACATGGCAGCAACTCAATGCATTCAGGAATGTAGACGGGGTCAAGACACATTGCTTAAGTTCAAACCAAGCATCAGAATAGGGAAGAAAGGGGATTTAAGTGACTTTGATCGTGGCATGGTTGTTGGTGCCAGATGGGCTGGTCTGAGTATTTCAGAAACTGCTGATCTACAGGGATTTTCACGCACAACCTTCTCTAAGGTTTACAGAGAATGGTCCAAAAAAAAGAAAACATCCAGTGGGTGTCAGTTGTGTGGACAAAAATGCCTTGTTGATGTCAGAGGTCAGATGAAATGGGCAGACTGGTTTGAGATTACAGAAAGGCCACCGCTCGTTACAACCAAGGTATGCAGAATACCATCTCTGAACACACAACCTGTTTAACCTTGAAGCAGATGGGCTACAGCAGCAGAAGACCACACCAGGTGCCACTCCTGTCAACTAAGAACAGGAAACTGAGGCTATAATTCGCACAGGCTCACCAAAATTGGACGATGGAAGACTGGAAGAACGTTGCCTGGTCTGATGAGTGTCGATTCCAGCTGCAACATTCAGAAGGCAGAGTCAGACATAAACAACCTTGCATCACCGGTTCAGACTGATGGTGGTGGTGTAATGGTGTGGGGGACATTTTCTTGGCACACTTTGGGCCCCTTAGTACCAATTGAGCATTGTTTAAACGCGGCAGCCTACCTGAGCATTGTTGCTGACCATGTCCATCCATTTACCACCACAGTGTACCCATCTACTGATGGCTACTACCAGAAGGATAAATGCACCATGTCACAAAGCTCACATAATCTCAAACTGGTTTCTTGAACATGACAATGTGTTCACTGTACTCCAATGGCCTCCACAGTCACCAGATCTCAATCCAATAGAGCACCTTTGGGATGTGGTGGAAAGGGAGATT
Source organism: Spea hammondii (assembly GCA_029215755.1). Lineage (NCBI taxonomy): Eukaryota > Metazoa > Chordata > Amphibia > Anura > Pelobatidae > Spea > Spea hammondii. The sequence goes on from JARDYJ010000007.1 coordinate 32,404,424, forward strand.
CACATCATGGCTGTGTAGCCGACAAATCTGTAGCAACTGTGTGATGCCATCATATCTATATGGACCAAAATCTCTGAGGAATGCTTCAAGCACCTTGTAGAAAGTATGTCAAAAAGAATGAAGGCAGTTCTGAAGGCAAAAATGGGTCCAACCCGGTACTAACAAGGTGAACTTAATAAAGTGGCCAGTGAGTGTATGTTAAACAGTAATTCTGTTATGTAAAAGCAATGTTACCTAAAGAGATGAGATTTAATTGTATTCATTTTAATCACTATAACATACACAATATGGAAACATAGGTATGGGTAGGTCCACAGGAGAAGAGACATGCCACAAAAAGCAAATTATTTTCATAGGTTTGTGAAAATAATTTCTGTGCATAAGTCATTCTTTTCAAATGAGAATCATGTAAAGAGGGGTTAATTCACTGTTTTTATTATTTATTATGAAAGGCCAGACAGAGCTCGTTTCTCTTGACATAATGGCAATGCTGACTTTTACAGACTTATACGTAACTGTCCAGGAGACGCACTTTCTTTCTCCAGCCACTTCTCACCCACTAATGGTTTTCTGGGACTAGCTCCACCCCTACATACAGCCAGCAGCTCCCTTATGGTTGCCTATGATGGGAAGCCCCAGTTATGTATATATGGTCTCACTAATAGTCCTTGCCCTTAATAAGTTAAGTTATATTTCTAGCAGCTCCTCTGTAAATAGCTAAAATTGTGAATGTATTGTGCTGGCTTTACATCGATTTTGGTTCCCAATACGCTTCCCAAAAGTTCAAATGTAATCAAATTTAGCTAGTTTTCCCCACTGTTATTTCATTTTTTCTTTCCTTAGGTTTCTTTTCAGTTGACTACTTTGCGCTTTGTCAGCTGAACAGATTTCAATTTACTTAGCTGTCTCGAAGGGCTTATACGTAAACTCTCTCTCATGTCTTTGCTCAAATCAATAACCAATTACAGTTAAAAGATACAACTTTCCTGCCAAAAATATAGTTATTGTCCCTCATTCCAAATAAAGCATACACTGAAATTGTTAATTATGGAATAAAGTGGTTCAGAAAAAAGTCCCACAAAGAAATTGATTTATTCAGTTTGATTAACCAATCAAGTTTAATTCACCTTTGGTGAGCAACCCTCTTTGTTATGTTTGATTATAAATCCTTTTGATGGACTGTTAGAAAAGGTTGAATTTGGAATGTGAGCTATTTTTGTTCCTGGACATGAACCATGAGCAATATGAGAAACGATTTGAATTAGTTTATTTTTGAAACAACCAAAAAAAAATCTTTATAGACCTCTAAAAAAACTGCTTGGTGGAAGTTGTAGGACTAGTTTGGAGTCATGGCTCTAGAAGTAAGAAAGAGCATACTGGTATTAGGGTACCGATACTCTGTAGAGGAAAGATCGATGCTTATCTCTGTGGAGTATATGTAGTAACAGACGTGAAAGTCCAGAACTGAAGAGGAGCAAACTGGAAGAGTATGGCTGAGGTTATGACTGAGTAGACAAGAAAACAGTTAATATCCATAAAGCACTAAGAAGGTATGTAAACAGCTATGGCAGAACTAAGCACTGACTAGTAGACTTCATAGCTGCAGAGGAAGTAAGAGTGCCTGACAATTCTGCACACACCTGCAGGGGCACATATATCTCACCTTGTACAACCATAGTGCCTTTCTGTGGCTTAAACTGAAAGCTTGAGCTAAAGAATTGTTAGTACTTTCTTGGAAATAAAAATACATTTAGATGGAGATAATTAAACACCACACTAAGCTGATTTAAGGCAATGCCTATGCCTTCATAACATTTCATTGACCAGAGTGGGTGGTTAAGACCAAGGAGTCAGTGTGTGTCTAGTAGACTTCCGAAAACTATACAATTGTTAACATTTAATAATGCGAAAATGCATTTTTGAAATACCGGTATAAAATGACATTAGATTTTTAATGTTTTTAGGTAATACCAGTATTAAATTAAATAAAAAGTATGATGGGATTTGTCTTTAAATAACGGATTCAAATACCCTAAAATGGTGTGTTGTAATCAATTTTCAAACCTCTACCTAATAAACTATATTCTTAGGTGACGCTTAAGACAATATAGCTCTGAGTGTATTCTTTTTCTCCTTTTATATTCTGTTGTGTAGCAATCTTGCATATAACCACTACAGTTTCTAAGTATATCATGTCTGGACTTTGTGCCCCTTTAATGGGCTACGTAGTCCCTTCCACATTACTAGGTCATTCAGGGGTTTGCTCCTTAAAGATTAAAAACTGCCAATTATCTCCTGAAGCCCAATAGGTGGAAATCCTAACAAGCTGTGCCATAAAATTCCTACATACTTATGCATTCTATATGTAGCCACCTGATTTCATCCTATTTGTTCCTTTTTTTCAATGCTGACAATTTCTTTTGTGCAAGAACATTTCAAGATTCTGTTTCTTATATTTAACACATTTAACACTCAAGACAGAAGTGTTAAGCAAATCTCTAAATTTAGAATGGGGCTTCCAACTGCTTTGTGAACAGTTCTTACATCTGTTAATTTGATAATGTCACAATGCTGTGAAACTGAAGTAAAACTGAACTACTTTAGTAATGTTACAAAAACATGCTGGCCAATATACAATACAGCTAAATAAGTCCCCATGGCTCTCTCCTTCCAACTTCAGCAACATTAAAATGCAGACAGTGCAATACACAAAAAGGAAGGTATTTCTTCCCTTGTATAAAATATATTAAAGAGAATAAAGATATGAGGCAGATTTAATCAGTTAGCTGATATTGCTTGTGATATATGTCTGCATTTGAAAAAGATACTGACTTGTGTAGGTCAAAGTCAATATTTGCAATGTCTAGCACTGATAATTGCATTTGCGTACCCTTTACAAATTAAAGAAAACTTTTCCAATGCATCATTCGTGGAAAACTGTTTTTGTGCATTTTCAGCATGTAATTTTGCCAATGTGATATGATCAATTATCCAAGCAGCATTTTTGACACTGCTGCCTCTTAAGTTTTCCATAACAATCCAATTATTTTTTTCATATTATATTTATTTCTTTATGGATCTGTCTGGGCTTACAATATGACATCATATCCCAGGGTTCAGCATTAATCAATGGCAGCACTGCAAGACAGCACGGCGTCCAACTTCACTGCTGAACCCTGGGATATGACGTCATATTCCGGCGCTCAGTATCCCTGGTGGCATCACAGGCCTTGTGTATCACTGCTACCTTGCAATGCTGCCAGCTAATAATACTGAGAAGCAGCATATATGATCTCTCCAACTGGTCCTGCTTCTCCAGCGGCAGGCAGATTAGTCCTCCTCAGAGGAGGCAGCCCAAACTGATCTGGTGCCTACCTTGTTTATAGGTAGCACCAGCCCTGACTACAAGAATGTTCTGCCAAGTCACATGTTGTGTCTATACGTCATGTCATAGGCTTTACCCATGTGTGTCTGTCAGAAGCCTTAGTTGATTTGTAATTTATTTTACAATTGGATATACATTTTCTTTGTTAATGTCAATTATGAGGTAAAGGCAAAGGAACAGAAACAATCACAATCAACACAAACTTTGTTACAGCATTACAAATCATGTCAATTGAACAGAACAGATTGTAGCCTAGCAGAAATGGTCTAAGTGTATCTATAAGGACAGATATATATATATATATATATATATATATATATATATATATATATATATATAATTATGAAACCAATAAAACTTGTAAAAATATCACACACAAAGACAGTACACTCAGCTTTTCCTCGTGCTAAATTTAACCTTTCTATTATGCCAGTGAGCAGTAACTGCTGAATATACTTTCTTATGTTAGAAATTCATCTGCTGAATTTTCAGATTAAAATCCATCTTAATGTCCTATTTTCCCAGATGAATAGACTATTTCCTAAAGACATTTCTCAAATTTGCTCTTATGACACAATTCACTAAATCAGAAGATGTAATTGTCTATATTTTAATTATGTTCACACAGCGGTGTGTATAATTAGCCCCCATTTGCAGTGTGCCATAGTAGCACTTTGGAAGAACATGAAGTTTCTATGTTGGGGGATGAAAATTTCGAAAAATAGATAGCATTTAGAATGTCATCATTTTCATCTGAAAAAAATCATGGTAAATTAAATATAGATTATTGCCTTGTTACCTGAATAAATAACACAACTTGCATATAGTAACACTAGAGTATAAAATACCAATGGGACTCAAAATGGGAAACAAAACAACTCTATAAGCAAATAAAATGTCACAAAGCTGATTTATCTTAAATGAAATATGCACCTTACTTATAGACATGCCAGTCTGCTCCCCTGGTATTTCACTGTACCCCTCAGATGTGCCACTCTGCTCCGGTGATATGCCACTCTGCCCCCACAGATATGCCACTCTGCCTCCTGACATGCTTTTTGCCCCCCCCATATATGCCACTCCGACCCCCAGATATGCCACTGTGTTCCCCTATGTCACTCTGCCCTCAGATATGCCACTCTGCCCTCAAATATGCCACTCTGCTCCCCTAGATATGCCACTCTGCTCCCCTAGATATGCTTTATGCCCCCTGATATGCCACTTTTCCCCACCCCCTCAATTTACCAATCCATCCCCAGACTCCCTGGTGTCTCGTGGGGGCAGCCAGTGGACATCTCCGTCATAGAAGCCCCGGCGGAAGTGCCGGCAGCAGTGGAAGTTGACTGCACGCATGGCACCGATGTTCATCGGCTGCCAGAGAGGGGGATACAGGTCCCCTGCAGCACTGCAGGGGATCCTCCTCTCTGGCAGCTGGTGAACGTCTGCGAGATGCACCCTCCGCTGCTGCTGTCCGGTACGTCCACTGAGGCTTCTATGATGGAGCACCGGAAGGTCATGTAATGCCAGCGCTCCATCATAGAAGCCCCGGCAGAAGTGCCGGCAGCAGCAGGGGTTGTCTGCATCGTGCAGACATCCACCAGCTGCCGGAGAGAAGGATCCATCTCCCCTGCAGCGCTGAGGGGGACCTGGATCCTAACCCTGCTGCTTGCCCACAGCAGGGCTAAATGAAAAAGAGAAAAGAAAAAATGTCGGTGCGCTAAGCTAGTCTCAGGCTCAAATAATACAAATGTATAATATGAGGCCTACCAAACAGTGTGAGCATGCTGCAAATACAGTGTGTTGGCTGTACAATGTATACATTTTTTGTACTAAATGAAAAAGAAACACCTGCCCAGCGCTGGAAACTGCAGGCCCTGGGCGTCGGGCCATATGAATCGCACATTCCTGCGCTAAACCCCCGATTATATGCCACACCCCCACTTTAAAGACTTTTAAGTCTTTAAAAGGGGGGATGCGGCCTATAATTGGGCAAAAATGGTATATGGTTATGTGTCTGTGAACTGAACAGAAAATATGTCATATGTTGTTTATGAAATAAAAGGATAGAACCAGATGTCAGATGAAGACCCAGTGGTGATATACAAGAAAATCTGTGTAGGCTAACACTATCGGTCTCTCAACTCTCTCACGCGCTCTCTGTTTCCCTACCTTCTCTGCTGATGCAATTCTGCTTCTCCCAACCGCATCCACATCTTCTTCATCTCCTATTTTCTCTTCTACCTTTGTCCACATCTCCACAGACATAACCCTGTGGGATCAGAGGAGGACGTCACCTCAAGCGCTCGCTCAAGTTCCACTCGGTTATGTCTGCAGAGATGCGGGCGAAGAAAAAAAAATAGCAGATTTAAGATAGAAGAGAAGTATGAAGACGATGCAGGAGCAGAAGTGGTCAGCAGAAGTGGAAGTGGTCAGCAGAAGTGGAAGTGGCCAGAAGAGAAGGTAGGGAAACATTTAAAGAGGGGGAGAGATAGTGAACAAGAATGCAAGTGTGAGAAAGTGGGTAAGAGTGTGAGTAAATGTAGACCCACACATTTCGGAGACAATTCTGAGCTTTTTGCTTAATTTTTGTCCGATTTGTCTTTGTTTTTGGTGCTTCGCATGAATCGACTAATTTACCAAAATATCACATGCACCTCTAGATTGTAAGCTCACCTGTTGTCTCTGTAGGCCAATTTGTTATGTTACATACTACTTGTTTATGTCCTGTCTACCCATTGTACAGCGCTACGGAATTTGATGGCGCTATATAAAACAATAAATAATAATAATAATGATAATCTCGTACGAATCCAAATGCACAAGTCTAACAGATAAGTATTCTAGAGCACACCATGGCAAAAAATAACTATTGATCTTGCAATATTTAATGTATTCTCTGCATATACCAGACACTGTAAACACTAGACTTGGACAGTGGCTGTTTCCATGCCTCCAACTCTCTGAGGGTAAGCAGAATATGTCAGGAAAACATACACCCATACCCAAGGTTACTACAGAAAGCTCTGTGGGCTTTAGTATTTGCTGCCTTAGAGTTCATCGTAGTAAAAATCCAATTGCTGCTGTAGACTGAAATTGCAGTTTTTATCTTTTCTTGAAGTAATAAGTTTGACACTATTTTGGATAAAAATCAGTCAAGATCATTAAATTCTGTAAATGTATGTTTTCTAGAACTTCTGCTAATATAGAGGCATGATTAAATGATCTTCTGTAAAGTTAGCAGCACTATAGGATGGATTTACAGATACAGCTTAAATAAATAAGCCATATTTCCATATTTGTATTTAAAAATGTATTGTGTTAAGCAAAGAAAATTACTGGATGCAAACAATTGGGATGACTCAACAGAATATTTATGATAAATCAAGTTCCTCCTTGAAATGCACCTAATATAGATCTGGGGTGGAGCAGGAATGATAGGAGAAGAAAGAAATATATAATTCCCACTTTAAGACTTCATAAATGTAATGCTGTAAAAAACAGTTGTGCCACAGTTTACATATTTGTGGTGTTTTGCCAAAGTTTACATAAATATAGTGTTTAGAACACAAATTTTAAATTTTGTTTGTCAATTCAGTAAGAATATTCCCTTTCTTCAAATTGTTAGAGATGCATGTGATATTTTTTAGCCCAAATTAGACCTGTGCATTCAGATTTGTATGAATTTTAACAAAAAATTTATATCATTAATTGGTACGCATGTCCAAAAACGAGGACGAACCATAAGAAAAACAAACACGAAACAGAGAGCTCCAAATTTTTGTTGGCGTTTTATTGTTAACATGATGCTTTAATGCATAGTGGCAAAATATAATGTCATATCCCAGCATTCCATTTTTGTAAATATGTAATACAGATATGGAGAACAAAATATTAGACAATATGTTAGAATAAAATTGTTGTATATACTTCTCCTCTCCCAAACCAATACCACCAATTTACCCCAGCAAAAATGTCCGTGCTAAAATATTTATTTTCCAGAAAAGGAAATAGTAAATAATTAACATGGTCAATATCAGGACACCAAGCGAGGTTCAGATATTGTCAATAATCTGACAGTTCTGTACGTATAGTCTGAACTGGAAGTGTAACAATATAAAAGAACATTTAGTTAAGATTCTGCAGGTCATCTGAAACCCTGAGTATTGAATACCACAATAAAAATACATTTCTATATTTCAGTTATTTTACTTGTGATGTATGGACTAGCACTATGCTCTTTTGCTCTGTCTTTAATTGTTCAAGGATCTTCAATGACTGTGTAGGTGAACAGCGAATGGGTGTTTTACAAACAGTGGTTTGAAATATACCCTTCCTAATGTTCTATTACGTTTTTGTCATATGAATATGTCTGATTGTATGTATTTCCCTTTTTAATACAACATTCCCTTACATTCTCACATGTGATTTCCCCTACCCCTTGAAATGCGTTTTATTTTTGCCAAGAGTGGATTTTGGAATGTCTGTCCCTAATGCTGTTATCCATAGGACAGGCGCATAACATCTGACATGTTTAATTAACAGCTGAGTTGTTTTTTTTAGTTTTAATGTAGTAATATAACAAAATCAGCATGAACATTTACATGCAAGAAGTTGTGAAAAGGGGAGAATTAAATTTATGAAACATTCCATCACAACAGCCTTTAGTGAACATAACCATATTGTGTAGACCAATATTGGGTTTAATCCAAACTTCAAGTGCAAAAAGGGATCTAGATGGTAATATTATCTAGGGATATGCAATTGTTCTTAATTGGTTACTTGCATGTCTTGTGTAATCAATTGCAGAAGTACTGGAAATGGATTTAATCTTTAATTGCAGTGGGGCATTTTAAACCTAAATAGTTTTTCTCATTTCAGCCAGCTTTAAACGTGGACAACAGCAGTGTTGGCTTTCAGCCTGTACACTGAGATTTATAAATCGATCACAACCTGCTCTCAGTCACTTCTCAGATAATCTGTTTTCAATCCTCTGCTCTGATTTTTAATTGGGTGTTTCTCTATTAGCACTTCATGTTATAGATCAGCACAAGTTAAATCATCCTGTGCACCATCTTGAACACCTGTCCCTGTCTAGTTGCAATCTCATGTTAATATTCCCTTAAATGAAGGTGATTGTTCAGAAACTCATGCCCCCTTTAAATCTCTTTATAATAAGGGTTTGTCTCAGGATTCAATAAAAAAAAATTCTAGAAAGGTAACAATCAATTTACCATAAAAAGTATTAAAGCAAAATACAATAAGATCTATGAGTTGTAAAAAGCATAAAGGGCATATGCCACTCATGTTTATTTAATTACCCCCACAACACACAGCAACTCCCCCTTCCCCCAATTAATAGCGGTCATGGGGGTGTTTGTTTCATTTATGTATTTACTTTTACTCAACTACGAAACCTAAAGAAAATAACTGTTAAATAGATTCAATGTTTGTCCTAATTTTAGAAATACCCAAGTTTTTCTGCTTTAAGTTTATGGGGGTTTTTTTGCAAGTTATAGGGGAATAAGTATTTTCCCCTATTTCAAAAACATTTTGGTAATCCTGTCCTCCATGTCCTTTATGGGTCCTCTTTGAAGTAATCATGTCCTCCATGTCCATTTTCAATTTACCTCCATCCATATATTTTTGAAAACTAGACACCCAAGAGTATTTCAAATGCTGTTATTTTAACACTTTCCATGTACTATTTGTACTACAAGCCTTTGCCAACATTTGTGGTAGTAATTTATTTTGTGTTATTTTTAACATACATTGTACTTCAGGTATAAATTTATAGCTCCTTGTATATATCACTTTAAAACAACACCCTAATAGGTGTTCAGCAATATCTCCTGCAGCCCCAGCTGCAGATTTCGGTGTTGCTGAACGAGGTGTTACAGCAACACTGTTTAAGCAAAGAAAGCAACCTTTGATTGATTTCTATGCTTATTTAATAACATGACGTGCCAGGCATGCCATTTGTCGTTAACTGACCATTTTTCCATGACGTGATTGGTTGTTAAGAGATTAAATATAGTGGACCTATAGTCCAAACTAAATTTGCATACCCATGCATGCCCTCACCTATTACTTGCAAATTTTAAAGCCACAGACACTTGCAAGCCGTAGCAAACAACTCACAGTTAATCCTTACCTGGACTGACCTTTCGACTTTGCATTACATTTTTTTTTACTACATTCGGGGATTAAGTCACTAAAATGGGCGATTAGCAAGATTGCAGGATGTCACATTCCTTGTATTGTTATGCTATACTCCCTAAAGTGAAGCATAAAAGTTGCTGTTTCTGACTTCATTTTACATGAATGGCCAATCCCAGTAATTGCTACTCCAAAGAGTAACTACAATATAATAGTATTTTAAATAAATAAGACAATAAAATATACATATGTTACATGATATCTTAAACCTATTGCTAACATTCTCTACACAGAAGGATAGTCAATGGGCAGCTATGAGACTGCAAAATCCACATTAAGAATTGTGTGTGCAACTATGGAAGACCCAGACTGGTTAAATTTGAAATGCCAAATCTAATTTAAAGGTAAGTCATCAACGTTTATTATCATTTTTAAACATGCTTTTCCTGCCAATATTATTTCAAGCCTGCTGGGAATGGTTTACAGCACGACAAATTAAAGACAGTGTTAAAACATTAAGCAGTCAGCTACATTAAACGATAAAAATTTCATGGAGAGATCTCATATGGAAATGCAACAATTCAGGTTAAAATCTATTATTTGATACTCCCAGCCGAATGTGGATATTCATGAGCTGTCCTTAAAGGATACATAGTCTTGATTGACTTAAAAGAAAAACAGTACAAAGTTAGATTATTATTATTTTATTTTTTTAAACGTTTTTATTGTCGCCGGTTAGAAAAACCAAAATACAAATTGACAGTAAGTCACGCAGTAAAGTGGAAAGAATACAAGAGTACAGCACTTCCATAGTGGTCATGTAACTGCTAAGGATACAGTGCTAAACAATGGAAAAGCGTACAAACGCCGATTAACGTGACTGGTATCATACTGCATACAAAGTAGCCACAAATTAAAAATGACATGCCAAGTGACACAAATGAAGTTTTCCATTTTTGTTGTGGGAAGAAAGAAAGAAGAGTAAGGAAAGAGAAAAAGAAAGAGCAGGGAGGGAGTAAAGGGTAGATGAGGAAGAGGGGAGCGGAGATACCGCCGCGACAAAAGTCAATCGGTAATCACAGGTACAACAATGGGGAGCCAGCTACAGTAGGTAGGAATTTAAGAAGCCAAGGATCCCAAATGGCAGAGAATTTGTGCAACTCGTGACGCAGTTTTGCCGTGATGTGTTCCATAATGATGAGATTCCAGATGGCTGATCGAATGTCGTTTGAAGTGGGGGGTGAGCCCTTCCACCTCCTCGCAATAGTAAGCTTGGTCGAAGTACATATTCTGTGGATAAGTTTGTGGTTGGACGACGTCAATTTCGGCTCCTCCATGTCCATAACTAATAAAGCCACCTCCGGGGAACCTTGGAGAGGTATGTCTAGTGATTGAGAAAGATTTTGAAACATTTCTTGCCATAACCGCTGGATGTGAGGGCAGGTCCACCAAACATGGAGATAAGTTCCTGAAGCACCGCAGCCCCGGGAACAATTCGCAGTGGAGGTCGGGAATATATGAGAGAGACGTAGGGGAGAAAGGTACCAATGTGCCACGACTTTGTACAGCCTTTCCTGTACCACAGTGCAGACCGTGAGCTTATGGATATTGGACGCCGCTTTTCCCCATTTTGCAACTGGGAAGAGTTGGTTGAGATCTGAATGCCAACGCTGTCTATAAGACGGTGGATCGGAGTATCGAACTGTTAAAAGATGGCCATAATACGTAGATATAGCAATTCAAACGTTGATGTGACACGAAGCGTTTCTCGAATATTGTCAAATCAGCTAGAGTGTGGTTTGCTAGCATGGCTAGCAGAAAGTGTCTAATTTGGAGGTAGTGAAAAATTTCCGAGGGAGGTATGTCCAAACTCTCACGCAGCAGCTGAAACGACACAATCCCCTGCTGGCGCACCAAGAGGCCTGCCCTCACCAGTCCCCTATCTAACCACCACCGAAAAACTCGAGGATCCAAACCCGCTGGGAACGCTGGCTTATAAAACAAGGGGGTCAGAGGAGAAGGATCGCCTGCGAGAGAATATCGAAAACGACAGGAGCGCCATAGGCCAAGTGAGGCTTGCATCGTCGTTAGAAGACGGGCTGAAGACCAGGTTGAGGTATCCATCCACAGGAGTTGACTCAGCTGACCAGAAGTGATGAAGCCTCGTTCAATATCCACCCAGGGAAGAGTTCCGTCCGGCAGGGACCAGGCCTCCATCTGCGATAGGCAAGCAGCCAGGTAATACAAATAGAGGTGCGGAGCACTCAGTCCTCCCTTGGACCTGTGCATAAACATTGTGCGTTGATTAATTCTGGCTCATTTAAAGTTCCACACAAAACGAAAAACAAAAGATTGAAAGGAGTCCAGGTCGGGTTTGCGAATGGGGATAGGAAGTGCTCGAAACAAATAAAGAAGTTTAGGGAGAATGTTCATTTTGATCGCATAGAGCTTCCCTAACCAGGAAAAGGAGAATTTAGACCACTGCATAATTTCCTTGCGCAGTGTAGACAGCAGCGGCAAGTAGTTCACCTGATACAGTGTCGCTATAGAATTAGTAATGTTTACTCCCAGGTACGTGATAAATGAGGGTTTCCATGCAAAGTTGAAGTTGGATGCTATAGATTGTTGCACTTCACTCCTCAGATTGATGTTCAAAGCCTCACACTTAGAGTTGTTGACTTTATATCCCGATATGCCGGAAAACGTTTGAAGGATGGAGTATAGCTTGGGAACGGATATGAGAGGGTTCGTTATGGTCAACAAAACATCATCCGCAAACAGGCTGAGCTTGTAGTGACAGCTATTGCCAATGGTTCGAGACAGATGGCAAATAAGAGAGGCGACAGCGGACAACCTTGTCTAGTGCCATTGAGTACCCTGAAAGGGGGCGATTCGTGGCCCATAAGTGCAATAGACGCCGTGGGTGAATCATATAACGCCTGAACGCCTCTAAGAAATCTGCCCCCAAAGCCGAGAGTCCGCATCACCTCCCACATGTAAGTCCAATCAACACGGTCGAACGCCTTCTCGGCGTCTAACGCCAAGAGCATCGCCGGCTGAGAGGATGTAGTAGCCACTTCAATGAGGTCAAGAGTGCTCCTGATGTTGTCTGGGGCCTCCCTGCGGGGGATGAACTCGACTTGATCCGGATGGATGATAGTCGAGATGATTGAGCTTAATCGAGACACTAAGATTTTGGCGTACAATTTCGTGTCTGCATTTATGAGGGAGACAGGACGGTAACTCCCATAATTCGCTGGATCCTTCCCCTCCTTGTGAATGACAATGATTCTAGCCGCAAGCATCTCTTTGGGGATAGACGAGCCATCCAGAAACTTGTTATAGAGAGTCAAAAGTTTGTGATGTAGAACCGATGAGAATTTTTTGTAATAAGTGCCAGGTAAGCCATCCGGTCCCGGAGCTTTGGACAGTTTAACGGAAGAGATAGCCCATTTAAGTTCGTCATCAGTGATGGGGGCACTTAAGGAGTCTACTTGAGACGGAGCTAGATGAGGCAGAGGGATCGAGCTCAAGAAGTTGGTAATGTGATCTTTTCCCGATTGGTTAAGGGCTGCTTTGGCTCCATCATACAGCGACTTGTAGAAATCTGCGAACCTCTCCGCTATATCAGTAGGGTTAATCCAGGATACCTGTTTGTGATTTCCTCTGAGAGCGGAGACGTCGAGCCAACATAGCACTCGGCTTGTTAGCTTTATCGAAAAATCGCTGTTTCGTAATAAATTCAATTCTCCTCTCGTCTGTATGATGTCTCGGAGTGTCGCGTCATCCAGGGAACGTTTGTGCTGAGCTTCAAGGAGAGAAAGCTTGTCGGCGAGGGACTTCTCCTCCAAGAGGCGCTGACGCTTGCGGCGAGCGGGCAGTTTGATGAAGGATCCTCTTATAAAGGCTTTGTGAGCCGACCAGACTAGGAGGGGGTCAACCTCAGGCGTTTCATTGAAGTGGAAGTACTCCTGCAGGTCCCTCTGGATGTCGCCCCGCACAGATGGATCCGATAATAGAAATTCATCCAGTCTAAAACTCCGGGAAGCAGACGTAGAGTCCGGGAGACGAAAAGAGCATTCCACCGCCCCGTGATCGGACCACGTAATTGGATGAATCGCGGAAGACATGTCTGCTGTGATTAGATTCTGACTGAAGAGGAGGAAGTCAATACGGGAGTAGGAGCCGTGAGGATGAGAAAAAAAAGAATAATCAAGTGTTTTGGGGTGTAGTAGCCTCCAGACATCCACTAGCGCTGTGGTTCGGGCAAAATCTTTGAGATGCCGCGTATTGGGCGATGCGGTTGACGTAGATTGAGGACTCCTCCTGTCCAGGAAAATGTCCCATGTCCCCCGCCAACGATGATACGGTGAGTACGATACTGCATAAGAATGTCTGTCAGACGATGGTAGAAGGATTCATCACCAGCGGAGGGTGCGTAGACATTCAGAAGAACCGTGGGTTGGTTATGGAGAGATCCTGACAGCAGAAGGTATCTTCCCCACTTATCAGATAACGTCTCCTGAAGTTGAAAACCCAGGGAAGATCTAAAAAAAATACTAACACCGTTCCTTTTCTGTCTCGGGTGCGTAGAATGGTAGTGCGTCCTAAAGGACCTGTGCCAGAAGGAAGGGATGAAGGATTTGCGAAGATGTGTTTCTTGAAGCATAATTATGTCGCAATGGTGTTGCTGGTAATAACGAAACGCCAGTCTCCTCTTGTGTGGAGTGTTGAGGCCTCTTACATTGTGTGAAATGACCTTAACATGACCATAACATGTAACTGCGCATCACTGCGGTGTATGAGACGCTTGTCGGAGTGCTCCAGCAATAGGAATCGAAATAGTAGCGGTAATGGCACCCGGTATCTCCAAAGAGAAAGGGGACAAGAAAGGGGGAAGGAGGAAGGGAAGAAAGGAAAAGAGTCACTTGACTCCGAACATCTACAGGTTCCACGGAGAGGCAAAACCAAGCGACGGTTAAGTAATAGAATGACCATACCGGTCAACAGGGGGATCTAACCGACCACGGAGATCAACGGCCATCCCAACCAGCCCTGTATGTCAACAAGAGCTCCACGTAGATAGGGTAAACACGCTTGTCGAAAACATAAAACACGACGAAAATGTAATTAAACTAGACCCAAATAGTGGCATTCGTGTGTAATAATAAAACAAAAACAGAGTACAAGCGGAGAATCACAAAATGAGCAAAATATCAGTGACGAATGTCAGTAAAGACTTAGCTGTCCTGAGGCATGAAAACCGCATACCAAAGGAATCGGCTGCGTCTCCGCTGCGTACAAGAATGCCGGAGGATGTGTAGAAACGAGTCTTCATGGAAAGATGAACTCGAAAATCAACAGGTGAGTATCAAGGTGCAGAGGAAAAATCAGTCCATCTCCTCATTGAGGGCGAACGACGGGCAGGAGCGCCGTCTTGTAGGGGCATCCGACCACGATGCAGGAACCGCAGCAGAAGCCGATCGTTGGGGTCTCTGGCGACCAGGCTGGAGAGGTGGTAGGTGAAGTTCCTTTAGCAGGGTTTCGGCGGCCGATAGAGATTTGATGGTGATGCTTCTATCATCCCTGGAGGCTTGCAGGGCAAAAGGAAACCGCCAAGATGATCGGTGAGTGGCTTAAACTCTCTGCGACGCTGCAGGGTCCTGGGCGAGAGGTCTGTAAATAGTTGTATAGCCGAGTTATCCAGCTTGGGAGTGATGGAACGTGCCCCTTTCATCAGTGACATCTTGACAGGAAAGTCCCGGAGCTTAGCAATAATGTCCCTCGGCCTGTCCCGGTTGGTAGGTCTCGGTTGCAGAGCCCTATGTGCTCTTTCCACCAAAATCTGTTCCGGAGGAGTGTCAGGTAGCAGCTGGTGAAATATCTTAGACAGCACGTCAGGAATGTCCAGGAAAGACTCAGGTACCCCGCGGATTCGGATGTTATCCCGGCGAGATCTATTTTCAAGATCCTCCTGTGCTTCATGTAGAGAGTGTAATTCGAGTTGTAAGGCCGCAATATCAGACAGCATGTCTTGCTGCGTCTTGTGTAGTGTGGTGTGGTCTCTCTCTCGAGGGTGTCGGTGCGAAGGCCGATGTCCAAAATATCCCGTTTCAGTTCTTTCATTTCGGATCGTATCTGATCCATGAGTTCTTGCTTTACCGTAAGAACTAAGTTCTTGATATCAGCTATGTCTTGTTTGGAGCATGCTGATTCCGCCACCATGTCGACTTGTAGGCCTAAGTGCGCAGGCGGAGAAGGAGCGGGACTTGGAACAGTTTACAGTTTTCTGTGGAAAATGTCCGGTACCGGCGTTTTCTTTGCAGACTTCCGAGCTCCACCAGGCATGCTGCGGGCTTTCCCCAAGTCGAGGAGAAAAATAAAGAGCCGATGAGGGTGCAAAACCGTAGCTAATGTAGGGCAGGATGGGAGAGCAGCATAACTATGCGACCATCTTGTCCCGCGGCCGGCCACACCCCCCACAAAGTTAGATTTTTTAAATCATTAACATAATTTTACGGAATAGCTCATTACTGATAGGCTGCATAAATTGTAATTTTTAGGTTGAGTTGCATAAATTGTATGTTATAATTATAATAGCCCTGAATTGTATTTTATTATGAATATCATTGCATTTTTCTAAAGCAGCAACGGATTCTGTAGCGCTACTTTAATAAAGGGTTTTAAGGTCATGAAGTTTAAAAGGTACATATTCACATAAAAAGCACCCTAGCTTCTTAAAAGTCTAATAGCAATCCTTAGCTGTGTTTGAAATTTCAGAGACATTTCAGTAGCAGTAACATTATTTTATTTTTATCCTTCTGAAATGTTAAAAAAATTTAAAGATTTGGACAAGATACATGGTAACGTAACCTGCAGCAGTTATCGACCACCTAAATGTTAATGTGTTATTTTATGAAAACATATTGTGGGTAATGCCCCTACTACTCAGAGTGTTTGATGCTCAAAGAATATCATTAGTCATTGTAATTTCTTCCATTCTATTAAATCCTTTATGCTGTACAATGAATAACATATCCTCCTACAATACATCATTCAATAACATATAAAGGTGAACATGTTTGTCTCCGCCTCATAAGCGTTGAAAACATGTTTTTGCTGAATTTTTAAGAAACACATTACAATTCTGGAACGTTTTCTGAATTGTTTAAATTTGTTATAGTCTCAAATTTCTGATCAGAAATACTGATTCTGAGAAACTGTCTATATGACATTTCCATTTAAACTGTAAAAAGCCAATACATCTTAAATTCCAGTAAACTGAGTATGCAAGTCAAATGCAGTGAATGAACCATATCTATTATCAATCACCAATAATAACTGGTGAGTTGTTAGGGATACAAATAACAGGATTACAGAAAAAGTTTATTTCTGAAATGTAAAATCATATACAAATAAATGTCATATAATCTGAAAGTAAATCAAATGTATACCCCTGGGCACTACAAATCATCAAGCCCTGCTCCCCGGCCATATTTCCCGCAGCGGTCAGTGTGAACTCCCCCGACATCAACGGGAACTCCCCCGATTTTTAGTGTTGCTATTATTTGGAAATGCATCAAATTGGCAACACTTCTGCTGAGTTAAAAAAAAATGTAAAAAAAGCTAATATTCACACTAGCTTAACATAGCATATTGACACCTTCTATAGCATAGCTTTCACAGCAAAGTTTCACATCAAGTATATTTGACTGTTCTTACCTTTAATTAAAATAACAAGGCACTGGGATAGTATTTCACAGAATATACATAACCAGGACAATACATATATGTTGGAATACTCTTCCACAAAGCATAAAGCTTTACCTTTGGTTGGAAACAATACTTGTTATTACTGACAGAGTATATACGGTAATGCCTTACTTTATTGATATAACATGTTACATATAACTTGTGAACAAGGGATGTCATTTACAAAGACAAATGTAATATCTTCATGCAAGAATTACAGATCAATACAATGTTCATAAACAATAAAACTAGCACTTACATTGCTCCTACTCTGCACAACATGATTATACCATCCATCCATTATAGGTACATCCAATATAGGTAACACTTGTGGGCCTGTTCACCAAGACAAGTGTAACCAAGCTTACCTGGATGCTAAGACTGAAACTTGCAAATTCAACTAACTCAACTAACAAAATATGCAATAGATTTAAATAAAGAAAGAAAACTATTTTTATATTTAAAAGTAAAAAGCCTGTATGCATTACCAATATAAAGCAGAATCATTTATGAAAGTGGAAATCATAATAAATACTGTTCCCATGTTTGTGTGACTCAAACTTTGACACATCACCTTAAAATGTCACCATAGCAGGGATTAGTGCTGATAAATACCAGCTATATTCAAAGTAAATGGAAGAAGAACAAAAGCTAAATGTAAAAGGGATCCAAAAGAGGAGTCATTTACTTTAATATAACATACAGGTTAGAGTCACTGATCACAAGATAGATTAGCTATTCAGGCATTTGGCAGAGAAAGTTAATTAAGTCATCTTGGAAGGCTGTCCAACACAACTCTGTTCAAGCTGTTAATTACAGCTACATAAATGGATTAAGTGACTTGTGTTAAGGAGGTCCTGCATAACACTACTGCTCTTGAAGATTTTAAGTTCAGTAGGTGACAGAAGCACAAAACTATTATGAAACACAGATGCCTCACTCTCCACAATCGACTGGAAGAAAAAATGTGATAGAATATTGGTTTGCCTATTTTATCTCAGTAATATCCCTAAAATAAAATATGCAAATAATAGTAACAATCCAAATTAAGAAAAAAACAAAAATCAATGGCTGACAATAAAAAAACATAGACAAAGAACAACATTGGTACTTAGAGTAATGGTAGGAAATTACTCCCACATAATACTCTGGGTCGACTTTAACAAATGTCTAAAGAGGCAGCTTCAGCCTAAGCATTACTTTAGGGAACTTCAACTGCCACCATAGTCTGGTGGAGGTTTGCTCATCTGAAGGCATAGATTTCCCCCTAAGGCTTCCTTTCTCATGTCCTGAGCACTAGTGTTGTGTTGGTGAGCACATCGAGATAAGACACCGTATGCTGGCATCAGATAATACACAGACCACAGAAGCTACACAGACCTCTACTATGTACAGGTGGGCTGGGGGTCCCGTGCAGGTGACATACAGTAGCTCTAGGCCCCTTTATAATTAAAGGCAGGTTATATTCGCGCTGACCATGGCTGTTCTGCTAAGTTTACTTCCATGTGCTTCTCTGTATTCCTACTAAAGTCACAAAGGTAAGAGGGTGTCACAAAATTAGAAAGGGCTATGTTTTCTGCCCCCCTATTACCCTGTGACTTTGTGTTTTTCATCAAGCCCTCTTAAATTAAATCATATTATAATACAATACATTATTCAAACTATAAAACATTAAGGAAATTAAATACAAGTATGATATCTTGAGATAGCATAGAAATGTTAAATTAGCCATGAGCATTAATGAAATGAATACTGTTATACATTTATCAAGTCACATCTGGCAGGATTGTAGGAACTTTACTGAAATGCAGTCAGGAAATGCCTTAGTGTGCCAGTCAAGTTTTTTCGTTCAGCATTACTTAAGAGCATCTGGAATTCATGCCATGGAGTGATGAAACAGGCAATGGTGGCAAGACAAAAAAGGGTCTTGGGTGGAAAGTATAATAATGCACTATAAAACAGGGTTGAGTGCAGTAAAAAAGATGATTTAGTTGAGCAGTTTCTGTCTTGGTTGCTATTCAGCAATCAAACATGTACAGGGCAGAAAGAAATTAAGCATATAAACAAAAAGCAGATGGGGTTGCAAAAACAAGATCATAGCATATTGGCCTTCATACAAGCCTTCCTTTCTCCTAAGTATATTACAGACATACCCGACAGTAACGTCCACAGTGGATCCAGAGCATGTATGTAAAACAGTAATGTACTTAAAGTGAAGCACTACCTTTTTTCATTCATCAAGGTGTCACTGCACTGCAATCATCAGGTTAACGAGAAGCGCTCAAAAGGCGCATAAACGATGAACAGACATGCTGGCGTCATGCCGTTATGTGTCCGCTCTTGCAAAGGGAGTTTAAATAAACAGGGAAATGGTTGTGCTGTAACTATGTCCTTACTCGCGAGTGCACCTAAAGTGAAGGTCCTTACAGAGGGGTATGCCTGTATTAATAATGTTATTAATCAGATGTGTACCAGAAAGTTTCCATGTGTCCAGATTTAAGAAGTGGAGTCAAAATATAGGTTAACATGGTTGGTGTAACATAGCGGGGAAGAAGAATAGCAATATAAATATTGAAACATTTCATATAATTAATAACATTTAAAAAAGTAAAACTCATATTTAAGCCTCTATAAAGCAAAGGTTCAACTAACATATGGTTCAATGTTATCTCAGGCAAGGTAGAAAAGCAATGAATATATCACAAGTATCAAGGGATATCACAAACTCCTTGTAATTGCCCACAACTAACTATTAGCTATGGGAATGAGACAGTTTCTGCAAATAAATGAAGTTCAATATTTCCAGACAGAATCAAGGTCATGCATGGTGTTGACTGTATTTTTTCTCTTTCTCTGTGCTCCTTGTAGGTCTGACATTATATCACTTTTCGTGCTCGGATTACAGATTTACATCCTGCAATTTAACTCTGAAAATAGATATCACAAACATCTAAAGACTGTATTTTAACTTGTTAACATGTTATTTGCTGCCCCAAAGCATCCATGTTTAAACACCAAAAATCAACATAATTTAAGAGGGCATATAGTTATGGAGACTGGTGGTGAACTAACATATTTCAGTAAATAACATCACATGCACGTAAGGTCGGCATATGGGAGTCAGTACAAAGAGAAGGGTGTATGTGCATACCTCCCAATTGTAGGCGATTGTGAGCTGGTTAGGGACATCAGAGAATCTCCTCTGACTGGTCATCCACATGGTCACCTTGCAATGTATTGAAGCAGAGTTCTGCAATATGACACCACATCCCAGTGTTCTGAATTTATATATATTGCAAAGACAGATAGGTTGATGGTTTTGACCCCAGCACCTTCTCTAATAAACCCCCTACCCCACATCTAACCATGTTTCCAAACAAATGTGTGTCATCTAGGAACCTGAAATGTTGGGGGTATGTATGTTTTAGGTCAGGTATTACCATGAAACATGCATAAGATTAAAACAGGGCTCATCACTTTATTAATTTGAGAGAAGGAAAACGATGGGAGAATGACCAAAGTCATACTTCAAAATCAAAGGTCTCTTTTTAACCAATGTATTATCCAATTATCCACTATGTACGGTACGCATTTATGAAGCAATAGAAATGTATCCTCACTGTTACAATGTGAGGGGGTTAATACACTTTTTATTTGATATAACATTGCTATGCACAAGAGTGATGAAAGACTAATGGCTTATCCTTTTCTGCTGAATCTCACAGTGTCATTCATTACAGGGGCCTTTACATTTAACAAATGAAGACTTCTGCATCATGATTGCCATCTCTGACATTTAGAAATATTAACAGATGTAAAAAAAAAGCAGAGGACCCTGCTGTTATCCATCTGCCATGGAGGGTACCATGAGGAAAAAATATCCCCCAGGTTTTACACACAACAAAGAGAAAAATCATTTTAAATGCAAACTATTATGTAACTAGATTAACCCACTGGGTGCATGATAGCGCTGAGACAAAACCAGTTGTTCAAACTCAGATGGGTTACCAGAAACCTATTATTTTTATATTTCATCTTATTTTGCCATTTTGTCATTATGCCTTTAGCAACATGGATCCAACTGCAGAATATGAAACTCAATGGTGCTGTCTTTTCCCTCAGGGCTGAAATATAGATACATTCATTATTTTTTGTTTAGGCCATTCTACAATTATTACCTCTGTGTTTCTCACATGGAAATCTGACAGAAGATAAGTATCTGACAAATTGATTGAAAGGGCATACGGTTTCTACATTAAAGCCTTTTGTATAAAAGAACATTTACTTGCTCCACATAGTGTTACTGAGTACATCAGTTTAGTACTTGGCAGATTTATTTCACTTCTGTAATGATTGGCTAATCCTTATTCAACTCATTAATATTTTTTGCACCTTTCCCTTTTTGTTCGCCCCCTGGTTGTACCTGGACCAACAGATTTACAAACCACCCAAGGAAGGGCTGCAGAACTGCAGTCCTTGAGGGCTGCATATAGTTCAGAATTAACAGATAACATAGCTTGGGTACAGGTATTTCAAACTATTTTTATTCAGGCAAGGATACACAGAATGTATGCCCTGGTTCCAGCCTTTGATTCCCAGCAACCTTGATGTAAGGCAGACATCTTGGGTGGGGAAATCAGATATTTTATTTGTGGCATGCTTCAGAGTTCTGGAAAAGTACCTACATATCCGTACCGCACTTTCATAGAATATCTAGAATATTGTAACAGAAAAAAACGTGCATCACTGCCAACATTGATAAACCAACATGCCTAGTGGTGCCAGAATACAAAATAACTCTTGGATGAATAATTGAATACATTATACACAACGGGGTTAGTATGTAAAAACCTTGGTGCAGTGTTCGAAATAGGATCTTTTTATGACAGCCATAGAACCATTCTGGAGTAGTTAACATTAGCATTGTACTCACATTGCAATACACAAGGGACATGCAGAATATATCCCTTGTTCTGGTTCTTTTGGGAAAGGAATTTATTTTTTGTAGAAAGTCAACTGTCCACCAAAGGAAAAACAACAAGGGAGTGTTTCCCCCAAGCACAAAATCTGCAGTTTGGAAATTGGTTTGGAAATATGAATTACGTGAATTTTATGATGCTTTCATTTTCATCACCATATTCATTGTGATCGCTGCAAAAAATAGCTTCTCCTAATCCTAGAGCAGATTTCCCATTTTATGGTTAATTCTCTTATCACAAAATGTCAGCCACTAGCTAAGTATTAAGGTCCCATACAATTATGACAATTAAAAAGCTGCATGTTTCAGTGTATTTTAAGTGGAATATATTTCTCAAGTTTGGCATTGTCACACATATTTTAGGAATCGTTAAAAATATATATTATAGATTAACCCTTAATAATAATAACAATATTAATAAATAATTAAAAATATATTAAGGCAGAGTTAAAAAAATAAAAAAAGATAGACATACTTCAAGTAGGAATATGAATTTGAGCATGTTAGAAAACATTAATATGAAGTTGGTTCCCCCCCCCCCCCATGCAGCTATAACAGCTTCTACTCTTCTGGGAATGTTTCTGTGGGAATTTGTGCCCATTCATTCAGTAGCATTTGGGAGGTCAGGCACTGATGTTGGACGATAAGGCCTGGCTCACAATCTCGGTTCTAATTTATCCCAAAAGGTGTTCTCTGGGGTTGAGGTCAGGGCTCTGTGCAGGCCAGTCAAGTTCTTCCACGCCAAATTCATCCAACCATGTCTTTATGGACCTTGCTTTGTACACCACTATAAAGACAAAAGTATTGGGACACCCTGCTTGGATTGATTAACTGTTGCTGACCGGCCTATCTCCTGATTACGCTTTATTTCGGACTGATTAACCGTTGCTGACATGGCCTGTCTCCTGACTATGCTGCATTTCAGATTGATTAACCGTTGATGACCCGGCCTGTCTACAATGCATTTCGGACTGATTAACCGTTGCAGGTGCAGCTTGTTTTTTCCACATTTGGAAACTACCAGTCCTGTTTCTGCCCTTCAGCAGCACCTGTTCCAGTCAAGTCTCTGTGTTCTTATCAGCTTCTCCTTGTTCACCGTTCCACCATTCAAATTAAGGAAGGCTCTTCCTACATACTCTCTTCCTAGCCTCTTCCTACATTCATTAGTTTCATAGTAAATTAACCTAGTAACATTGCAAGTAGAATTGACTACATGACACCAATCTACGTAGGTCTTCTTTTAAAAGTTAGATACTGGGATACTCCTAAGCACCAGGAGCAATGTGGAACAAGGTGGTTGCACACCAATAAATTCATTTAATATTAATCTACAGCTCCGCTTGATTACCTTATATCAAACCAAGGGGCTCTCCAGACTGTTCAAGATCTATAATTTTTCTTCCCATAAACCTGACATGTAGCGAGTTTCATAGCATATACTGAGAATGTGGTAACTTTTCTGAGAGGGTTGATGATAAGTGAAAAGCCTCCCAGCAGAAGTAGTACATGTTAATGAAGTTAGGGAATTCAAACATGCGTGAGATAGGCACTCGGCTACCCTGAACCTAAAAACTAAAAAGAATTAAGCAGACTAAATGGGCCAAGTGGATATCTGCATAATTGCAATATCTGCAGTCAAATACTATGTCTCTATATCTCTAAGTGTATATCCCAGAGCTTAGAATAGAGGACAATGGCTGTGGAGGTAAGTAGTGGGGGAAGGCTGAAGTGCTGTCGAGAGTCAGGCCTAGTGCAGCAATCAGCCAAAGCACATCACTGCCTAGTAGATTTGTGTTATGCAGCAATGCACATGTTAAACGTTAAGCTTCTAATAGGCTAGTGTGTAACTGCCTAGATACGAAAACATTCCAAGTTCTTGTTAACATCTTTATTCAATATACTTGTATAAACCCGCAGTCTGCCTCCATTACCAGCAACTAATGGACTTTAGGCCATCCCTTTTAGCACAAAAAGGCCATAAAGAATTGCCGCAGTGTCTAATGCAGATGCTGACACACAGGGAAAAACTATTATAGTAAGTAATACTCACCTCTGAAATATACTGTAAGTAATTTTTGGTCAATTAATGGAGAAGACATTGTTAATGAAAAGAAAAGTGAGTTACTGCACCACCTATAACAATTTAACAGGCTTTCAAATCCTACTAAAGAAAGCTCCTACATACCAAACAAAGATAGTCTAAAGGGATGTGATCTGTATAACAAATATAATAGTATCTTTTGCTTCTAAAGCAGATAAACACCGTGTAGCTACTTCAGTGGCACTGATATTGGGAAGAACAATACTGTGTTGCAGTGTTACTCGCGTACTGGTGAATAACAGAAGCAGTCTTGTATATCAGTAGGAGGGTGTTATGTTCTGTTCCGATGGTTGACCGCTTACCACAGATAGACTTGACCGGTTTCTTGGAAGATAGTCTTACCTAACAAGAGGAGGTTACTTGACAGGATATCAGTTCTTTTACATATCACCTCCAGAATAATATAATTACAAACCGCATTTGACCCCAGAACAACCTGAGCCTTTGATAAGTATGCAGGCTAAGCTGTGGCACAGACTTAATTTTAGAAGTAGAAATCACTACATTCTGGCATTGTGTAGTCTACAGGGGTATAAAACAATAGTTGTAAAATATGCAGATGTAAAATATTTGCTTTCTTATTGAAAGAGGTTACATATATGTGTGTGTAAATTATATATATATATATATCAAGAAACCAAGAAATATAACACACGCTACATAATCAATTTAAAATGATGCATACCTCTCAATATCTGTAATGAGCAACGAGGGATACATAGACTTGTTATGTGATTTTGATACCTATTTAACTTATATTCAAAGCACAATTTCTGCTATTTATGTACATGCTATTGTGACCTTTGGTGCAGCAGAACACTGTGATACATTAAAAAGTAGAACATCGAAGAGAAAACAGAGACAGGTGGTTTGGGTCACAAGAAGGTACTATAATAAAATTGGATATTTGAGAGCCTACAAATGGTTAAAGATCAGAAACTTAACAGTTGAAGGATCCTATGATAGAAATGTTTGTCACTAATAAGAATCGAACATTCGGTTGTACTTCCCAACATGGCGAGAGGGCCACGTATTCTTGAAGGCTTGAGCCTAGAATCTAAAAATAAAATTCAGTGAGACTAACATATTTTAAGATTTTATTTCAGTTATGGGCTCAACAGTAGACAATCAGCTGTTTGTGCATAGGGGCACAGAATGAAAGTAAATGTCTGCAATCAAGCAATATTTTGCTTTTATTATCACTTCTGAAAGGTATAAATTATCATGGTTTCTAAGTAATTTACTTTTCATTGTTCAACAGAGTCTAATCAGTTATAGTTTAACACATACGTTGTACATAAAATGTCAATCTGTTGCCTCTCTTTATTTCTAAAGTTCTACACAGTGACTCCACATATATACTTTCTTAAGGAAAATTATTTGAGCTGTAAAACAGGCTGTTGTTGAGTTCTGATTCCCCCCATATTTATCAGGGCAGAGGAGCAGCATTTAGCTGTGCTCACTTCCTCTCCTACCCTCCATCAATTTAAGAGAGGGGGTAGGCTTCACCCAGGCCCATGCATTTCCAGCCATAGGCTGTGTCTAATGAAGGAGCCCAAGTAACCATAGGTAAGAAATCAAGAAGTGACATACCCTTTGCTGCATGTATTTCACATGTTCATATCAGCATAGGTGTAATTCTTTATAAAGTTGTGATATATACATACACACAAATAAAAAAGAAAATGGAGTATTAAATTGCTTATTAAAAAATCCCTAAATCTGCCTATTCCTGGTGCCATATTATTTATCCTAACCAAAGAACATGAAGCAAAAAAAAACACTGACTTCACAGTTCTTTGATTTATCTTAAAAAATTAAATGCTGGAAGAGTTCAGTGGCTGGGTGAAATTTTCAATCTCTGAGATCAAACAGTAAGGCTGAGTGTTAGCATTTGCAGTATTAAAGAAAAAGCTGCATTGCTTTGTGTCCAAATATCTAATTGATAAAAGTGTTACAAGTTCCTTAAAAGAGTAACTTTTATACCCTATAACTCTCTACTACTCTGTTAAGCACAATAGCTATTGGCAACATTTGTGCCATTATTATCAAGATGACTTGGATGAGTTAAACATATTTCCCCAAACTGAAGTTGACACTTTAGATTTTGAAGATTATGAGAGTATTAATTTACGGTATGTGTTTATGTAAATAATAATTTTATTATTCAAACCTCCATGTGATAATGCTTAAATATATTTAAATATTTAAACTTTACCCAATTAGCAGTATAAGGCTAGGTTTCCACTTGGGTTTTTGTCCTGCGTTTTTTTTCTTGATGAAAAACGCCAAGAAAACTGCCACTGCATTTTCCTGCGTTTTGGCGTTTTTTTCTGGAGTTTTTTCTGGCGTTTTAGCCTTTCTGTGGAAATTGCTTTTTTTGACCTTAGGCAGTTTTTCCAGCCTTTACAAGTTAGCAGTTTCACCCAGCTAAAAGGGATTAGGATAAATGGCAAGTATCTGCCCCCAATGTCATTTACTTGGTAGACCCCTTTGTCTCTTTTCTGTGGTTTGTAAGGCATGCTTTATTCCGAATGTCTGCTCCTCTAGGAAGATTGGCCCCAAATGATGGTGCAAATTGTTTGCTGTTGCTTTTGGCACGCAGGATCCAGTTGATGCGTCGGGTATGTTTGTTTGTAATGGCATGTTTGTTCCAAATGGTGTAAAATTCAATATGAACTTTGTTTTGTGTGAAACTGTTTGTTTTCAGCCTATTTCTCGTAGGACACACAGATACTGGGTCCATCCTCTGCATTGTAACTGTGGAAAAAACGCCATAAAAAACGCCAAGGCAATAAACCCACATGGCTTTTTCATGGCGTTTTTTCTCTCCCATAGACTTCTATTGGAGAAAAACGCCAAGATTTCCTTGAAAAAACGCCAGAGTGTCAACATGCTGCGATTTTGAAAAACTGCCACAGAGCCCAAAAAAGCAGAAAAACGCCAAAGAGGACTGAAAAAACGCCAGACAGAAAAACGCCAAGTGGAAATGGCATTTTGCGATTTCCTATTGAAAAACAGCTAACATCTGGCTGCTGCGTTTTTCCACAAAAAAAACGCCAGGTGGCGCTATTGGCGTTTTTATGGGCGTTTTTAGCATAAAAAAACCAAGTGGAAACCTAGCCTAACGCTGGTCCTGGGGTGCGACCTAAATGTAGTCCTGGATCCCACACTTGACACATCAGCGGGCCATTTTCATACTCCTCAATATGTTTCCAGGAAAATAAGATCCCTTTTAACTGACCTTTGCCTAGTTTACTGTTGGTAGAGCTCTACACCTTTGCCTAGTTTACTCCACAATTCATACTCGCGTATTGACTATTTTTTCTACCATACTAACTCTCACTTCTACATAGCTCCCGCAGACTGTGAAATGCCCAGGCCCAGAAGGTCTATACTCAAAATATTTGAAGCTTTGTTTTTAAGACCCTGGAGCCGAATTTCATTTCAAGTTGCTTAACTATATCCTACAGGGTATTAAGATTCACAGCCACACAATCTCCCTCATCCCAAAAGAGGGCAAACAACCTGAGATCTGCTCCATTTCACTCTTCACCTCAAGTTCAAAATTCTATCATATCATCTCAAGACAAGTCATGTCACACCTTATCCATCCTGATGAGACAGGGTTTTTAACAGGCTGTGAGGCCCTAGGTTCCACTGTCCCTAGTCTCTCACTGGACAATACCCACCACAAGGTACTTGGTAATGCTGAGGACCTACTATTCGCGAATGCTCACCCCAGACTCACCCTCCTATCATGAAGGAGTTCTGTGCTTATTGAGAACTTTCCAACCTAAAGATCAACAACTCCAAATCAAAAACCCTGAACATCAATCTGTTTCTGCCTGGATGCCAACACTTATGTTTTCCCTTTTACCTATTGTGGAGCCAAGATTAAAGATTTGGGCATATGGCTGATCAATAATCGTTCCCAACAATACCATCTTCACACCACTTTTATCAAAACTACAAAAGGACCTAAGTTTCTGGTGCATTTTAATGATCTCTTGGATGGACAGGATTAACAACTTAAACATGAACATGTTGCCATGTTTATAACACTTTGTTTACCTCCGCTCGCACTATGTTTCTTTTGCTTTATATGGGGGAACAAGAACCTGATTCTTCTGTCTGAGCATTGGCATCCCTATGCACAACTTACCCTGGCGCAGTGGGAAATGATATCCAGAAGGATACTGATGTTCTACAGTGAATTCAGAGAAGGGATACAAAAATGGTGATTTTTAAGAATAAAAATTATTAAGAAAGTCTAAGGGTCTAAACATGAATATCTTAGAGGAGGAAAGAGAGATAGAGAGAGGGCATGGGATAGAAACATTTAAATACATAAAATGATCCAACGAAGTAGAGGAGGGGTGGTTGTTTCAAAGGAGGTGATATGTTAGAATAAGATGTCATAATCGAAAAGTAGAGGGTCGGAAGTTTGGATGTAACGTAAGGAAAATTGTACTTTGCTGAGAGGATCGTAGATAGACAGCCTCCCAGCAGAAATGGTGGAGAGGAGTGAGGGAATGTAAACATGCATGGGATACACATCTAAGTAAAGACTGAGGACTGGTTAAGGTTTGAGTCTTTAAAGAAGGAAAATGGGCAGACAAGATGGGCTCAATTGTTCTTAACTGCAGTCAAATTCACAGTACCTCACAGATCTATCACATACCACAGGTTGAGAAAGTTCCATACTAGATATTTGTTGCCGATATCCAATCGTACCGAAGCACGGGGTCAAAAGATTTGTAACAAAACAAAAATTACTGTACAGCCTACAGCATATTTATGTTTGCAAATTAATGACACTTAAACACTAACACAGTTGCCTTTGTATACAATTTCAGTCCAATATAATCAATGTTATTAGGCCAAGCTATGATAGTAATATTATAGGCATCTGACAGCTCCAACAACACATGGAATCTGAGTAGTTTCTGTGCCATTTGCACCACTGTAAACAATACAGAAGTTATGTGATCTAGGCTGTATCTTGTATAATGCACCATAACGGTTTGTTTACATGTTATTACCCAGAATTTTTGGTTGCAACCAAAGTTTAGGAAGTAGGTTTAGATTTACAGACTAGTCAGTGTGGTGACACAGTTGGGTATATGTATAAAACAATAGCGCAACGTGCTAATGTTGGAACAATCAGCAGGATCATTGTTATACTGTATGGTGACCTCTCAAAATCACAATCTTGGTGGTAGAATCATTTCAGCTGTTTCCCTGGCTGCCATCAAAAGGGTACAACCTTGTCAGTACCTTTGTATGGGGCCCACAGAAGCAGGTGGGCCCAGCCTACCAGATCTGTTATATGCCCCCTCATTGGCCCTTTACTGCTTGCTACTCGAGAGTGAGCCCTTGAGGCCTGCTACACTGGACTGGGCCCTTACAGCTTGCTGCCAGTGTCTGGACCACTGTAGGTTTTTGGGCCAGAATTACCCCAGTTTCAAGGATTTAAGTCTGGGTGGCCTGGTAGTCCTTTTAGGAGGATTGGGGCCTGGTAGCCCCATTGCAAACTTTAGCACCTGGTGGTCCATTGCAAGCATGGGGCAGGACAGTGAGAAAGGCATGGGGCAGGGTGGTGGGAGAAGCATAGGGCAGGCTGTTATGAGAAGCATGTGGTGGGACTGGGCCAAAAGATTTCTGATGGCAGCCCTGTTTTTAGTAAAAATGACTCATTATGCTTTCCGTATAATTTATGTTCTCAACTCTTAGTACAGTTCCCATATATCCTTTAAAATATATAATATGAGTGTGTGAGTCATGTAGTTAAAAATATGGTTACTTTTTTAGGTTTATTACTCAGCACATACGACTTGCATGTCAAGAAGCATCAAGAACATCAGTTTTGGGCATAAATTCATAGAAAAAGATATGATTGAAATTAAAAGAGTACAAAGAAAGGGCTTAAAGGAGCGACCTCATCACAGTGTACAAGTAGTTTCAAGGTCTGAATAACATCTTTGCAGGGTAGGTTCTCATTCCACAGACAGAGCAGGAATGCACTGACTATGGAGGTGATGACTACAGTTAATGCGGAGGTTTTTAAGAATATACTGCATAGATTTTTGGCAACAAAAAGTATTTATAGGTGATTTCATTAATGATTTGCCTAAACATATATTGTCAGTCATTAAACTTTAAAATAATATTATGGAACAAAAGCAGAGTTCTCCTTACCTCAACTAGGTGAGGAGTTGGGTTGAAGCCACACATGTTGCACACTTGCTTTTTACATGATGTGCAGGTGTTATAATTTGTAGGCTCAGTAGAGCCTACATTAAGTTCAGTGTTGCACAATGGGCACATGACTTTCGGCACTTCCTTTGGCTTAACATGCTCAGTCTTCCCTTGTTTGTGAACAGGAGAACTCTCCACTTTGCTTGGTACAGCAGAAACAGGTCCCTGGGACTTTATGCCAACATCTTTGCTTGCATCACTGAAGACTATTTTCGGAGGCACTTTGCCAGGGGACTGCTGGCTTTGTGGGGTTGTTTCTGCGGGAACAGAAATTAGTGTGCTTGCCTGGTTCAAAAGAGAAGCTCCAAAGCCAAACAACTTTCCGGTTAGACCCTCCTGGGCTTGATCTTGGGTTCCATGAATTGAAGCGGATGGGGTTTTTGCTGGAGAACTCCCTAATATCTTCCTTTGTTCAGCTGGAGAAGGTTTTGCTTGAGAATGAAGAGGAGACGATCGTGAAATGTCCTGAGGGGCAGCAGGTTTTGGATGTCCTTGGTTTATCTGCTCTTTTTGTTGGAATGATTGAGCTTTTCCTTGCTGAAGGGGAACTATATTTGAACCTTGACCATTTCCTATGGGTGCATCCATTCCTGCTTTCATCTGGGATGAAGGATGGTGTTGGGTTTGAGACTTATGATGAATTTGGGGTTGATTTGGGGTTTGTGTTTTACTTTGAGCTTGTGATTTATGTTGGCCATGTGGTTCATGTTTAGTCTTCTGTTGATGTTGATTATGTGGTTGAGAAACTGGTTGCTGCTGCATTTGTGATTGTGGTTGCTGTTGTGGTTGCTGTTGTGGTTGCTTCAGTTGTTGCTGTGGTTGTGGCTGAGGATGCTGCAAAGCCGGGGGCTGGGTTTGTGGGGCATGATGCTGTGGAGAAGCTTGAGGTTTTGCTTGTTTGGCAGGGGAATGTGAAGGAGAAAGACCAGGAGAGTGCAGTTGCTGCTGGCTTTTTGATCTAGGAGCCGTAGTCATATCCATCCCTAATGCCCTCTGCATCTGGCAGTTCAAACAAAGCCATTCTTTCACCTTAAAACAAAACATAGGACACAAATAAATTAGGTATTGCAATTTGTACTACTTTAAGGCGTTTTATAATTGAAATGAAAAGGGACAAACGCAATGTTATTTTTGTTAAAAACATGTTCATAAGCCTCCTTGTATTTATTTAAACTGCACCTAGGCTGCATCTAAACCCTGGTGAATGCTCATTTGGGTTTTAAAAATTAGTGTTCCAGGATGCAAATGCAACAGAATGCAGCATTTTGAATAAGTGTTAATAAATGAAATATTTGCCCCTAGAGAGGAATTCTCTGTGACACACTACTGTCGAATTAACTTAATTAAAGAGGCTGCATGAAAACGGCAAGCTTTTGATTACTATAATCCCCATGACACGTAAAGCCTGTACAAATATTGACATATAATACAGTTTATAGGATAATCACCACTGCGCACATAGGACCTCACTGCAAGAAGAGCAAAAAGTTGGAAAAAATAGTAATGCTTAGTGCCACATAGATTCAGTAAATTTTGGTGAAGCAAAAAAAAAGAAGCTACCACATTAGCATTGTCAAAAAAAAGGAGCAATGCTCTTTCTAATTACTCTTATTATCATATGATAAATAGGAAAAGGACAAGTTAGGTTACTATTGATATACAATGATGATGCAAAGACAGCTGAGATTGATTGTATAAAATGTTTTCTGAAAACTTGCCACATACTCAATAGGAAAAAATCATATTGCCATATTAACCCAACAGACTTCCATTATGCCATGTATCCTAACAAAATGTCCAGGTCCTCTGGTAGAAAAACATTGCAAATTGCCATTGCTGTTAGTCATGTAATATATAGGGTGACTTTCCCTGCACCATAGTGAGCTGTTTCTTTATGGTAATTCTAACGAGGTCCTGCTTAATTTTTTCCTCTATAGACTTTTATTAGTCATAATGTCCAGCTGGTTGATTAACACTGAGGTATTCTATTGTTCTCCACAAGGCAGTATGATAAGGAGTCATAGAACTACATGACAAATACCAGCTGCCTTATTGTACTGTACTTTATTATCTTAAAACTAGAACCATATTAAAACAGAAAACGGTACAATATTGTTAAAAACTTCAGATTTTAGACTACATCTTTCATACGATAATTTACTTCTCAGAGAGACTTCAAGGTCACATTACCCATATTCTGAAAATTATTAAATGGCCCTGATCAAGCAGTCTTTGTATTAGTGTAATCATATTTTACTTTTTGGTAATAGAATTGCAGCTGCTGGTATTTCTTTTAACTATACCCACAGAAATATACTGTTTATACAATAGAATGACTTACAGTAGGTGACACTTATCTCTGCTGGTGGTTAAGATTTCTACATTTTCCATATTTGTCTTATGTTTATGAACTACAGACTTTGGAACTTTCAGGGTAAAAGGGACAGATCCTCAGTGTCACACATTCTGGAACGTCTTCATATTGTACGTTGATCTGATCATATGTAAGGCTCCCTGGTGATTTTGCTACCAGAATGATATACCTGCTTTAATGCAAGTGATTCAACTAAGCATATCTTTAATAATGACAAGTCAAGGTTTCCATGTGGACTGGCATTAGAGACATTACATTAACACATTTGCCAGGTCACTCCTTGAATTTTCATGATGGGCTATTCATGGAATAATAATTTAAGAGTTTCGGGGTCAACTCATTTAGAAAGTTTACACATATGTTGATTTGTTTTTTTCCTTCTTCATAGGCTATAATGTCAAATAAAATGTCTTAGAAACCAACCCAACATCCATACATGTGTAAAGTACCCTGGTTAATTTTTCTGAATGATGTTTTAGGTGCAACATCTTCAAGATAGTAAAACATGCATTCAACCCATTGTGTTGATATATAATACAGCCAAGTAAAAGACAGGGCAGATTTCCCTTATGCAAGTTCTGTAAGGATATTGGGCACTTAAAGAAACAAATCCTACCGTATACAGAACAAACAGCTGATAAGCAGATTCAGAAAAACCTACAGGCTAAATCTTATATGGCAGTACATCTCTAAATAGGTACTAAACCCCCACAGGCATCTTCATCTACATGCAAATATGGACCATTTTATTTCTTCTCATTACACCAAATTACACATTATGCTCTATAGTAAAAGCTGCGTTACAGAAATAAAAAATCAGACACATCACAGTATCACAGTGTTCTAATGGTGCTCCGTTACCTCTTTCAAAGACTCCATTAGGCAAAAATGTGCAATCAAAGTAAGAGAAAACAATCCCAAAAAGCTTATGATCATAGGACACATCTAATTCACTAGAAAAACACCGATCTGATATTCCAAGTCATTTAAGGTCTGAGAACATCACAGAGTTAGCAGAATCACACAGCAAAAACAATGACCTCTGCACAGCATGGGATAACAAGAAAGACTTTATATGTGCTTGGCTGTGTTTTCTTACTGTACTACATAATAATTTCTGTGTTTTTATAAATGTACTGGCTGATAAACTGATATCATAATAGCACACATTTTAAAAATAAGATGTTGCTCCTCTTAATTAACATGTATGCACAATATACCGTACTTATACTTCTAATTCATTTTTGTTCTTTTTTTGTAATGCAATACTTGTATTACTTGTGTGTAATGTATTGGTTACAAGGTCACCAAAAGACCATGAGGGATCTGAACAATGGGAGATCAGGATGGATTCCTCTGATCTTGATTATATATAACCCACCCACTGTTGTCTTGCGTGTACATATTTGCCTCCTGGTGCATATGTGTCAATTGCTTTTTCAGTGTGTTTTCTCCTTTTCTTCTGTGTCACTGTTGTTTTTTTCACAACAAGTTTTGGTGGCAAATTTATCTTTGCATTATGTAGGAGCATTATGTATATGCTGCTGCTCTGCAGTGTTAAACATAGTAAAACAAAGGGACTTTGCTGCACAGCCATCAGAAGTGAACTGATCATTATGACAGGGTGTTAAAATGCATTTCTGGAGGCAGAGTGGCATATAGGGGGTTGAAGGGCATTTCTAGAGACAGAAAAGCCTTTTAACCCCCTGTATGCCACTATGTCCCATGATATGCCCCTGCCATATAGTGGTATAAGGCATTTCTGGAGGCAGAGTGGCATATAGGGGGTTAAAAGGCATATCATGAGGCAGAGTGGCATATAGGGGGTTAAAAGGCATATCATGGGGCAGAGTGGCATATAGGAGGGTATAAGGCATTTCTGGGGGCAGAGTGGCAAATAAAAGGAAATAAAAACAAAAACAAATATTTTTCTCAATCACAGCTTTTTTTAATTAATTAAGAAATAAAAGTTTTTTACAAGAATATCGTGAAGAATAATGTGATCACTGTTTTGTTCCGCTGAATAAAATGGAACCTTTTCATCTAAAAATGTTTGCAGTAGCAAATGTTTTGATTCCACTATGTCTAATGTATTTCATTTATTAGGGCTTTCTGGCATTTTAATACAAATAATGTGATTAAAAGAATGTTTATAGTTATTTGTATGGCAAATAGTGTGACTCGGGTATGTATAAGGGGTGCGTGTGGGTAAAAGCGCTCGACCGCAAGATAAACTATGGGGCTGGTCTCCAGGGCTGCCTTTCAGTCCCAGTCCGGCCCTGATCATAGAGAGTGGTCATCCAGGCCTTACAGTTAAAACAACCATACATGCACCTATTATTAATAAATACATATATATTATTAGTTTTACATTTTATTACATTACTGATTTGTACATTTTTGTAAAAAAGTGAAAATTTAGGTTACAGATTGTTATCACAATGTGTAACTCTCAAGTGATCTAATTTACCAGAAAGTAATGTGAACAATGTCTCTTTTAAGAGCAACATACTCTAGTGAATAAAAAGTTAATATGGTATGAGCAACACTATATCCCAGATTACACCACACCCATGTCCAAAGCCTAGTCTATCACCTAACTAAGGAAAACATGATACTCTCCATTATCTCAGATGTCTAGACAATGGCACCTTTGTTGGGGTCTCTGAAGACAAGAAGTTCAGAGCCGTGAGAGGCAGCGCTTTGACGGACTGCCTGCCTATTTTGCTTTAACACCCACCTTGTGGTGTGTAGCTTGGGAGCTGCAATGGATCTCTGTGTTGCAACAGGAAAGGCCTCAATTGATTTTACAGCAACTTAGGTCAATAAGAAGATATCTCCAAGTGGCCTATGATTCCCACTGAACACAAAAACAGGATAGTGTTGCAGCTCAGGTGCATTTGCATTGATCGACTGCTGTCCGTTTGAAACATTTTCCTATGAGAAGCACTTTATCAATGCTAAAAAATAGTGTTTTAATCAGGGCTGGGCCAAGAAATGGTGCTACCTGGGTCCAAGTAGGAAATGCTACCCCTCCTCACCAAAACCACAGCCACATCCATTATGGTACAGTATATTCACACTCTCATTGATGTTCTTTCTCATTTTTTCTCAATGTCTTCGTACCTTCTCTGCTGAGTTCTTGCGACGAATGTTTTACATCTTGAATGCAAAAGGAAAACAACGCTATTCTCTTATTGACTGCAATAAAGAGTGATGTGGATGTCCAAACACGTTTTATGATGGATACATCAGTTTGTAATAATTTATTAAATTTGTTTTAACCAATATGCTAGTGTTTCACAAGTATGTTATCCCTGATCAAACTAATCATTTAGCAGAGTATATTGAGTGCTACCCTGACATTGTTTTATTGTGCTTAACTACCACTAGCCTGACAATAATTAGACAGAGGCAGGGGCGGGCTGGGCCGGGGGGCAATTGCCCCCCAGGCCGCCCTGAATCTACATTAAACGGCCACGCGGCCGCCCCATTTAAGCGGCTGATCCAGCCACACCAGGGCCGTCTTTAACGCCCGCAGCATCCGCAGTAGGCCGTCCGAACTGGGCGGCACACCGAAATGCCATTGCAGCCGATGTGGCTGTGACTCTTAAAGCGGCCAGCGTGTCTTACGGCCGCTTTAAGAGTCACAGCCACATCGGCTGCAATGGTTAATCATTAAGCGGCCGCTTTAAAATCATTAAGCGGCCAGCGTGCCTGCACAGTGCCGCCGAGTGTCCTGTGTGACTCCGCCCCCTTGAGCGGCACGTCACATCGTCAATGTGATGGGCCGCTCAAGGGGGCGGAGTCACACGGAACCGCTCCTCGTGACAGCTAGAAGAGCACGTTGGAGCACAGCAGCAGTGAAGGATGCGGCAAAAACGTAAGTATTAAAAAAATTTAAAAAATACACTTTTGCTGCTGCAGCTAATGAAAAAAGTAAGGATACTTAATTTGGGCACTAACCATATCATTTCTGCCAATTAAAAAAAAAAAATAGTTGGGGTAATAGGCGGAAGGGGAGCCATATTCAAGGGGGGGGCTGCATTGGGACAACAATTAAATGCAAAATGGGGTGGCTAGGGGGTATAAGTACACAAAAGGGTGGTTGGGGCACCACATAAATCAATACACAAAGGTGGGGGGGTGGGGGGCTGGGTTCAAATTACATGGGTCAGTCATTAACACTGCAAAGGGGGGCATCAATACACAAGTGAGGGGGCTGGCTGGGGACATCACATAAATCAATACACAAGGCTGTTGGGGCATAATGTACAAAGGGGGCTGGCTGTTGGCACAAATCCACATGGGGCAATACACAAGGGGCATAATGTACAAAGGGGTCTGGCTGGGGGCACAAATCCACATGGGGCAATACACAAGGGTGTTGGGGGAAATACATTAAAACCAAAGTGGGGGGCTGGCTGGGCATCAATACACAAGGGGGAAAAACAAACAAATAACAAACCAGTGTGGAAAGCATTTTGGATGTGGGTGTGAGTATCGCAGAGCCTGTCCTGGTGTGTGTGTATTTGGATATCGGTGTGGCAGAGCCTGTCCTGGTGTCTGTGTGTTTGGCTGTCTGTGTGGCAGAGCCTGTCCTGGGGTGTGTGTGTGTGTGTGTGTGTGTGTGTGTGTGTTTGGGCGTCGGTGTGGCAGAGCCTGTCCTGGTGTGTGTTTGGATGTTGATGTGGCAGAGCCTGTCCTGGTGTCTGTGTGTTTGGCTGTCTGTGTGGCAGGGCCTGTCATGGTGTGTGTGTGTGTTTGGGTGTCAGTGTGTCAGAGCCTGTCCTGGTGTGTGTGTCTGGGTGTCGGTGTGGCAGAGCCTGTCCTGGTGTGTGTGTCTGGGTGTCGGTGTTGCAGAGCTTGTACTAATGTGTTTGTTTGGGTGTCAGTGTTGCAGAGCTTGTACTGGTGTCAGGGCAGGCTGTTTGGGGACAAAATTGGCTCACCCTGGGCTGTTTGGGGATAAAATTGGCTCACTCTGGACTGTAATTTGTTAATGTTATCTTGGCGCTGGTCGGGTTCTATGTGGGCAGTGTGGACACCAGGGCTGGCTTTGGGGGTGTGCATCCTATGATCTATGCCTGTAATTTAAGGGTTTTTTGCTATTCCTTTAATGCTTAGTTGTTATGTGATTTCCAGTTGATCTGTACCTGCAAAGCTGGGTTTGTGTGTTATTCTGCTATGCTATGTTTGCATACATTATTTATGTATACCTGCAAATACAGAGTTTGTATTTCTTATTCAGTTGATCTATACATGCACGTGCTGTTTACATGTGTTGTTTATTTGATCTATACCTGAACTACCAGGAGTAAGTAAAACAGAGGTGTGGCTTAGTGAATGAGGGACAAAGGGACTCTGGGGATAATTACAGGAAGGGGCCCAAGGAAATGCCATATTTAAATTTTATTTTGTTACAAAGATTAGCTGTTTTTTAATGTATTAAACATAATTTTTTTTACTCCCAGTCCCATCACATTACATCAATATGCGTTAGAAAATCAGGAAAAGATGGGCATGTATAGTGGGCTGATTCGGTGGCGCAACGGGCCACTTGACTAGACTTGCCCCCCAGGCCTTAGGCTGCCAGCCCTCCCCTGGACAGAGGGCTTTATTCACTGTCAACTAGTGAAACTGATAAGCTACAAGAGTTCAAATTTAGATCTGACAATATAATTTACATATTTATATCAATCAGGTTATTTCATTGTTTTTTTCAGGTCATCACTATACATGTGAACACATTTGTCATTTGCAATGCTTTATTATGAAAGACATAATAGACTGTGTAGAACCAATGCAAGGTCACAACAATGAAGGTCTTCACCTGTAATTAACATTCCCTCAAGCATTAGTGTGTGAGCTTATGGTTGCTGGGTCTCTGGTACATGCACTAAGACAGGGCCATCTTTAATCATTTTGAGACCTAATGGACCTCGCCCTCAGCCTACTCACACTTGCTCCGCAGCCCCTGGTAGTGCAATCAAGGTGGAGTGAAGACCTTAACATTATTAATTCCTCTGTTTTGGTCTGTGCATCGCCTGATG
Source organism: Spea hammondii (assembly GCA_029215755.1). Classification (NCBI taxonomy): domain Eukaryota; kingdom Metazoa; phylum Chordata; class Amphibia; order Anura; family Pelobatidae; genus Spea; species Spea hammondii. The sequence goes on from JARDYJ010000007.1 coordinate 32,443,484, forward strand.
AAGGCTATGGGACCTGTCAAATACCAGTGCTTGGCAACAAGTGGGCACACAATGCTGATAGTTGTTGAGTGGGTCCATGGAAATCTGCTGTGTGACCCTTTTACAAAGTGTTAAAGATTGCCCTAACTGGAAAGAGTAAGGTGCCATGCGAAATCCAATCAAATGGGAATATTCAAGGGTAGAGATAGGCAGTACGGGACTTAAATTGGGTCGCACACATTAAGTTGGAGGCAGATTGCGAGTGAAGATGCTGGGACCAATGACAAGTATGCAAAAAGACGTAGCAAAAGACACTGGAGCCTGAAAAAGGGTGGCAACTGGATGGCATTCATTCTTTTGTGCAAAGTGTATTTTCCCTAGTTTATTATAGAGTTTGTGTAACCTACAGCATACCAAAGCATGTCAAGCAATCAACTTTCTTGTCGCAATAATCAGAGCTTTCCTGTTGATCAAACAGTGAGCAATGACTAAATTTGGTACTTTAAAGTTATTTCTATGGTGCTGCTGCTGATTTAGAGTGACGTGTGTAGAGTAAAAGACTATGACTCAATTCGCTTTAAGCATTAGCAGGAAAAAAGCTAGTAGGTGTTTCATAATTGTTTTACGTAAATTTAAATTACCATCTTCAACTGCCTCCAGGCTTTAGGCACGAAAACATTTGCAATTTACATATTTATCATCAAAATATATTTCTGAAAAAAAAACTTTCTTTGTAGAAGGGCAATCACAAATTTGACAGGATTGCTTCCTGTAAAAACTGGTCATCAAAAATATGCAATTGTTTGTATGTGTCACTTTGCTCAGAAGAACAAATCATTTTAGTGACCCCCTCACTTGCTCTTTGGGATTACCATATGCTGTTTTGGGGAAAATCTACACACTTAAAATACAAAGAGAAGATACTGTTGGAAGGCTGTGAGTTACCCCATTAATAAGAATCTAAGTGCTATCTTTATCACCTGTTGTGATTCCAGCCTTACATCTTTTTGTTAAGATAATTCCCCATTCTCCTTGAAATCACAATCCTTTTTTCTAAATGCTACGCAAGAACAATTAGCTTGCTGGACAAAGATTCTATTTTCTACTGAGATCTCCATTAGATTATTTGGGTTTCTTCTGGCGTAGGAGCACTGTCGTAGAAAGCAAATGTAATTGAAATCAAGCATCATGGTGTTTTGCCCTGCTTGAATAAGGTCACAACTGAAAGGCATTGTATTAGTCAGGACTGCCATATACTGCCTGAATGGCTAGGAGATCAGGCTCACTTAACTTTCCCTTTATAGAAGTATTGTATTTCACTTGTTCTATTACTGAAGTAGCACAAACAAAATTCATCAGCTGCTGGTCTAATTGTGGTCTCTCAGAGTGTATACGACACATAATTTGTATGTTTAAATTAATAATATACAGGGTATAATTAAAATACGGAATAGAAAAACATATTTTACTATTGTGTATTCATTATTATTACATAGATAATAATGGTTCCTATTAGTATTTTTGCATGTTATTATTATTATTATTAATTTTGAAAATGAGTCAAACTGTAACATTTTTATGAGCTTGTGTTTACAAAAATAAATTTTCTTTATCTTGGGACATGTTCTCGAAATCAGTCATATTGTAAATGCCTACAGTATATTTTGCCATTGTGCAAGTTATAATTTAATTAAGGTTTGATATATGCAATATATGCATTTTTTCATAGAACTGGATATAGCTGTATTAGCCCAAGAGACAATAAGCCCTTAGTTGAGGTTGACACCTTTTTATTGAGCCAACATAGAAAAAGATATTAAGGTAGATAAGCTTTCTGGATCTCAGAGGTCTCTTCTTCCACAAGATCAAGTAAGTTAATGTAGCTTTACATCTTTTTTGCTCAATAAAAGACACCAATTTCAACAAAATGTTTAATGCAAGATATATCAGGGGTTGACAAACTTGGTTTGGATCTAGGAGACAACTTTTTTCTTCCCCAGTGAGGTTTTTATTTTCCTGGCACCCAAGGTTTGTGGAGCCTTGCCATACCCTAAGATACAATTACACACTCTAACGCCATACAGTAATAGACATGCTAATATCTTATGCTCGCAAACACTAACATCTTACAGTAACACACATGCTAACATTCTACGCTCATGTACAGGCATGCTAACACCATACAATTATACACACCCTATAACACTATATGCTAACATTCACATTCATGCTAATGCCATAGTGTAACATAAACAACACCATACAGGCTAGCACCACTGTAACACTATAGACACATACACACTGAATCTGGCACTACAATACAGTAGAAATACTGACTCCAACACTATACATATACACACTGACTCTGACACTCCACACGCTGCATTTAGGCATGTAGGTGTGGTCAAGACAACTTGCTGAAGTTCAAGCCGAGCATGAGAATCTGGAAGAAAGGGGATTTAAGTGACTTTGAACGTGGCATGGGTGTTGGTGCCAGATGGACTGGTCTGGGTATTTCATAAACTGCTGATCTACTGCGATTTTCACGCGCAACCATCTCTAGGGTTTACAGAAAATAGTCCGTGAGCGGTAGTTGTGTGGGTAAACATGTCTTGTTAATGTTAGAGGTCAGAGGAGAATGTGCAGACTGGTTCGAGATGGCAGAAAGGCAACAGTAACTCAAATAACCACTTGTTACAAAGAAGGTATGCAGAATATCATCTCTGAATGCACAACACGTCGAACCTTGAAGCAGGTGGGCTACAGCAGCAGGTGGGCTACACACTGGTTGCTACTCCTGTCAGCTAAAAACAGGAAACTGAGGCTACAATTGTGCAGCCCACAAATCTGCAGCAACTGCGTGATGCCATCATGTCCATATGGACCAACATCATTTAGGAATGTTTCCAGCTCCTTGTAGAAAGTATGCAACAAAGAATGAAGGAATTGTGAATTCGGCACCCTATGCTTTCCTGTAAGGGTGCAGTGAGGCAGGTGACGTGCATTACGAGATCCCGCTAGGAGCACCTGCTACACTACGCCACCGCAGGAAAGTATAGGGTGGTAGATTCATGATGACACCCCTGCAAAAAACTGGCACCTGGGGTTTGTCGAGCCCTGATATCTATGTTTTCAATATAATTTACTAATTAATATTACTTAATTGTTTGCATTAAAGGGGAAGTTAGAACAGGCTAATTTTGCTTCCTTTGTCACAAGTTTTTGTATATGTGGGAACATCCACGCAATGCTACACCATTATAAGTGGAATGATGGACTGTGTTCTTTGAGGAATAATAAAACAAAATCATCAGCCTTTGCTCTTAACAGTTAATCATTCCCCAGTAAACATGTAGATACTGGAAAGTGATGTTGGGAACAATTCCTCCTAATCATGCTAATGAACAAAAACTGTAAAATGTTATGCTAGCACTGACCTGCAGCTAATACTTAAAATATCACTGAAATCACCTCATTTTGTGATCGATATTATACCTTATGATAATAGGCAAGTACATCTTCCACTCCACAATCTGTTATTTCAATTTCCTTCAGATTGGATGTATACCAATTAAATGACAAGTCCTTTCCATCTGAAGCAAATATGTTACATAAGTAGGCGTGAAGCAACCGTTATGCAAATGTCCTCATTTGTATGGATACAGCATTTCCACTGTGGAGAACATTAAAATCCTCTAGAAGAAATGATAACGATCAAAAACAAAAGCCTGAAACAAATACTATTTTGCCCTTACACATTGCCTTATGATCTCCGTATATTTAAATACACCTATACACATATCAATACAGATCTATATAAATAGATTGATAGGTGGGCACAATTCTAATGGCAGACACAGAATATTTAGTCTTCATTTTAAGTTATACTGCTATATAATATAGCAACCATTAATGTCTGAATGTGTGCCTCGGATTTTTTAAAATATCATCTGCTTTCAACAGACAAATTAAATGAATAGAAAATAGAAAGCACAGGAGTAGCATAATGATGAGAGGCTGAGATTTTAAAGCCTGCCAGTATCTGTTGAAAGCAATGCTTTCATCTAATGACAGCAATACGAGAAAATCCAGTTAATGTTACAAGTTGTTAATAAAATGACACTACTATCGACTTGCAACATTGCTGGGAAAGTCTGTAAATGGTTTATGTAGGTAGACAACTTCATGCAATGCCTTCACTAGTAACAAACAATAATGGCACAGGGTGGCATCTCACAATAGATTCTTGCAGGACCGCTCAGTCCACTGTACAGCAATTGTTGCACAGTCTTTGGTACTTATGGGGTAAAGAATAACATGCAAGTTAATAATGTAAAAACATTTTCTTATTAATCTTAGTGTAGCTTAAATTTATCCCACAACAGAACATGGTATTGTTATTCTGACAGATCACAATTTGTTCCTCCCCATCAAGTACCCACACTCCATTTATGCAATTTCCTTCCAACATAGTCCTAGGCTTTATCTGTAAAAAGACACACATTAACTATTAACCATAATAGTAGAAAAACACTTGGGACTTAAATATCATTGCTTGCCACAATTATATGAAATGTAAATGCTTTATTACCCTCAAGTTAGTCTTGATACCAGAGAACAAACTCAACTATGCCAACAAAAGCACTTCATACAACAAGGCAGATTCACATACAGTTATTTTGTTCTTTGTCAGACTTCATTTAACTGCATCCTGCTGATGAAATGTTAATGGTGCAGGACAGTATAACAGCAGCAAAACTAGTCTATCGGAAAATACACTCAGCAGGCAATACTAGCATTTCAAATATTCAAGTAGAATTTACCTTGAGAAAAGCACCACTTCCCAAGGAAATATATGAATACACTAGACTGAGGTGTCACCTTAATTTATCATTCTTGAGTAGACTGTATAATTTCTCTATCTCATTGTTATCAATGAGCTGATACCAGGGAGAAGAAGACAGAAGAACATAAAAGAGACAGGTTAAGAAGTGGAGCTGTGGAGAAAGAAGACAGGGACAAGGAAGCAGTGGAGAATGTAGGAAGACATTGGGATGGAGCACGATAGCATGAGGAAGCATGTAAATGAGAGTGAGAAATTGTGAGAGAGAGTAAGACTGTGAGAGAGCATGAGTAAGAGTGAAAGAGAATGTGAGAAAGTCAGTCTCTGACCTCTGGGTGCTCCTCCCTCGACCTTCTACAAATCTCCCTGAAGTTCATTTTCCAAACTTAAGACCTCTGCTAGTGAATTTAGCTTTGAACGAATAACGTGGGAAGTCCTATATAATAATAAGCCCTATGCTTTCTTAAAAGTCACTAGTCAATCAGTAAAACTATGCACACTGGAGAGTTGGTAAAGAGTGGCCGCATCACTGAATGTATAACCTTTACAGTTAATGATGGAAATGCTCTTGCTTGCAAAGATCGATAAATCAATTTATTGGCAGACATACTCTGAAATGACTTCATGCATCTAGAATTATTTATACTGGAAATGGGTGATGACCAATAAAAAGTAACATGATGGCATTTTCTCTTAGAGTAAACAATGATTACTCAGTTGTAGAGCGTACTTTCATCGCTGATTTTCATTAATTCCAATGTATTTTACTTAAACATAGTATTTTACATCATGTAACTAGCAAGAATTAAGATTGGGATTGTAATTGGGGTTACCTCGGTCAGATGAGGATTAGGGTTGAAGCCACACTGGTTGCACACTTCATTGTGACACTGTGTACAAGTGTTAAAGTTTGGCTGGTTAGGAGAGGAGGTAAGGTCTGAAGTGTTGCATATAGGACAAAGTGTACTGCTGGGAAGAGGAGCAATTTGTGGAACTGAATACGGAGAAGTGGGAGTGGTGCCTCTGTCTGGAGATGCTGAAGGAGACCTTCCTGCTCTTTGACCTTTGCTTTCAACTTGAAGTGTCCTCCGAGGGGAGTCTGATTGCTGGAGGGATGAAGGGACATGGCTTTTTGTCTCCTTTGTGCTTTCAGTACTTGAGGCAGTCTGTCTAAAAGACTGTGGGGCTGAACTTTGTCCAGCCAAACGTCCAGAATTTTCCAGCCTTCCAGGAGCACTGTAAGAAAAAAAAATAATGTTGGTAATTTATATGACTGTCTTTATAAAGACATGCAGGCAGAAATGCACATTCACCGATCATAGAAAGACAAGCAGCCACACACAAGCACACCTACATGCATGTAACATGTTCACTCACACATACGTTTACATCTACAGTCTGTGAAAAGTAACATTCAAATGCCTGCCACCTCACATGACATCAAACTGTACGTGCACAATCACTTTCACACAAATGCACATTAACCTCTGTCAACAGTGATTAGCTGAAATTATGGGACAAATAGCACGGGAATCCCATGCAGACTCTTCAGAGCTCTGTGGCTGCAAGTTTCTAAAATTGCAAGTGTCCTAACTTTTATGTTACATAAAAAGTAAAACATGAACAGTAAAGTACTATATACCCTAAGTGCATTAATAATTGTTAGGGGTGATTAGGACACTGTCCCCTTAATCATGTTCAAACTATCACACTGAAAATCTCACATCAGGTTTTTTTTAGGTGATTTTTCATGCTTGGCAGATTTATTCTTACCACTATAAGGAAAATTAAGTAACATTTAAAAATGTCCTTCCGGTGTTTTTAGATATTCTGTAATTATTTGACATTAAAGCCAATAGAAAAAAAGCCGTGTAATCAGGGAACGATATCTTGAATATATGCACAAAATACGAAAATCAACTGGTAATAAGATCCTCAAACTGTTATCCTACAGTCCTCTGTATCACATTAATTATACATGGTGAGGCACCACATGTTTTAATCCTCTGTAATCCAGAATGCAAAGGAAATCAATGTTTCAAATAAGTGCAGAAAATGGTGGATATAAGTGTAGACTGTCTGACACTGAAAATCTGTCCATCCTGAGACTGAGTGTTTAATGTCTGCTTTCATTTTGCTATTTAAACAAAAATCTCAAAGGCACAGTGATTCCACAACCTAACAAATCAGATTCCCCTTTTATGTCTTTTTAGAGGTATATGTGTTTAAAATCAATGTAGAATGCAAGATTAGGCTGTTGGATTCTGTGCTGTAGGCGCAGAACAAAGAGCTGCTGCGATCTGTCTTCTTTCACTAGACTAATGTAAAAATAATTCCAGAAAAAGGCTATTAGGGCACGTTCTTTTACGATAACAAGGGAACATATTGTTTCCAAACCAAAGGACAGAGGGGAAATTCAATGAATATTTGGTTTTCTGTTATCTCACGACATTCATGTTACAAGCGCACATAACTGTATTGTATGGTTATCTGGCAAGTATTCCGCTTGGTTGATTTGTTCCATTAATTGTAGAAATCTTTTACTGGGAGGGCTGGATATATATATATATATATATATATATATATATATATATATATATATATATATATATATATATATATATACATATATTCACATATATTCTTAATCCCAGGTAATGGCATCCATGTTAGGTAAAACATGGCTCTTGTAAAAGAAAGCTTATTTCTAATGTTAACCAAAACAGGCAAAGGAACATCACATCTGCATTAATCCTTTCACTAACTATTGCATTCAGTGTGAAATGTACTTAAGTACGTGTCTCATGTCTGGTTATATACATGAATTGTGATCTCCTCTGTAACAAGATATGCCACCTCACACAAATAAAGAATCCGATATGTGAGACAAAAATGTAAAAGAAAATATCATTCTATAACTGCGAAAAAATTATACTTAGTAGATAAATGTCAACAAACTCTAAGGTCAATGCATGATGCAAGGGATAACAACCAATAGAAACCATTATCAATGTATGGTTCTGGGCTCAGTCTCTTTGCCCTGTTTTTATCCCTCAGGTCTGTGCTGTTGTTCTCCAAACTTACCTTGACCTTGACTTATGTGTTTCTTTTCCATCTGTCCCTTGCATGATTTTTGGGAAAACTTGTCAGAAAGCCCAGGCGCGGCTGACTATAGAGGCTTCAAAGCCTTATGTATGCTCATGTGGCAGGTTGCACCCCCCATCTGAAATGAACGCCTCAGGTGATTTAGAGTATATAGCACAAGGTGACAAAGGTCTATTACAGCTGTACTAGCCATAAACATTTAATGAAAGCCTTAGATATGCTTGGAAGGTGAAGCATTGCCAAATTTAGAACTACCATTTTAATAAAAACAGTCAACCAAGCCCTTCAAATCTACCACTATACTTACTATTTAAATTAAGAAACACGTGTTCCTGATTAAAAGAAACTCCAGGCTCTGCTATATATATGTATTATGCAATTAAAATGTCTACCCCCCCCCCCATTAAAAGCTAGGGTTTATCAGGATAACTAAAGTAAAAATCAGGGGTAGGTACCAACATTGCTCATGGTGGACATTTATTGGGGTCGGTGGTGAACAACTTAATGATGTTCTATAAGGACACTTTGCCTATCCCTAGTAACAATTCTCCTTAAAAATTGTCTTTACACAAAATTGATGTGGTGGCAGAAATTATACTGCGTAATATGTAATAAACTAAACTTATATCACAAAAATAGTAAATACTATACATTAATATATTTCAAACAGCACAGACTCTGTCTTTTCTGCAATGTCATGTCCACTATCACCTATTGGTGCAATAGGTACAATAGAGTTACACATACACATACACTCATGCATTTCTTCCTAAAGACTCAAAATTCTCTTGCCTACATAGAGTTTATTATCAGCAATCATACACATTGCAATACTGACCATTGTTTCAATGGGATCTACATCTTGATACTGAATCAATAAATTGATACAGTATGTAACACTTCTGATTATCAGGCCAGGAGTATATTAAATTGATACTGCATGGAACGTAAGCTCTAAAATCACTGGTATCTCCCTCATTTAATTTTGTCCGAACTGTGGTCGTCGGGGAACGGGTGACGAGAGGCAGGTATTCTGCCTCTCTTTACCAGTTCCCTGACAACCATGGTGAGCTCCGTGGATCTAAAGCTCTGAAACAAAACACTGCTATAATATCAATAATAATACTCAATTTATGAATTGCCATTTTCAGGAAACATGCACAACAAATAAACTTTGTGCTGTCACCGGCAGCAAAGGCAAGCAATAAATCCATTGTAGATTGAAATTCAATTTTTCTAATTGGTGCTCATGACAAGTGCTGCACAGTGATTTAAAGATATTAAACTACGCTAGCAGTACATCTGTCTTCTGTCATAATAGAAATGTTTATTTAAAATTTCATTTCCAGTGTCTCTGGTTATCTTTTGTTAAAACAACTACAAAAGTTTGACTTTAACATAATGATTTGTGCTGTCATCATATGCTGAAATCTAATAATATGTTGACATAACATAATTCTGCAAACGGTTGACCGTAAATATCTATCAATAATAATAATTCATTTGGCTACATTAAATTTGGAAAAGAAAAAAGAGAAATGTTGAGCAGGTACTAAATTTATATCTGTCCAGCATAAAATTCTGTTCCACAGCTTCAGTCTTAACAAAGTTCTTTGCTTAAGTGAAGAAGTCATTCTCATTTTTATGGATGACCAGTTCCTAGAATAAAAAATTGATTTATGCATTGTCTTTAAAGAATTCCTAAAACCATATTGTAAAATGGAGCAGGTTTTCTCCACATCCATGAGTCATCTTCTTTGTAATTTGTATCCAAATTAAAATGGAAGGGTCATTACTTGTGAGAAATTAAATAACAACTAATGAATTTAATTATTTTGCACTAAAAAACAATACAGGTTTGGCTTATTCAAATTTGGTTACATTTTAAGTAAATATACAGTTAGACTTTAGCAGGTCTAAAAATGAGGTAAATACACCTCAGATATACCTCAGATGAACAACAACACATGACATATTACACTGTGCCATGGATTATTCAACCAAAATAAAGTCAAAATGGAGTAGCTATGTGTAAGTGCACCATTGCTGTTTCCATCAGAATTGAGACGCTAAGTAGCAGACAGGAGTTGCTAATCAAATGCCCTTGATTAATTAATCATCGGCAAGTTTGACCACTCCTATAAAAGCTGAAGTTTTAGCAGTTTGTTGGTCTGGAGCATTCGGTGTCAAACTATTTAAAGTCCATCATTCTACAGTGATATAAGTTTGCCGGACAGAAACTGCAAAAAATCCAAGAGTTACATCTCATACTCTACAGGCCTCAGTTAGAATGTTAAATGTTAAAAAGCAAACAACATATCAGCACAAAGACCTCATACCAACTGTCACGCACGGTGGTGGAGGGGTGATATTTGGGTATGTTTGGCAGCCACGGGACCTGGGAACCTTGCAGTCATTTACTTGACCATGAACTACTCTATATACCAAAGTATTCTAGAGTCAAATGTGAGTCCGTCTGCCTGAAAACTAAAGTTTGGTTAGGTCACACAACAGGACAATGATACTAAGTAAACCAGCAAATCTAAAACAGAATGGCTGAAAAAGAAAAGAATCAAGGTGCTTTGGCAGGACCTGCAACAAGTCTCAATGATTTGAGCAACATTGTAAGGAAGAGTGATCCAAAATTCCTCCACAACGATGTGGGAGACTAATAAAGTTTTAAAGAAAATGATTACTTCACGTTATTGCTGCTAAACGTGGTTCTACAAGCTATTGAATCATAAGGTGTACTTAGCTTTTCACACATGGCTTCTCCATTTTGGCTTTATTTGTGTAACATAAATCATGAGGTTGTATTTAGCTAATTTTAGACCTTCTAAGGAACATGTGATTATTATTATTACGGTATATCCTGATATGCAAAACCATAGAATTCAAAGAGGATGTACTTTCTTTTTCACAAGAGTGTATATATATATATATATATATATATATATGTATACTTTATTTATGACAATGAAAGCAAGCTGAAACACTATATAAACTTTTTAAACTAATATATTAAAAAAAAGTTTATGTGGAAGTAAATATTTCTCACTAATGTTCTTAAACTGGTTTGCTCTGTATAATGTGAAGACTTCTATTTAATCTTGAGTATAAGTCTTTATTTAGAAGTATAGAATTCCCTCTTCTTGACTTATGTTTGACTTACTTAACATTCAGTTTGACGAGGTGGTGAACCATTTCAGTTTGCGATGCAGTCACTAAGTTAGTAAACTATTGAGAGATGGCAGCCTATATGTAACTAGTTTGGTCTTGGTTTTACTGTTTCTAAATACAATAAAAAAAGGAAAGGCAAAATTAAATATGTTTACCATTTTAATGGGGGGGTATGCATATTAGTATGCATGTGAGCATTACTGTGTATGTATAAGAGTGTGTGACCATGAATGTGTACGTATGTGTATGTGAGCATGAATGTCTATGCATAAGTGTATGTGAGCATGAATGTTTATGTCTATGTGAGGATGAATGCCTATGTACAAGTGTATTTGAGCATGAATGTCTATGTATAAGTTTATTTATGTTATAAGTTTGTTATGAGCAACAGCAGAGGTTCTCTACGCGCATCGTACCCCCACTAGACACCAGGGAGTCTGAAGCACTGGGGACAAGTCTAGGGATGCATTGGTAAGTCTGGGGGGGCAAAATGGCATATAGGGGGTATAAGGCATATCTGGAGGGCAGAGTGGCAGGCCTGGGGGAGATACGGTAATACATATTTAATAATAATTATATTTATGTGATGTGTGAAAACTACAAATGCCAGAGATCAGGAGATGTGTGTTTGTCTATATTTATGTAAATTTCTGTAATCCTGTGTAGATTATTGATCGTAATGTAGATCTGTTGTTGTACATATTTATATGTTGTTTTTGTATGTCTTAATCACATTGTATCACATACACATGTAATTGTCCACTGTGACCATCAGAGCATAGCTATGGCTGCATTGGTCAGTGCCAGAAAGTATCCCAGAGCCACTATTTTATATTGTATATGTAAGGATACTGGGTGCCGAAGAAGGTAGGAGTCTCGATGCAGGGGCAGGTTCAGATTCAGAGCATGGCTGTAGGCAGGCTGATGATGCATCCAGTTACGGGCTGCGCTCCACTTTAGCCTTAGTCCTTCTCTTGGGCCCCATCTATAGGTGCTCTGAGAACTAGCAGGAAATAAACTTGGGGTGACAAGCTCAGTACAGGCAGGAAACTGGATGCGCACCGGCAAGGCAAGAGGTAGGAGCAAGGCTGGAAGCGCACCGGCAACGCAAGAGGTAGCAGCAATGCTGGAAGCGCACCAGCAAGGCAAGAGGTAGCAGCAACGCTGGAAGCGCACAGGCAAGGAAAGAGGTAGGAGCAAGGCTGGAAGACCTTTGGCAGGGCAAGAGGTAGGAGCAAGGCTGGAAGCCTTCTGGCAGGGCACAAAGCAGGAGCACGGCTGGAAGCCCTCTGGCAGGGCACACGGCAGGAGCACGGCTAGAAGCCCTCTGGCAGGGCACACGGCAGGAGCACGGCTGGAAGCCCTCTGGCAGAGCACACGGTCTGAAGACCTTCCAGCCGTGTGTCCGAGGCACCTTCCCCCCATTCAAGTCCAAGGCGCTTATCCCTATCCGAGTTCCTGCTGTGTTAACATTCCAGCCTCAGCACCCTCTGTCAAGAGACTTACAGCCTGTACTTGCATGTCTTGCCAGCTTCTCCAATACAGACCATATTGTATTACTATTCAGCCTGTGGTGTGTTTTATATATACCTTCCTTCTGGTAATAATGCATTGTGTGGTAGAAACTGAGCCTCTGGTATCCACTGCAACTGGGCTCCTACCTGACCTGCTTACCCGAGCCCTGACAGTATAATCGATACAAAAGTAAACATATTTGCAAAATACACGATATGTCATAATCTGGTAAAGCCAATTGATATACCGTTGCTTTGACTGTTTTAGAAGGGTCATTAACATTTTAAACAAGCTCTTTAAATTATTAGATAAGTGTCTATCAAGGCCTGTCAACCAAATATTGTTCAATAAAACAAGTGTGATTGCATAGCAACTTTTACTCATAAATTCATAACATACATTATATGCTATAGTGAGAAACAAGGCTGAGGCTAGGTAGAGCCAAAATTTAGCTTTGTCTAAAATATCCTATATGTCTTATATTTCCAGATACTCACAATACTTTGTTACTGTCTAATGGTGCCTTTCAACCACACTGTAATGTGAAATAAATATCAATTACAACAATTGTTAAGGAAAGGACAGTCCCTTTCTATTACAGACTATGCTTAGTTTCCTGGTATATCCAGCATGGTGAGATAGGAACAAAAATCATGGCCCATTATGGTTTCATAGTGTTTTCTTTGTGTATAGGAGACATGCTGTTTTAACCAACTCAAAAGTCTACATTTACATATATTTTCATGAGATTCATAAGTATTTGCATAATTCTACTAAACAACCAGGGTCCAGGATATTACCACCTACTGCCACTCCTCTTTATTTTAGCTTTCTACATAGGCATCTGCAAGTTTTATGATGGTTTATGATCATGATGTGATTGTGTACGACAGAAAAAGAGTTGTTCATTCGATCCCATACATTACAAAGGAAAAAAAGAGATGCAAGAGACATGATTCTTATATAGCTTCCTAAAACTAAAAAAGTTACAAACTATATCAATCAAATTATTTTGTGAACCTCATTGAAAGAACAACCTTCCTTTTTGAGCATTGGGAAATAACAGCTGTTTAATGAAATAAACAATGATCTGTGAACAAAGCTTTATATTTCTTTCTTTTGAACATGTCAGGATTTATCAGCATGACTCTAAGCGCCTCTTGGCTAAAATAGAGGGAGATTCCTATTATAAATTATTCTGTCAGGCATACAATGAAATGGATGCGTTACGAAACCTACTGGGGTAAATTACATGCAGTGCTAGTGTAGTGGTATTAGCGTGAAGCCATTAGTGGGACATTAGGAGATAAATTAATAAAAACTGGCTTTCTGTATGTAGTTTTTTAGTAATAATAAACACATATAATTAAATATACCTATAAACATAACAACTAAAGTTTTTTTTTTAAAAAGGCCACATTTCAACAGCCCATGTGATTTGCCATCTTTATTTTTAAACTGTTATAAAACCCTTCCCTTTACTTTTAAAAAAAAGTATTACTATGAAATGACTTATATGCAAATGCATTGCATTTCCCAAAAGTAAGAAAAAAATAATGATTATTAAAACACTCATATCATCAGGCTTCAGCATTAATGCGTAACTAAACAAAATGAATGACATTTAAATGCTTTATCTCTGCAATTTATAATGGATTCAATAAGGTGGCTTCTTTATTTTCTTTCTTTTAAATTAATGGTAAAAAAAAACCCCAATGGATTACTGGTAAATGTTAGAGCACTGATAGTACTAAAAGCCATAATGCTTTCCTACAGTAACTTATTTTTAATGTAACATCGATATGACATAATTTGCCCTTTCCAGACCTATAACAGAACTATAAAATAAGGTATTAGTTTCCAAAGGGTTTTCTTAAGTTATATACAACTTGCCCAATGTTCAAATTCAACCTGTCATCTCTTATCATCTGTCATCTCCATGAAACCCATAGAGGCTTACTTATAATACAAAAAACACCATAAATTGCAAAGGTTCCGTTCAATGCAACATACACGGTAAATGGTCCCGAAGATGTTTAGACTTTATTTTAGCTAATTATCAAGTTTTCTACACTAGGGTTAAGCTGAAAGACTACACTGATTGAAGTTTTAGCTTACCTTTAAATTTGCTAGCTTTCCTGTCATAAAAGGTGTTACGCGTCGATGTAAACAAAACTGGGACATTTGATAACCACGTGACAACACTTGTCACACTTCAGATGTTTACAACATATAAATTAAGTTATTGATCACACATCTATAGTAAGAAATGAGGTAAGCTTTACCAGCTGAGATCATGTGTATCAGTTTTAAGTTGATAGGAGATGTAATTTAATAAGTAATAAAATGTTGGTTCAACACATACATTTGAAGTATGTATATGTTACGAATTATGCATATTTCATGTACAATAGTTAAAAGAATTTGCTTAAAATTTCTAGTACTGGCGTTTTCTAACATGTAACCTCAATCCAATTATTATTATTCTGTTGTTAGCGTGAATCTGCCAAACGAAAAGGTAAAGCATGCTGAAAAGGTATCATATTCCTATTTCAATGGGTTCAAAAGACTTAGGTTAAAGACTTAGGATACATAAAACCATTTAAACCCACTCTCGACAAAATCTTATAATTTACAGTTCAATGCAATAAATAAATATTGTTTACTTGTTAACTTCCTTTTCTTAGAATCTGCAGCATCTGCATAATGATTCCCACCAATAGGTTATATATATTTATATATAACCTTGTTAAGTTCTTGATTGTTGATATGTTCAGGCACACTTTGTAAGGTTGTGTAAAAACAAGTAAGAAAACTTTAGGACAGGATACTGGCTAAATAATTCCTCTGTCAAAGGTTGCCACTGTTTATTTAGTTATGCCAAAAGCTATACTATATGGATAAAAGTATTGGGACACCTGACCGTTACACCAACGGTGTGGAAGAACTTGACTGGCCCTCACAGGCCCTCAACCCCATCAAACACCTTTGGGATTAACTAAAATAAAGATTGCGAGCCAAGTCTTCTGCCTGATCTTTGTCTTTTCCTTGCATAATTATTAAGAAAAGAGAGAAGGCGTACAAGCCAGGGAAACGTCGGCTCAAACCCTCTCATTCAGATGCTGCCCCATGTTAACAACTATACATAAGGGTTTCCGTCAAATACAGGTACGTGTTAGTTTTTTCCTCCTGTTGCAGGCAGGTCTGGTTCGGCTACAACATTGGTTGTCAAGCCAAGCTTGAGTTGGACTCTTACACTGCACAAGGTTTGGCTTATTTTATGCTTGATTCCTGGCCTTGTGTGGGCATAGTTCCAAGCCCTGCAAGGGAAAAAACACTAGGAATATGTAAACATACATGTACACATAAACATGCATACATACATGTATATACAAATATCACTGATTTCATACAAATATGTATAAAATTACTCATTCTGTAAATGGCCAATGTTTCATGGCACTATTATTTATTAATATTTTGTATTAATTACATTTTATTATAACCTAGCACTATTATTTATGTATTAATAAACTATTGTACGCATTCTGACACAACGATAAAACCTTTGTTATATCCTGCTTTAACATTTATCGCCTGCTTGTACTCAACCTCCTGTACAGGCTGCATTGCAAGCCTGAAATTAATGCTGCGATGAGGAGAAGTGCTTACTATGCAACACCAGTCATTTTCCTATCTATTCAGAAGGATCTGTGCATGTGTTGCAAAACCGTACATTCAAAAATACAATATGGAGAATCATCGCGGTAAACAGGCTTCCATGAAAGTCAAATACAGAAACATCCAAAAAGCGATTTCTCAGCAAGAAGCATAGAGGCTACAATCCATTTCATTGCATGGAAGAGCAACGTACATGACAACTAAAAGCTTCTTTTAAGAGAGACTCTAGTATGGAAGATGTCTTCCAGATATACCAATTCTACAATTAAACACATACCCCACAAGGCAAAGGGGTGGTAAACCCTCAGGTATGTTTCATCTGGTTTAAGCAACACCCTGTTATATTATTGTGCAATGCTTTGAATGTGTCAGAACAAGATCTTTATGTTAATTAAGCTTCTCATTACAACACATATGTGTATCTGCCACAGTATGTCAAGTGCATGATATTTTATCCAAGGTTGAACTTGATATTAAAAAACATGACACATAAGTAAGGAGATGGAAGCTAGGTTATATGCATCATAACATATACGAGGTGGATTTCAATATTTCCTTCTTTCATTTTGCACTCCAATTATTCTTTATCAGTGCCCTGTCTCTCTTTTCACCATGTCATTTCCTTGTGCCAACTTTCCCTGTCTCTCTTTTCATTTCCTCTGCCTCTTTCTTTCCAGATATTCAATAAACAACTATGCAGTGAATGTAAAATTTCGTATTGTGGAAACATGCCTTACAATGATAGCCCAGAGCTAAGTCCATGCTTCAAATAACCGCCCTGTGAAGATCTATAATGAAATAGCCAGAGTGGGTAAAATAGGTTACATTATAGGTCAATTTCCCAGAATCCACTGTTTGAACTCTTTCACTACCGCAAGTCAATGACCGACTGCAGCAGTATTTGTATTGTAAAATTGTAAATTGTAAAATATATTTAATTATCCCTCTCACTCAGGGAAAGAATGTTAAAGAATCATATGACATGTAGGAAGGGTTAATGAACAATAATCCATATCAATGGAAAAACAGGCTCCTCTGTGAGTTGCTATTCCACTGAGGAATGATGTCAATATTCAACCGTAATGGAACAATACATTTATGAAGCAAAAAATAGCATAAAAATAATACATTTTCCATGACTGGATTGAATGACAATCCACAAGAAAAATAAATATAAACGAAATTAAAAAAAAACAAGTTGAGGATACATAAGCATAAAATATCAAATCAATAAATGTGAAAACAATACTCCAACCTAATGGTATGCATGAAGCTCGCCCACAGGTTACATGCCAACATGGGAAGATCAAAAATGAATGTCATGTAGACTAGCCCATCGGATGCCTTTATAGGGGGAGGGTATGAGTACAAGATTGAAGATTTAACTTAATGCAGTTAGGTAGCTTCATGTTAGAGCTTCATGTTATAATCATGTTAGTTACTACTTCACATTCAGATTAATTGGTTCATTGATTAATTGTGGACACAATTTGAATATCTCCAAATAGCTGCAGCATATTCTGTTTTCTTACAATTTGCTCAGCAGAAGGCCATGAAGCAGTAAAAATACTAATCAGTAGTTAAGAGGAAAAATGTAATTTTATGCATTTAAAATACCAATTGCTCCTTCTGTCAAGAGAAAGCCAGACTGACCCCTTACTACCCTGTCAATGCAACCATTTGAGATGGGTTTTTTTATTTCACTAGAACTCACCTTCCGTCCATCACTTAGTAAATGGAATCCTAAGGTGTGTACAGAGTCATAAAGGATATGTGGAGCCTATTAATATATAAGGACCATGGTATGTAACAGTATGTAGGTGGACACACATATTGCTCCTGCTTTGGGACCCACAGACCTGCAATGTGCCACATGACGGTAACGTACCCAGCCATGGATTGTATGCAGGGGGAGGCAATGTCCCTGCGGTGTACTCTACAAACGAGAGAACATAGAAGGGAGGAGGTATCCCATTCTGAATCCCCCATGACAGCTCCTGGACTGCATCACGAGGCTACGTGTGGCAGACACGTATTTGCCCTTAACCCCTTAAGATGTAGTCTTCTAATCAATGCTACCATGAATTACAAACTCCACGTAATCCCAGGCTAGGCGGAGCATTGCTCTGTTCCATTCATGCCCATGTTAATGCTCCTTGCTACACATTCCCAGCTGATCCGCAAGCCCATACCCCTTTGCTTTGTGTCCTCCATAGACCTTGTCTCCATACCTGACACCGCCATGTCGTGCCCCGGCCGGTGATGCTCCAGCGCTGCTGGGCCCTTGGAGCTGTCCACGGTTTGGTGCTGAACCCCCGGGCCCGGGGCTAGGAGGTGGCTGATGCTGCCCGACTCCCGCTCCTCCCTCCCCCGCCTCCAGGCTAACCTCGTTCCCCATTCTGCAGTGGGTTTGGGGAGAGGGGGAGAGGGCAGGAGGTGAGTGGTTAAAGAAGCGACAGATAAACTGATGGTAAAGAGGAGGAGAGCAAGCGCCTCACTCGCTGACAGAAACCTCCGCCATCACCAGCTCCCCTGCGCGATCCCGGCTCAGCTGGTCCCGAGGCGCGTGCAAAAATGCCGTGCCCGTCCCCTGAGTACAGCGTGCCCGCGCTCGCTCGCCGGACAAGTAGTCACGTGTTTCTGCCTACTGCTCTAAATACCACACACTCTATTGTAGCTGGCGCACCGTAACCGTATTTCAAAAGTAAACTTCCTACCCGTCAGCCGCAGAGTTTGTGTCCACAAGCCGGTTTCCTTGGAGGTGTTACACAGCTATCCGAATCCACGAACACATTGATTTATTGACCCAAAACACGCAGAAAGGCTTCATCGTAAAATTAGGTTATGGTGCAATATAATATAAAGTGGCTTTATCTCTACTGCCGGGGCTGTCCCTAATAGGGTGCGCGGCCTAAGTTTTGCAGGGCCCCTCTTTGGCAACAACCAGCTCATGATCACCATTGCTTGTAACAGCAGGAGTGTTGATTCTGCTAGGACGACAGGGGAGGGACTGTCCCATCCAAAAATGCGACACATAGGAGGTATGGTATATGACTCCCGTTTTGTAGCATTATAAATTAGGAGTTTCCACCAAAAAGTTATACAATAAATAATTAACTGAGAACTCATTTTACCCATTGTGTTGTATAACATCATTCTATTAATAGGATTGACAGTGTTATAAATAAAAACGAAATTATGGTAAATAATACAAATGTTTTATTTTTATGGTGAGTGCCACATAGTAGAGCGGCTGGGACTGGCCATGAGTCCAAAGCAGATTTATTCCTCAACTTCATATCTTCTTATTCTGAAGATGTCAGGTCTGCCTCTCCGACGTATGGTCGTAGTCTCTGTAACCATAAGAACTATTCTCTCTCCTCTTGGGTTTTGCATGATCCGGTGGCGGCATAAAGGGCAGCTGGGGTTCTCTTGTAGCCAGCGTATTATACAGCGACTATGGAACTGATGTTGACATGGCAGAGCGATTATGGGCTGCCCACGTTCATAGTCCATAAAGCAAATGCTGCATTCTCCAAGAATGTCTTGTTCTCCAATTACCCGCCTCTGAACAATCCTGCCAGGTAATCTCAGACGGATGTTGTTCCTATTTGCCCCTGGAAGCCTCACATCATTGTGCGCATCCACAAGAGGGTTTGCGGTGGGCCTTACTGGGGAACGGCTTCTCGCTCTCTGCCTTGGCATTGTTCTCATCCTCTCTCTGCCACTGGGTCTTGAAACTGGCGGAGTGCCATGTGATGGGGAGGTTATCGGACCGCTTCCAAATGACAGTTGCAATTCTTCTCCCTGGTCTCCCCCAGTCAAGTCAATGACCTCAGACTCTTGTTCCCCCTCTTCAACATCATGTCTTCGGTCAATTATTTCTGCCGGAAGCGATGTATAAATTATTAAAAATGTTTTGACAATTAATATAGGTATAGGCAATAGACTCCCCAAAATTGTAATCGCAGGAAAAACAAACATGCAAAGATTATCTGTTGAATTGTACTAAGAGGTAAAATACTAATGTATAGTACTCTTACCGTCATTTGACATTTTGCTTGTTGGTTTGTTAAGATAGAAATCTGAAATCGATATTCTATGGAAGGAATCCCACGTTCTGGGATTTCTTAGCTAATACTAATAATAATGTAGAGGTACAGCTCTTCTAAATAGCCAACACAGGGTTGATATAGAAGTGCCAGAAAATGTAGTCTGCCTACAACCTCTAAAGCTGTAAACAACTGACATCATAGTAAGACATGACATAGTAAGCATTCCTGCATGAGCATGGTTTTGTAAATTCTGTTATGGATACCAACAATTTGAAGCTTGAAACTGAAATATTTTAAATGTATACCAAGTTGTTTGATTGCCGACTGGAAGCCTACATTCCAAGCACCGACAGGTCTCCTGGATCCATTGAAAGAGTCACCAAGACCAAAATGCCACATTTAGGAAGTGCGCATTTTTTAACTTGGAACTTTTACATCTGGTCCTACTGCCCCATGTCCTAATAGGTCCATCTTTGAAGCCGGCTAATTCAATTTACTCCATCAAACCATATATTTTTGAAAACTAGACACCCCAAGGTATTTCAAATGCTAGTATTTTAACCCTTACCATGCATAAGATTCTACCACCAGCCTTTGCTAAAGTTTGTGGTAGTCATTTTGTCTGTATTTTTTAAAAACAAATTGTACTTCAGATATGAATTTATAGCTCCAGGTATACGCCACTATAAAACACCCCAATGTGTCTTCAGCACCATCTCCCGAGTACAGTGATACCACCCATGCATGGGTTTGTCTGGAGTTTGGGGTTAAAAGGCCCTTTTTGGGAAGTGCGCTCCCCCCCCCATTTTGGTCAGTCTGTGCCTATGCCCTATCTTTGAACCCAGCCACTCAAATTTACCCCATCAAACCATTCATTTTTTTTAATTAGATACCCCTTGGGTATTTGAAATGCTTTTACTTTAACTCTTTCCATGTCAAGATTTTTGGGAAGATTACAGCGCTAATTTCAGCACTTATCTCATAATAATAAACTTTTTATGTTATTCTTTTTGGACTTTTTTTTTTACATTGGATGGTTCCTCTGATGCATAATAATTTTGAAATGTTACCATTAATAACATTTAATATCTTACTAATCACATAGTGATTAGAAAGCTGGGCTCCTTTGACTTGCATGGTTGAATGCACTACCTGTATTCAACCTGCAAGTAGAGCCAGAGTTTTCTAGAGGGTCTGGAGACATTCGGGCAAACTTTTCCAATTTTCATCTTGCGAGTGGCGAAATCCTTGGGTGAGTGTTCAGTGTCGCTGAATGCCTCGTGATCAAGGCATTTCAGACACACCATTGAAGTTTAGGAGGTGATCACTGATCGCCTCCAAAACTTTTAAAACTGGTGTCTGCTGTCATACAGTGTATGGCAGATGTTGACGCCCAAGGGTAGGGGCCAGACATGGCCCATGATGCCGATCTTGGTGTTGCTGAATGCCTCGATTTCCTTGAGGCTTCTACGTATTCCTTGAGTGGCCTGTTCAATAATGGCAAACATATCTTCCTTTGTAGGTACAGAATCTATTTTTTCCTGCCATGATGATTGGAGATTCGGCGTTCGAGCCGGGCACGCCGTCGTCTGCTGGAGAGACTGGCTGGAGCAGTTCGAATAGCAGGTCTATAAAGCATGGCTGATGGTAAATATCCATGCCATTAACCTCTTAATGACAAAGCCCGTACGGGCTCAAAATGCATTGTTTTCAATGGGTTTAGGGACCGCCCATTGTCCTTAATGGGTTAAGTTAAGCTTGTTTTCTTTATTGAGCAGCATAGACTTTTGGCCAAAGACTACAGGTGGAACCCCTCCCAAAAAATTATATACCAAACTCCAGCTCAAAAGAGCCTATGAAATACTTTAAAGTGCATCTCACCAAGTTATCATGATAAACGTGCTCAAAAAAACATATATATACATACCAAACATAATAGTAAGCGTAATGATAGTACAGTATTTTTTTCTCAAGAAACCCCATTTTGGGTTTTTTTCAAATGATATAGTTGTACATATGTGTAGATTGTACACAAAGCCATTACACAACACATCAAAGAGAGGGACACATAAAAAGGGGTTACATTCTTTAACTTTAACTATAGGTACATCATAGATACTTACACCTTTGTAATACTATTTTGCACCTACAATGCACATGTTTTAAGGCCTAAAATCTCATGAACCCCATTGTCATCCTGGCCACCAGTGATGGGAATAGTAGTGTGTGTGTTTTACACAGGCCAAACTCGTACTTTAGCTATATTTCATTTTTAATTGTGTGAATTGATAACATACAACTCTTCAGCATAAATTGTCTTTTCATCTTCATTTCACAGGAACATCAGCAGAACTGCATCATGCTTTCCCAACCTCCTGTCACAGCAATTGGAAGCCAAACTGTAGAATTATCATCAAAATAAAAAATGAAAGTTTATCTGTTCTGTTTTTGGCTTTGCATATCTCTGTGTTTCATTATTAGTAGTGCAGCATGGCCCTGACCTATTATCCGTCCTTTCATAGGACAAGATTTATACATAAAAAATGTACAACTACCTATTGAAAATGTTAATATTGTAATTATACAAACAGCATTTTGTTTGAGACTATACAATGGGACCATTTTTTTTATTTTTTCACACTAGGGTAAGGTGACCACATCCAGTGACTATTTTTAATGTCCACCCCTAGTTAAAAGGGAAATATAGTAGTGTAACCATGTGCTCAGAAGAAATAAAACTATGTGTCATGCAGAGCAGTAATGGTTTTAATGCAGCACAGTATATCTCTTCCATGAGTGTCCGTGCTTAAAGGAGAAGTCTGGTCACTGGGTCACAGTCATAATACCGTTAAGTGATTATCATCTAATAGCAGAGTAACTGGGTTTTCCATTTAACCTAAACTGTTTAAGGATATTCTATTTAAAAATATACTTTAAAAAATAATTTTCATATTTCAAATTTTCCCCTAGAATAAGTTGACTGGGCTTTCATTTTATCAGTATTTCTGTAATGATATGGTGAGGTAGGATCCCCGGATCGCGGAGTGAGCCAGGCCAAACAGGAACCAGGAAGTCAGAGAACCAACCGGGTCAGACAGGTCATCAGGATAAGCCGAATCAGAATCCAGAGACGAGGTCAACAAGCCGAATCAATACCACACGAGCAGGAATCAGGAGCCGAATCAGAGAGACAGGAACGAGGTCAACAAGCCAAGTCAAAACGGAGCAGTCAGTCACAATCAAATGCACAAGCAAGTAGCAAAATACACCAACCAAGGGTGACCCAGAAGAGGAAGTCCAGGATTAACTAGGGAGAGGAGGAGGCGTGTCCTGCATGAAGAGGTCACCCGAGGTTATAAGAGCATGTTACAAATGTAACGTGCAATATTAAGTTTTGACCACACGGTGGTACCTGTTTGCCGCATGGTCGGCCATGCGGTGAAGACGCCGAGCGGGTGGCGGTGGAAGCCTCCTGCACGGGAAGCCACCTGAGGAGGAAGCGTCGCGGGAGCAGCCATGGAGCGGGACCGGAAAGGCAGGTAAGTCCTTACAATTTCAGGTTTTTCCTTAGAATAAGTTATGCATCCTACATACTGCAGGACATTGTTTTAGCAACATATAAAATCAATATATATTTAAAAAATAATCACAGATATGGTTACCCTTTAATAGGGTGCCCACATTGGCCATTGCTTAAAGGACAAGCATAAATATCACATATTGCTGTTGTGTCTGATGTGGCATGTGTAATTAATATTTGATCCCTTCTCTAAGTTTATACATAGCACAAGACACAAAAGGAAAATGCTTAGCAGACTGTTTCCCGGGAACTTTCTATTACTTTTAGTGTGAAGCATATGGGCCCTTTAAAAGGTAGCACATTGTACACACAAAAAAAAAAAAACTGTGCATCTCACCCTAATTAAGTTGGTCACTGTATATATAAACATAATATACAGTGAACTCCATGCCCAAGAGGGTTAAGGCACTGCTGGAAAATAATGGTGGCCACACAAAATAGACACTTTGGGCCCAATTTGGATGTTTCCACTTAGGGGTGTACTCACTTTGTCGCCAAGGTTTAGACATTAATGGCTGTCTGTTGAGTTATTTTGAGGGGACAGCAAATTTAAACTGTTATATCAGGCCGTACACTCACTACTTTACATTGTAGCAGAGTGTCATTTCTTCAGTGTTGTCACATAAAAACATATAATAAAATATTTACAAAAATGTGAGGGGTGTACTCACTTTTGTGAGATACTGTAAATGAGTGGTTCTGGTAATATGAATTGGCCAAAGCATAATTAAGCTCCTCCGCCACGTCAAGGCACACTCAACAATAGGGTGAGAACCTACTGTCACCTCCTACAGTGAAGGAAATAATTATTTGATCCCCTGTTGATTTTGTACATATGCCCACTGACAAAGACATGATCAGTCTATAATTTTAATGGTAGGCTTATTTGAACAAAATAACAAAAAAATCAGAATAACATATTTCAAAAAAGTTATAAATTGATTTGCATTTTGTTCAGTGAAATAAGTATTTGACCCCTTTGCAAAACATGACTTAGTACTTGGTGGCGAAACCCTTGTTGGCAATCACGGAAGCCAGAAGTTTCTTGTAGTTGGCCACCAGGTTTGCACACATCTCAGGAGGGATTTTGTCCCACTCCTCTTTGCAGATCCTCTCCAAGTCATTAAGGTTTCCAGGCTGACGTTTGGCAACTCCAACCTTTAGCTCCCTCCACAGATTTTCTAGGGGATTATGGTATGGAGACTGGCTAGGCCACTCCAGGACCTTAATGTGCTTCTTCTTGAGCCACTCCTTTGTTGCCTTGGCCGTGTGTTTTTGTTAATTGTCATGCTGGAATAACCATCCACCATCCAATTTCAAAGCCCTGGCTGAGGGAAGGAGGTTCTCACCCAAGATTTGACGGTACATGGCCCCATCCATCGTCCCTTTGATGCAGTGAAGTTGTCCTGTCCCCTTACCAAAAACCACCCCCATGTTTGTCGGTGGGGATGGTGTTCTTGGGGTCATAGGCATCATTCCTCCTCCAAACATGGCGAGTTGAGTTGATGCCACATAGCTTGATTTTGGTCTCATCTGACCACAGCACTATCAACAGCTCTCCTGTGAGTCATTCAGATGTTAATTGGCAAACTTCAGACGGACCTGTACATGTGCTTTATTGAGCTGGGGGACCTTTTGGGCACTGCAATATTTCAGTCCTTCACAGCGCAGTGTGTTACCAATTGTTTTCTTGGTGACTATGGTCCCACCTGCCTTGAGATCATTGACAAGATCCTCCCGTGTAGTTCTGGGCTGATTCCTCACCATTCTCATGATCACTGAAATTCCACGTGGTGAGTTCTTGCATGGAGCCCCAGACCGAGTGTCATGTAGTTACCTCTCATTGCTGCCGTACCTCCATGGCACGCATAGGAGGGTGCGGCACGGTCACATCGCGGGGTGCTGGTCCTCGTGGCGGCGGTCGTCTTCCTTTTCCCCAAGTACTTCACTCGCAGGGAGCTGGAGACCACAGTAATGGAGAGGCACGGCTGCTAACAGAGGTGGCGGTGCTTCCGTGTGCTGTAAGGAGGCCACCTCCCTTAACCCCTTTGTTGCCGGAACAGGCAGGAGGCAGGGTTTTTCCATTAATCCCTTCTTTGGTGGAACAAGCGGGGGCTGGAGCTACGGGGAAGGTGCCTGCTGGTCCTATAAAAGCCCTGGAACCATGATTCAGTTATTCAGAGCTGCTTAATTGCATTCTGTGTCTCCCTGCTGCTGTTATCCTGTCCCTGTGAACCTTCCTTTTTTGACCCGGTTTGTACCCCGTTTTCTGCCTTTTGTCTGCCGCCTGCCTCTAACCCTTGGACAGTGACCTGGATTACTTTGTGTCTGCCACCTGCCCTTGACCCCTGGACAGTGACCTGGATTATATATTTTGCTGTCTACCCATTGCCATTTGAACTGGTTCCTGTTCTCAGTTTCACCACATAGTGGTGCCCCCCCTTCATCGGGTAAGTGTTTTATTTTGTTTTTCTTCCATTTGCGAATAAAGGCACAAGCTGTTGTCACCTTCTCACCAAGCTGCTTGGCGATTGTCTTGCAGCCCATTCTACCCTTGTGTAGGTCTACAATCTTGTCCCTGACATCCTTGGACAGCTCTTTGGTCTTGGCCATGGGGGAGAGTTTGGAATGTGATTGATTACTTCTGTGTGTCTTTTATACAGGTAACAAGCTGAGATTTGGAGCACTACCTTGAAGAGAGTGCTCCTAATCTCAGCTTGTTACCTGTATAAAAGACACCTGGGAGCCAGACATCTTGCTGATTAAAAGGGGATCAAATACTTATTTCACTGAGTAAAATGCTAATCAATTTGTAACTTATTTGAAATGCGTTTTTCTAGATTTTTTATTGTTATTCTGTCTCTTACTGTTCAAATAAACCTACCGTTAAAATTCTAGACTGATCAAGTTTGAAGCAAACAGATGCTCCTCCTTAGGCATAGGTTCCATTGTCTGTATTTTAACTTTTTTGTACTAAGTAATCTTAAGACTTTCTATATATTAATGTTGAGTCTTTTTTGTAATTGTTTGTATAAAATAAAAATAAAAAATATAGACTGATCATGTCTTTGTCAGTGGGCAAACGTACAAAATCAGCAGGGGATCAAATAATTATTTCCCTCACTGTACATAGTGGACACACAAATAAAACGAACAGTGCAGGTGTTCAGAACATGCTCAAATAAGCACAG
This sequence comes from Spea hammondii, assembly GCA_029215755.1. Lineage (NCBI taxonomy): Eukaryota > Metazoa > Chordata > Amphibia > Anura > Pelobatidae > Spea > Spea hammondii. Next base: position 32,470,613 of record JARDYJ010000007.1, read on the forward strand.
GTAGCAATTTCATTAGAAAAGGCGTAACTCTTGTTAAACACCAAGACACTAAATTATCCAACTGTACTTATGTGACCAGATTATGAAAATGTGCATTGTCAGGACTTTGAGAATTCCTTTTATGGCATTCTGTCAGTAGCTTGCCTCATAATAAAATATTTTTTACTTTCTTCAAATTAATTTGTGAAAAACAGCTAACAACAAGAGAAAAATAGAATGTTGTATCTTTCAGAAATCTGCAATTATATCTTTCTGACACAGTGAGAACATTGGTAATAGCACAGAGAATAAAGGTGTTGGGGAGGAGTGACAATAAGATTGAGAAGACTTTTTCTATGAAGGACAACCGGCGTGACGTGTACTTGGGACCAAAACGTCTAAATCTGGGGCACTGCCGAAGGCAGTGGAAGGAGTACACACAAGCATGGGGCAGCATGAGAGGCCATTTATTTGTATGCTGCCATTGGCAGTATTGTAGATGCAGTGTCTGTGGCTTTGCAGATGTCATCTCTGCTGATGTTTGGATAAGGGTCGCCCAACGATCTAGTCCTTTAATTTTGTCAGTTGAGTTGCATGCCTGTCAGAACTAGAGACGGAGCGAAGCGCAGGGTTGTGATCAAGGCTTTAATAAGCAAAAGAACACACAACAAAAGCAAGAGGATAATCCCAAGAGTAGTCAAAAACAGTTCAAGGATCAAGGCTGGCAGCAAAGGTTCAATAACGAGATCACAGTCCAAAATCAGGGGCACAGGCAAAAAGAGTAATTCAAAGGGTAGCCAAGGGTCAAAACCAGTAATCCAAATAGAGCGTTCTAAATAGACTGTATAAGGGAGTAGGGAACAAACAGGGACCACAACTTAACAAGCGAGCATTGCATGAAGGGTTTTTATATTGTCAGTAATCAGATACCCCTCCCCTTCACACCTGGCCCCCTGCCCTCTGTATGGGAAGGATAGGAATGAGGTAGGGTGGCTCCACCCCTTCTCCCTCTGAGTATCCACTCCTCCCTGCTTCCACCCTTCCTGCGGGGGAAAAGCCACCAACAGGAATGCGTGTGCTCTTGCCAAGTGCGGTGCACATCTAAATTGAGGCCAGGGATGTAGCCTATCCCGCGGACAGGCGATCCCGCCACGGGGGGACAGCGGCCTGGAACCTGCCCCCCGAGATGAAGACCTACAAGGTGAGGTAGGTTGGAAGTCCCCGATCCTGAAAATGCTATTCAAATACAGTTATATAATATGCTACTTGAGGGGGTCTGTCCTCTGTTTCGATATATATATATATATATATATATATATATATATTTGTCAAAGTTATTGTTTTGGTCTTGTTGTGTAAAGTGTTTTGTTACAGAGCCAATATAGCTTTGAATTTTTAAGTACACAAACCAGGGGATCTCTACATTTCTGCAAAGTTAAAAGGGCTTGTTAGGCCTTTAAGGATGATTCTGACCTTTTTCCATGCGTTGTATATAGTAAGGTGTTTTCTCTAACTCTCTCTGGCAATGATGTGTATGGTATATGTAGGAGAGTAGTCAGTGTGTGTGTGTGTGTGGAGCGCATAACTGTTTCTCTGAAAATGTATCTGTGAATCTATGGGAAAATGTTAGCCAATCAATTGCATGTCGTGCTAGGACAACCAGGTTGCAATGTTTGATATCTGGGAAATTTAGTCCCAATGTCCATGGCGACTGTTTCAATTTGTGAAAACTGATTTGGGGTTTTTTTCCCTTCCATAGATCCATATTCAAATGTTTATCTAACAATTTGAAGTCTGTTGGTTTAATTAGTAAAGGTAGGGATTGCTTAGTGTAAAGCAGTTTGGGGAATCTAATTTTTTATGTTAGAGTGTAGTGTTTCCATAATTTAAGTTCATTTGTAATCTCCTTGATGAACAACTAATTGAGGTTTTTGCCCAACAAAATCCAAAACTTTGAGTGTCTGGAGGGAAAAAAGAGATGTGTCTAAATGTCATGCTTCAGTCTTTATTCATTTTAATCCGTATTATCCTCTGCAGGTATGTAATAAAGAGAGGACATGTGGGTTGGTAGATGGTCAGAGATATATACTGTAAGAGAGTATCATCAGCAGAGGCTGTTAGTTTTTGTTCCATTGTGCTGAATGAAATAGCTTTGAAATCTTAAGAGGCGAGCAGGGTGCAGAGTAAAGGGTCCAAGGCCAAGTCAAAAAGGAGTGGTGACAAGGGGTAACCATGCTGGACCCCCTGACCCAGATAAATCTTCTCTGATTTCAACCCATTTTGACAATGATTTCTGGGTTTGCATTTAAATTGCAGGTAAAGTTTAGAAAGTTCTGTCCAAAGAATCGATTTTTCAATATCCTGTATAAGTGTGGCCATGCCACTGTGTTGAAGGCCTTCTCCCTGACCTCACCACAGCCCCCAGGTCTGTACGGTTGACCCCGGGCTGAGTGGCAGCCCTTCACAAAATCGATGGTGTATTAACAATATTTGTAATCTAGTGACAATTAATTTGCTTAAAATCATTACGTCCTCTTATGGAGCAAAATGGGTCGATAAGATTGTACCTTTGTTAGGCCTTTGCTCGATTACGGTATTAGTAGAGTCAATGTCTGTATGAGGCAATTATTTTGAAAGATATCGTTGTATAATGTCGTAAGGGTTGGTATCACTTGGTGGGAGAATAATTTATAATATTCAGTGGGGAAGCCGTCTGGATCAGGGGCTCTACCGTTGGATAGAGATTGGATAGTTTGTTTTACCTCTTCCTCTGTTATAATAGCATTTCGACTTTCCCTTTGCTAATTTGTTAGTTTGTCTAATTTCACTTTTTGCAGTAATGTTATACCTAATTCCCTTTCATCCTGATCTGCCATGTATAAGTTTCTAAAGAAAGCGGAAAATGTACAATTAATGTCTCTAGTGGCGATTAGAGTTATCTCCCTTTTCAGTAACTATTTAATGGATTGTGTGCCTTGGTTCCCTTGGTTGCCCTGTTCCTTAAAGAGAGTGCTCCTAATCTCTGCTAAAAGACACCTGGGAGCCAGTGTAACGTTCACCCTTCGCTGTATGGACTTGGTTAAACTTTGTGCCATTCATTTCATGCTTCCAGCCACTAGTGGCCGCCCTTGCCACTCAGAACCACTCTGACTTATTATCAGGTCCAGCTGCAGTTGATTTCATGATCAAGACAACCTTTATAAACCTGCCCAGCCCTGCAGTCTGGGCCTTGACATTGATATTTTGGGACTACCTGCTTTGTTCCTGTACCTGCTTTGTTCCTGTACCTGCTTTGTTCCTGTACCTGCTTTGTTCCTGTACCTGCTTTGTTCCTGTACCTGCTTTGTTCCTGTACCTGCTTTGTTCCTGCATTGCGGCCAGCACCCCACAAGAGGACTCCCAAGCTGAGTGCCCTGCAAGCAAACTCCCAAGTTGAGTACCCTGAAAGTGGGCAATCTGCCGTGTGCCCAGCAAGAGGGCTTATCTGCCGTGTGCCCTGCAAGAGGGCTTATCTGCCGTGTGCCCTGCAAGAGGGCTTATCTGCCGTGTGCCCTGCAAGAGGGCTTATCTGCCGTGTGCCCTGCAAGAGGGCTTATCTGCCGTGTGCTTTGTTCCTGCTTTGTTTTGTTTCCTGCCGTGTTCCTGAGTTGCGGCCAGCGCCCCACTAAGTGGACTCCCAAGTCGAGTGCCCTGCAAGTGGGCAACCTGCCGTGTGCCCTGCAAGTGGGCAACCTGCCGTGTGCCCTGCAAGTGGGCAACCTGCCGTGTGCCCTGCAAGTGGGCTTCTAGTCGTGTGCCCTGCAAGAGGGCTTCTAGCCGTGCCGTGTGCCCTGGAAGAGGGCTTCTAGTCGTGTGCCCTGCAAGAGGGCTTCTAGTCGTGCTGTGTGTGCCCCATCCCGAGGGCTTCCTGCCTTGTGTGCCCCATCCCGAGGGCTTCCTGCCGTGTGTGCCCCATACAGAGGGCTTCCTGCCAAGTGACTTTTCTTGTTGATATATTGTTGTTCATCTACAATACAACTCTTAATCCGCATCTCCTGTCTGTGGTTTATTTCCGACGCCTGTCTGTGCCAACCCCAAGCCATCATGCATCGTGGGGTACAGATAGAGCCCCTCGTATCCCCTGCACCTGGGCTCCTTCTCTACCTGAGCCCCAGGTTCGTGACAGCCAGACATCTTGCTGATTGATAGGGGATCAAATACTTATTTCACTGAGTAAAATGCAAATTAATGTATAACTTACTTGAAATGTGTTATTCTGGATTATTGTTGTTGTTCTTTCTCTCACTGTTCAAATAAACCTACCATTAAAATTATGGACTGATCATGTCTTTGTCAGTGGGCAAACGTAGAAAACCAGCAGGGGATCAAATAACTTCTTCCTTCACTGTATGTGTCAGGGTACCAAGAAAACCAGATGGAAACAGGAGATGCTGGTATAAAAAATAGCTTTTATTAAATAATAGAAAAATAGCATAAATAAATGTAAGAATCTTAGTCAAAAATACAAGCCAGGGGTCAAAGCCAAGACAGGTAGTCAGACGAGCTAGGTCAGGAACACAGAAGGCAGTGGAGTCAGGAACAGAAGACAGGTTTAGGAGCCGGGTAAATCACTAAGCCGGGCCAGGGTCAAACACAACCAACATAATCAACAACATCAAAAGAAGCAAGAGCAGGAATTCACAAGGAGGTCTGAAACCATGCAAGGACAGCGAGGTACTTAACGTAGCAGCTTAAATAGCCAGAACACAGCAAAAGGGGCTGGCTAATTAGCAAGTGATCAGGTAGAAGTGTGTACCTGTTTACAATGCAGAAACCAAGTAAGAGCGGGGGAAGAATGAGAACCCTGACAGTATGGTGAGTTCCAATATCGCATATCTACCGTCTATGTAATCTATTATCGATCTACCGTATTTGCTCGACTATAAGACGACCCTGATTATGACGACCCCCAAAAAGCCTGAATATAAGACTACCCTATAAGAAAAAGGTTTAACTCGTAAATATGAATTCACATGTAAACAATTGTTTTCATAATTAATAAAAACTATGATTGAGAAAAATTATTTTTTTATTTGCCAACCTGCCCCCAGTTATGCACATCTGCCCCCCAGATATGCTTTATACCCCCTTATATGCCACTCTGCCCCCCAAAATGCATTTGCATTTGTCTTAGAATCAAGCAAATACGGTAATGTAAATCTTGATTGGCCAGCGTGAAAAAAGTAAGGAAAAACTCCCATAGGTTGTTGGACCTACCAATCACAGCCATAACAATCAATGAGCTTGTAATGGCACCAAAATGGCTTCTAATGGTGGCTACACGTGGCAACGGATTTACGTCACTTGCAATTTGTTTTCGTTAGCTTCGTTGAAGATCCTCCTAATTTCCGTTGATTTATACAAACGCAGAAAACATACAATTTTCTTTAAAAATAAAATTCATACGAAAATGAGTGCACAAGTGACATACATATTCTACCCTTGGTCCCCATGGGGGTAACAGCTGAGTTTTAATACTAATAACCAGAGGCGTATATAGGGTATGGCAGCCATGGCACGTGCCATGGGCGCCATCTCAAGGGGGGCGCCGGTGAGCGGCTTTTAAATGCCGTTTTTTTTTTTATGCGGAGGAGAGAGAGGGGCGCCTAGCAACCGCTCGGCTCCCCTCATTCTCCTCCACGAGCCCTCTACGCCCGTCCCGGTGCCGGCATTTCATGCAGAGCGCCGCAATATGCCTGCACCAGCAAGCGGCTTTTAAACACTGATGCGGGGGAGAGAGAGGGGCGCCCAGCAACCGCTCGGCGCCCCTCGTTCTCCCCCGCATCAAAAAAAAGAAGACAGCGTTTAAAAGCCGCTCGCTGGTGCCCGCTGCTTCACTGCTGGGCGCAGAAATATGACATCATATTACGGCGCTCAGCAGTGAAGCAGCGGGCACCAGCGAGCGGTGCAGGAAGACAGCAGCATCGTGCTCCCGTCGCTGGACTTCAAGGTGAGAGAGGGGGGGTATATAGTGGGTAGGGGGGTATATAGTGGGTAGGGGGGTATATAGTGGGTAAGGGGGGAGAGGGGTTAGAAAGTGATAAGGGAGGGAGAGGGGGTTAGAAAGTGATAAGGGAGGGAGAGGGGGTTAGAAAGTGATAAGGGAGGGAGAGAGGGTTAGAAAGTGATAAGGGAGGGAGAGGGGGTAAAAAGTGATAAGGGAGGGAGAGGGGGGTAGAAAGTGATAAGGGAGGGAGAGGGGGGTAGAAAGTGATAAGGGAGGGAGAGGGGGGTAGAAAGTGATAAGGGAGGGAGAGGGGGGTAGAAAGTGATAAGGGAGGGAGAGGGGGGTAGAAAGTGATAAGGGAGGGAGATGGGGGGTAGAAAGTGATAGGGGAGGGAGAGGGAGTAGATATAAGTAAAGAGTGTGCATTAATGTGTGGATGCATTGAGTGAATGAGAGAGCATGAGTTAATATGTGAATGTATTGTTTGAATGAGGGAGAGCATGAGTTAATGTGTGGATGAATTGTCTGAATGAGGGAGAGCATGAGTTAATGTGTGGATGAATTGTCTGAATGAGGGAGAGCATGAGTTAATGTGTGGATGCATTGAGAGCATGAGTTAATGTGTGGATGAATTGTCTGAATGAGGTAGAGCATGAGTTAATGTGTGGATGAATTGTCTGAATGAGGGAGAGCATGAGTTAATGTGTGGATGAGTTGTCTGAATTAAAGTGTGAATTAGTGAGTGACTGTAAAAGTGTTTGTGTATCATAGATGTATAATTGTGGAAGGGCAAAGATGGCACTAGCAGGAGGTTTGAGCCTTGGGGACCAAGATGGCACAGGCAGGGTGTATATGGCACAAAGATGGCACTGGCCGGACTGTTTGGGGACAAAGTTGACTTGTGCTGGGCTATTTGGGGACAAAGATTGCAAATCTTATGTGTGTAATCTGGGTGCTGGCCAGGTTCTATGTGGGCAGTGTGGACGCCAGGGCTGGCTTTGGGGTGCAACCTGTGATCTATGCCTGTAATTTAGGGGGTTTTAAATATACCTTTAATGCCGTGTTTTTATATGAATTCCAATTGATTTTTATCTGCAAAGCTGGGTTTTTGTGTTATTCTGTAGATCCATATCTGCTATGTCTGATTCTGTTTATTTGATATATACCTTCAGTGCTGAGATCACAAGTGAATTTCAATTGATCTGGGTTTGTGTGTTGATCTATACCTGCTATCGGCAGCAGGGACTAATATTTATATATATATGGGCAGCAGGGGCTAGTAAATGGGTTTTAGATATTTGGACAGGGGCGCAATTTCACTGCTTGCCATAGGCGCTATTTTCAGTAGATACGCCTCTGCTAATAACACTTCCTATGTCTTCTGGGATCATTTGAAGGTTGATAATTTTGGTAGTACCGTATTTGCTCGATTATAAGACAAGGTTTATTTCAGAGCAAATGCTCTGAAAAATACCCCTCGTCTTATAATCGGGGTCGTCTTATAATCAGACCTCAAATAGGTCTGACTATGAGACGACTAAGATCCAGATCCCCCGCAGCTGCAGGGGACCTGGATCCTCCTGTCTCCCCCCCCCCCGCCCCACTTACCGGTGCTTCTGAGTCCCCGGGGCTGTGCAGCCGGGGCAGTGTGTAGATGTCTACGCGATTCACGTAGACAACTTACGCTGCAGCCGGAAGGAGGTGTGGCTAGCAGCGGGGGTTGTCTGCGTCCATCGCGCAGACCTTCCCCGGCTGTCAGAGATCAGAGTTCCCCGCACCGCACATGGGGGGCATAAGGCATTTCTGCAGGCAGAGTGTTCTATGAAATGCCTTTTAACCCCCTTAATGCCACTCTGCCTACAGAAATGCCTTTTTAATGCTCTATACGCCACTCTGCCTCCTGAAATGCCTTAAACCTACCTATATGCCACTCTGCCCCATAATATGCCTTTTAACCCCCTTAATGCCAGAGTGGCATATAGGGGTATAAGGCATTTCTGGAGGCAGAGTGGCACATAGGGGGTCAAAAGGCATATCATGGGGCACAGTGGCATATAGGGTTAAAAAGCATATCATGGGGTACAGTGGCATATAGGGGGTATAAGGCATTTCTGGGGCAGATGTGCATAACTGGGGGGGGGGGCAGGTTGGAAAGTAGAAGGAAATAAAACCAAAATATTTTTCTCAATCATAGCTTTTATTAAAAAAAATAGTTTACATGAATTAACATTTACTGGTAACACTTTTTTCCTATAGGGTCGTCTTATATTAAGGCATTTTCTTTTTTTTCCTAAATTAATATTCAGATTTGGAGGGCCGTCTTATAATCAGGGTCGTCTTATAATCGAGCAAATACAGTATTTTATTTGGGAGGTACACGTATATCCTGAGAAGTGGGTTACCGTTACACTTTGTATATCGTATAAATAGTGGCACTGTTAGTCACACCTGAGGATCCAGGGTTGGATACACTGCGTTTCTTGGAGGAATGGATGACGATGTAACTGGATAATGCCCGTGTGATCGAGTTAAGATACCATTCTAAATAGAGATCTAGGATAGGGTCTCCACTGTTAAAGTCACTAAAAACCGACAATGATGTTGAACACTTACCAGAGTGTGATTAGGGGCAGGTTGATAGCTGAAGTGTTTTTTTCCACCGAAAGCAATGAGAAGTTAACACAAATCAATAAAGGGGATACAGAAGGCAAAAAAGGGAAGGGGACAAGTAACAAAGTAATTAACATGAATATTTCATAACGTATTTTATAAAATAAACAATCTTGTTTTCATATTATTTCCAAATGATTTTTGTCTTCATCCACTGAGGGACCAACAACTCTTTTTCTGTAATCCTACCAACCAACAAGTTTGAAAAATGTTATTCTCAATTTTATGTAACTATAGAAAAAGTATATGGTTAAAATAAGCACACAATAAATTGGTAAAATGAAAAGAATTTATTTCCAAACCAAATATATTTAAAAATTACATATATATACATATATATATATATATATATATATATATAATATTAAATGATCTATTCACTTAAATGTAAGTATATAATATAAAACACAATTGATGTATCATTAGTAACAAATATATACAATTAAGTCCTTTGATTTAGTAACCCCATGTCTTTTTCCTTTTTCCATTTCTTTATTTCCTGTTTTGTCTTTAAGGATATGATTTTATTTACCTATTTTCATATACCTCTGATGAAGTCATTAGGTGAAACGCATCAGTTCATCTACAATCAGAAAACATACACTGAGTTGAAGAACCTTTATGGACACTAATTTTTTTAACTGTATCAATACTGTGTTCGAAATGCCATCATTATATAGCAATCCAGATCTAGCACGATTCCTATCATAACATAACAAGGCAGACACCCATAAGTATATAGTGAGCGAGATACAGACAGTCGTACAGCATAACTCCCATCACTATAAAGTAAGTCAGACATTCAAGGTGATACAGCAGGACTCCTATCATTATATAGCGATTCAGACACAGACGGTGGAACAGCAGAACTCCCATCAAAATTTTTTTTTGCTTTGCGCTGCCCATTCACTTTCACTCTCATGCACTCTCACTCACACTCGCTCTATCATGCTCTTTCACATTCGCAGTCTCTCACACGCTTACTCAAGCTCTCTTACTCACTATTTCTCACAATGTCCCCCTACTTTCTCCGCCAACTTTTGCATCTTTGTCTCCTTTCCCAAATTCCTGCTCCTTCTCTTGCCTCTTTTTCAGGGGCCATCCAGGCTGCGGAGCTGCATATCTCTGTTTTTCCCTGCCTTGCCTCAGTTCCCATGTTTTGCTGTAATCCGTTTCTGGATTTCTATATGCTCTGTTCTGTGCTAATGATTCCTTGATTCCAGTCTTGCTCTTTGCTTCAACTCTGTTTCCTTTATAAGTTGTGCCCCACCTGTTTGTCATGTTTGTCTCAGTCTGCAGTCTAAAGGTATGTCCTTGGTTTCAGCTTATTAGTGATTCAGTAAGCAGGGTTTAGCGTTAGGACCCACCGAATATTAGAGTACTGGAGTACTCCAACAACTCCAGCGTAGTGGTGGGCTAAGCATACTATGGCCATATGATGTGACAATCTCCAATTGTTATCACATAGTCCTAGGCTAGCTCCTCTACTCATGTTTGTCTATCTTTTATGTACCTTTGCCCTCCTTTCCCTGAATCATCTTTGGATTTCGGTTCCTCTCTCCTCATGTCCCAGTTAAGATGTCGTATCCTTGCTTAAAGGAGAAGCGTCCGAGGTTTCTGGCTCCTCACTCCTTGCCCTGTGTTCCCGGGCCTTGTTCCCTGTCCTTGGTTGTGCCCTGTATCATGTATGTCTTGTCTGCTTATGTTCCTTGCTTTCTCTGTCCCCTTGGCTTGCTGTGTTTCCGCTATATAATCTGCTTAGCTTCCCTACTCCCAGCCTGTGGCATCCTGCACATGATTCTAGTGCTTCTAGTGTTTCATGCCTGCTCCAGGGTGCTTGCAGGATATCTCCAAGTTTTGTTTCAGATTTCCACATCCAGCCGAGTTTAGTTTTGCTTTGTTCTAGACTGCTGCTATATCAGCGCCCTGGTATGTGGCCGCACAACCCTAGATGCCCACCGGGAGAGAGCAGTCACCCTGCACCAGGCCCTGTCCAACTCCACTACTGCTCAATACCTCCTGAACTCCATGTTTGGGCGCTCTGGGTCTTTACAGTCGTCTCTATGGATCCAGTCCCTGACATATAGCCGCAGGCAAAAGGCCAGGAGTTTGCAGAGTGGAGACTGCAGTGCTTTCAGCTCGTCTGCTTCTGTGCTATCCTGGTTCCGGTGTTCAGCTCTTCCTTCCTGTTATGATGCATATCTGTTTCTGGACCCGAGTCTGCAAGAGTCGGCTTCCTCATCCCTGTTCTGTTACCCTGATTACAGTACATCCAAAATACTTGTTGCAATAATTTCTTTTTATAAATATGTTGCAATATTTTGATATATTCAACACACACCTACGACAAATGATCATGGAATAAAGTTGATATAATGTTAAAATTACTGGAGTCTTGGAGTAAATGTATAACATTATTCAGATGAGTAGTTCCCATAAAAGGTGTAAAAGAAAAAACAACGCAGATTGTGTCATTACCAAGGTAGACACTTTTCTGGTATTTATTTAAGAGTAGGAGACACAGAAATATCTTTACATAGCCTATTAATATTTGATTTGTTCTAAGACCTGTTCCCAGGAATAGCTATCTGTGGTACCCACTTCATTGCTTTACATAATTTAGCCCTTACTAATATATTGCTAATAATTGCTGAGGCTTAGTGCCAGAAGTGAATTCTAAATTACATTAAAAATGTCTAAGGTGAGAGGAGATCCCTGCTGTGGCCTAGAAAATATTTTAATAGATTGGAGATTTTATATTTAATGGGATTTATATGGTCACAATTCCACCATATATGATAGAGAATGCCCTTTGTTTTCTTACATCTCCAACATATACCAGAGTTCACTGGTTGAAATGTCCTTAGTATAGAAGGGACCATATACAAGCGATGGAAAACCTTGAAGAAAGACACAGTGAACTGCTTCTCTGAACATATTTCATGATCTGTACCAGTTATCCTCTGGGAACGACTTATGAAAATAATTCTTCCATTTCAGGAGTTTATTAGGTTTTGTTAGCTCTGTGCAGATTGGACCAGTCTTGATCTGAGAATTTGTTTTGAGTCATCTTGTGCTTTAATACATTGATTTAGGATATCTGGTGTTGTTATTGGGTTTAATCCCAAACAGTTCCTGATTCTAAAATTAGGGAAACACTCCTTATTACTGATTTCAAATCTACCTTTAATTTCCTGGAAAGGGAGGATAGTGCAATCAAAAGAAATGTCTGCTAAATCTGCCAAACTATGAAGCTTCTATACCCTTCCAAATGTTTGTTAATTCACAAAGTTCAGATAGTAAAATCGAATAATGTAAATCCGAAGAGTATTTTAGATCAAAGCATAATTTAATTCCAAGGTAGTCGATAAATCTGTACACATAGCAGGAATAACTAACTACTAACTCTTCTATAATGTCCAAAACTGAAGGTATACAAGTTAGTGGAGACGTCATAGTGAGAGTCACATGGTCAGCGTATAATGTGACTATAAACGACTGATTCAAAACTGTGATCCCTTTTACTTGAGCTTAATTCCTGATTAAAGCTGCCAAGGGCTCTATGGACAAAACACATAACATTGGTGCCAGGGGCCATTATGTTAAAATGTCTGATTTTAAAGATGGACCCACAATTCATATCGCCCGACGCAGGTGTTTCTTTTTCAGTTAGCCCTGCTGCAAGTAAGCAGCAGGGTTAGGATCCAGATCCCCTGCAGCGCTGCAGGGGACCTGGTTCCTACTCCCCGGCAGCCGTGTACAAAATTACTGATTCTGTTAATGGTGAACATATATATTTAGCCTCCATGCCTCATTCTAATCTTGGCACTATCATTTATGTATTAATAAGCTATTTACACATTTTGAAAGAAAGATAAAACCTTTGTTATAAATCCTGCGTGTACAGGCTGCATTGCATGCCTGAAATTAATTCTGCGACGGCAAGAAGTGCTTACTATGTAATACATCAAGGTAAACAGGCTTCCATGAAACTGTTTAGGGACAGAAACGTCCAAAAACAGATTTCTCAGCCAGAAGCATAGAGACTGCATTCATTTTATTGCAATCCATTTTATTGCACAGAACAGCAACAAGCTGGACAACTAAAAGCTTCTGTTATAGTCCTGGTCAGTAGCGTTGAGGCAGGAGGAGCAAACCTACAGGCAATGGTGAGGCAAATAGAATGTTCGAGACAGTCCAGAGGGTCGAGGCAGGCTGAGGACAAGTGGTATGGTAAACAACCGTGAGGTTGGGACCGGCAGAGTTCATGCAGAAGTGAGGTAGCAATCAGAGTTCAGGGCAGATATCAGTCAGGAATTGAAATCCAGTAAACGATCCAAAGCCAGGAGAATAACAAAACAGCATAGAGGCACGGGGGAAAACAAATGGAGACTACACAAGGCAAGTACACCACAGCTTGTCCAACGATCAATGACTGTTGAGTGTGAGAGGCGTGCTTTAATAGTGTTCCTGGATTTGTGAGCTGGTTTCTGGTGTGCAAGCACCTCCCCCGGGCCGGTTTACGTTATAAGGATGAATGGGAGACGCCTCTACCCTAATGCCAGTGACTCAGCCCCCTTTTTTTGAGTCCAGGGGGGATGAAACGTCCCCTATGATGGTTTTGGAGGTTTGGCACACTCCCCGCCGTGGATGAGCAGAAATGTATGGAGGAGCAGTGTGGGGAAGCAGAAGAGGAGTGGCGTGCAAGAAATATAAGCCTAGAAATAGCATTTAGGACAGACTGCAGAGGACAGAGTCAAGACAGTGGAATGCCAACCAGAAGAGTGTTGCAGTAGTCAAGACGGGAAATGATAAGTAAATGAACCAGAGTTTTTATGGATTCTTGGGTGAGGAATGGGCGGATGTGAGAGATGTTTTTTAGTTGCAAGCAGCAGGATCTGTTGAGGGACTGAATGTGAGAGAAGAAGGAGAGGTTGGTGTCAAGGATAGCCCCAAGGCATCGGGCCTGATTAGTAGGAGAGATAGTCGTGTTGTTAAAGGTGATATTTGAGAATTCAGGTAGTGGAGTGGAGATGGAAGAAGGGAACATAATGAGTTCATTTTTTAAAAGATTACGTTTCAAGGAAGCGTTGTGACATCCATTAATAGAAGAAAAGCAGTTAGTAATACAGAGACTATTTCTACACGTAGATGATATTGGAGGCCAAATGAGTTGATTAGTTTACCAAGAAATTAAGTATAAAGAGAGAACAGCAGGGGGCCAAGGACTGAACCTTGGGGACGCCAACTGAAAGTGAATGAGGTGATGATGTCTTGCCAGAGAAGCTGACAGAGAAGGAATGGTTAGACAGATATGAAGAGATCCAGGAGAGAGCTGTATCTCGAATGCCTATAGAAGCAAGTGAGTCAAGATGAAGGTGGTAATCAACAGTATCAAAAGCAGCAGAGAGATCCAAGAGTATTATAATGGAGAAGTGACCTTTTGCAAGTCAGGCCCCTACCTTAAAATAGGCTCAGTCAGGACCGGACTGACTGGGCCTATGCGGCCGCATTAACACAGAGCATAAGGGGCATCTGCCCCTTAAGCCCGCTGCAACTGCGACCGGGTCCGCCACTCTAGGGGGCCGGGCAGCCCCAACCAGGGCCGGCCTTAGGGGTGCGCGGCCGCACAGGGCTTAAATTAAAACATCGGGGGTTTTTTTTTGTTTACTTTATTTAACATCCTTCATGTTAAATAAAGTTTGTTTACCTTTATTTAACACAGAGGATGTTAAATAAAGTTTTTAAAAAAACAAAAAAACCCCCCGATGTTTTAATTTAAGCCCTGTGCGGCCGCGAACCCCTAAGGCCGGCCCCCTAGACGGACCCGGTCGCAGTTGCTGCTTACTCTGGCAACAAGGTAAGTAGGGTGAGGGAGGGGGTGCAGTGAGAGGGGGGAGAGGGGTTAGATAGAAAGGGGTAGAGGGGATAGATAGTGAGAGGGGGTACATATTGAGAAGTGGGGAAGGGGGTACATAGTGATAATGGGGAACATAGAAGGGGCAGATAGGAAGGGGATGGGGAGAGGGGGTAGTGTGAATGCGTACAAGAATGAATGAATAAATGTGTGGATGAATTGTGTGAATGCGTATGAGAATTAATGAATTCATGTGTGGATGAATTGCTTGAATGATTTGTGAGACTGCATTAATGAGTATGTGCTAATTATTTGTGTGAATGAGTGAGTAAGTGTTTGTGTCTATCATGAATGTTTAAGTGATTTGGGGAAATGCAAAGATGGTACATGAAGGGTGGGCTTTAACAATAAATAAATAAAAATGGGCTGCTCAGTCTTAAATGCCCGGGTCTATTTTTTGTCCCAGTCCGGGCCTGGCTGTAAGTGATGTGCAGACCCCATATATGTGTGTGCATATATATATATATATATTTTTATTTATTTATTTATTGCTGAATTTTGTCCAACTTTGGTGTGTTCTGAGATCCAGTTCCCCCGCAGTGCTGCCTGTGGGCGTCTGCAACATCCACTTCTGCCGGGGCTTCTATGACGGAGCACCGGCATCACGTGACCTTCCGGTGCTCATTCATAGAAGCCCTGGCGGAAGTGCCGAAAGCAGCAGCTCAGGTTCTCTGCGCGCATCACATGGACCTCCACCGGCTGCCCCACTATACACCAAGGAATCTGGAGCACGGGAAGAAGTCTAAAGAAGCACTGGTAAGTTGGGGAAGGGTAACAGTGGCATACACGGGCCTTTAAAGAGCTTTCTGGAGGCAGACTAGCATATAGGGGTTAACAAGAAGATCAAGGAGGCAGAGTGTCGTATGGGGGTTAACATGAATATCAGGGAGGCAGAGTGGTATATAGGAAGGGTTAAAAAACATATCTGGGAGGCAAAGTGGCACATGGGGGGTATAAGGCATTTCTGGAGAGGCAGAGTGGTATATAAGGGGGGCAGATGTGCATAACTGGTGGCAGGTTGGCAAGTAAAAGGAGATAAAAACAAAAATGTATTTTTCTCAATCATAGTTTTTATTAAATATGAAAAAATAGTTTACATGTGAATTAATATTTACTAGTAAACCTTTTTTCTTAAAGGGTAGTCTTATATTCAGGCTTTTTCTTTTTTTCCTAAATGAAACCCCCGTTTTAACCCCCTTTATGACACTCTGCCTCCAGAAATGCCTTTTAACCCTCTATACGCAACTGTGCCCCATGATATGCCTTTAGACCCCCTATATGCCACTCTACCCCATAATATGCCTTTAAGCCCCCTAAATGCCAGAGTGGCATATAGGGGTATAAGGCATTTCTGGAGGCAGAGTGGCACATAGGGGGTCAAAAGGCATATCATGGGGCACAGTGGCATTTAGAGGGTTAAAAGGCATATCATGGGGCACAGTGGCATATGGGGGTATAAGGCATTTCTAGGGCACAGTGACAAGTCTGGGGGCAGATATGCATAACTGGGGCAGGTTGCAAAATAAAAAAAAATATTTTTCTCAATCATAGCTTTTATAAAAAAAAAATTGTTTACATAGTTAAAATGAATTAACATTTACTAGCAAAACTTTTTTCCTATAGGGTCGTCTTATCTTCAGGCTTTTTTCCTGAATAAATATTCAGATTTTGGGGGGTCATCTTATAATCAGGGTTGTCTTATAATCGAGTAACAATTTTGGTGCGTACCTTACTTTAATTAAAAGTGTGGGTTTTTTAAATTATTATTAAAGGTGAGGGGTCATTTTCAATTTGAACCCTGAACAGTGGCGGATCTACCAGGGTCGCAGGGGGGCCCAAGCCAAGGGGCCGCCCGAAATCTTTTTTAAGTTTTTTTGTTTTTTTTTTAAATAAGGCAGGGGCGTCCAACATGCGGCCCGCGGGCCAAATGCGGCCCGCGAGACCTCGAGGTGCGGCCCGCGTAAGATCGGCAGCCAGGGCAACCGATCTTACACGAGCCGCACCTCAAGCCCTGCTACTTACTTGTGGGAGGGTCTTCTGGACAGCACAGAGGAAGCGGAGTTCACGTGACATCTTACTTCCTCTGTGCTTTAGCAGAGAAGGCAGAGGGAGGCCGCGCCCCCTGCTGAAGTCTGTGAGCGGCATCGAAGGGAGATGCAGTGCAGGTAAGGGGGTGGGGAGGGTGTTTGAATGAGTGTGTGTGTGATTGAGGGAATGAATCTGTGAATTAATGATTATATGAATAAATTAGTGTGTGTGTGATAGCATGGATGTGTAAGTGCTGGAACCTAGGCATGATGGGACTGTGATTGCTGTTAGCAATCACACTCCTATCATGCCAAGTCAGCCAGTACATGCTGAAACCTGGCCAGCTGCCCCCCTTGTGTATTGATGCTGCCAGCAGTATGGGGTCTGCACATCACTTACAGCCATCCTGTACCAGCGTGTATTGGCTGACTTGGCATGATAGGAGTGTGATTGCTAATAGCAATCAGAGTCCCATCATGCCTAGGTTCCAGCATTTACTGGATGGATGTGTAAGTGCTGGAACCTAGGCATGATGGGACTGTGACTACTGTTAGCAATCACACTCCTATCATGCCAAGTCAGCCAGTACATGCTGAAACCTAGCTAGCTGCCCCCCTTGTGTAGTGATGCTGCCAGCAGTATGGGGTCTGCACATCACTTACAGCCACCCTGTACCAGCATGTACTGGCTGACTTGGCATGATAGGAGTGTGATTGCTAACAGCAAGCACAGTCCCATCATGCCTAGGTACCAGCATTTACTGGTTGCCTGGGTATTATAGGAGTGTGATTGCTGTTAGCAATCACACTCCTATCATGCCAAGTCATATTGCTAATTTTGTCCAATTGTGTGTTACCTACTTTTATAAAAAATGTGAGTTTTTATTATTATTTTTAAAGGTGGGGGTCATTTTCAGTTTTGGCTAAGTGAACCCTGAATGTTTTGGTCCACAATTTTCATTTTAGTTCATCCCTAGAATAAATCTAGGGAATCCTGAATTTGTAGTCGCAAAACTTTCAAGGCCCAGAAATCAGTGAGAGGAAGAGTAAAGGTTTTGTGTCATTTTACTTTATTTTAATCTGCATATTTTATTAAAGGCCATATTTTTTGTCACAGTGAAAAATGAGTGCGGCCCGCGCACGTATACAATTCTGTTGAAGTGGCCCACTTCAGAAAAAACTTGGACACCCCTGGATTATGCCCTTTGTACATGCGCCCCTTTTTCTTTGATTTTTTTACAGATATGATTCAATATGTAAATTGAATTTGTTGAATTAGTTGAAAAAAAATTGTTGGGTAAAAATCATGTTTTTTTGGGGGGGTGAGGGGGTGGGGGGGCCCTTAACAGATTCTCGCACCCGGGCCCTGAGGCATCTAGTTACGCCCCTGACCCTGAATTTACGGTTTTGGTCCAGAATTTTCATTTCGGTGCATCCCTAGAATAAATAGAACTATTTCATTTGTACTTATCCAGAATCCTGAATTTGTAGTCACTTGAGAGGACAAAACTTTCTAGGCCCAGAAATCATTGAGAGGAAAAGTAAAGGTTTTGTGCCATTTACTTTATTTTAATCTGTATATTTTATTAAAGGCCATATTTTCTCACAGTGACAAATGAGTGCAGCCCACGCACATATACATTTCTGATGAAGTGGCCCAATGCACAAAAACCACGGACACCCCTGCCTTAGAATGATAGCCCAGAACTAAATCCATGCTTCAAAGAACCGCCCTGAGATCAATAGATTGAAATATGCAGAGTGGGTAAAATAGGTTACATTATAGGTCAATTTCCCAGAATCCACTGGTTGAACTCCTTCACTAAAAAAAAAACAACTGGCTCTAGTAGTGATGTGTTTTTATGTTCTTATGTACTAAAAATATAAAATCCAATGTCCCTGCGGTGTACTCTACAAACGGGACAACATAGAAGGGAGGAGGTATCCCATTCTGAACCCCCCATGACAGCTCCTGGACTGCATCACGAGGCTACGTGTGGAAGACACGTAATTGCCCTTAACCCCTTAAGGTGTAGTCTTCTAATCAATGCTACCATGAATTACAAACTCCACGTAATCCCAGGGCTTTGCTAGGCGGAGCATTGCTCTGTTCCATTCATGCCCATGTTAATGCTCCTTGCTACACATTCCCAGCTGATCCGCAAGCCCATACCCCTTGCTCTGTGTCCCTACAGCTTTTTTCTTCACCCCCAATCCCTTGTCTCCATACCTGACACCGCCATGTCGAGCCCCGGTCGGTGATGCTCCAGCCGTGCTTAGCAATGGGAGCTGTCCACGGGTTGGTGCTGAACCCCCGTACCCGGGGCAAGGAGGTGGCTGATGCTGCCCGACTCCCGCTCCTCCCTCCCCCGCGTCCAGGCTGGCCTCGTTCCCCATTCTCCAGTGGGTTTGAGGAGAGGGCAGGAGGTGAGTGGTTAAACAAGCGACAGATAAAGAAGAGGAGAGCAAGCACCTCACTCACTGACAGAAACCTCCGCCATCACCAGCTCCCGTACGCGATCCCGTCTCAGCTGGTCCCGAGGCGCGTGCAAAAATGCCGTGCCCGTCCTCAGAGTACGGCGTGCCCGCGCTCGCTCGCCGGCCAAGTAGTCACGTGGTTCTGCCTTGTGCTCTAAATACCCCGCACACTCTATTGTAATTGGCGCACCATAACCGTAAACTTCCTACCCGTCAGCCGCGGAGTTTGTGTCCACAAGCTGGTTTCCTTGGAGGTGTTACACAGCTATCCGAATCCACGAACACATTGATTTAGTGACCCAAAACACGGAGAAAGGCTTCATCTTAAAATGAGGTTCTGGTGCAATATTCCAAAGTGGCTTTATCTCTACTGCCGGGGCTGCTCCTAATAGGGTGCGCGGCCTAAGTTTTGCAGGGCCCCTCTTTGGCAACAACCAGCTCATGAGCACCATTGCTTGTAACAGCAGGAGTGTGGATTCTGCTAGGACGACAGGGCAGGGACTGTCCCATCCAAAAATGCGACACATAGGAGGTATGGTATATGACTCCCGTTTTGTAGCATTATAAATTAGGAGTTTCCACCAAAAAGTTATACAATAAATAATTAACTGAGAACTCATTTTACCCATTGTGTTGTATAACATCATTCTATTAATAGGATTGACAGTGTTATAAATAAAAACGAAATTATGGTAAATAATACAAATGTTTTATTTTTATGGTGAGTGCCACATAGTAGAGCGGCTGGGAATGGCCATGAGTCCAAAGCAGATTTATTCCTCA
Source organism: Spea hammondii (assembly GCA_029215755.1). Lineage (NCBI taxonomy): Eukaryota > Metazoa > Chordata > Amphibia > Anura > Pelobatidae > Spea > Spea hammondii. The sequence goes on from JARDYJ010000007.1 coordinate 32,490,453, forward strand.
ACTTCATATCTTCTTATTCTGAAGATGTCAGGTCTGCCTCTCCGACGTATGGTCGTAGTCTCTGTAACCATAAGAACTATTCTCTCTCCTCTTGGGTTTTGCATGATCCGGTGGCGGCATAAAGGGCAGCTGGGGTTCTCTTGTAGCCAGCGTATTATACAGCGACTATGGAACTGATGTTGACATGGCAGAGCGATTATGGGCTGCCCACGTTCATAGTCCATAAAGCAAATGCTGCATTCTCCAAGAATGTCTTGTTCTCCAATTACCCGCCTCTGAACAATCCTGCCAGGTAATCTCAGACGGATGTTGTTCCTATTTGCCCCTGGAAGCCTCACATCATTGTGCGCATCCACAAGAGGGTTTGCGGTGGGCCTTACTGGGGAACGGCTTCTCGCTCTCTGCCTTGGCATTGTTCTCATCCTCTCTCTGCCACTGGGTCTTGAAACTGGCGGAGTGCCATGTGATGGGGAGGTTATCGGACCGCTTCCAAATGACAGTTGCAATTCTTCTCCCTGGTCTCCCCCAGTCAAGTCAATGACCTCAGACTCTTGTTCCCCCTCTTCAACGTCATGTCTTCGGTCAATTATTTCTGCCGGAAGCGATGTATAAATTATTAAAAATGTTTTGACAATTAATATAGGTATAGGCAGTAGACTCCCCAAAATTGTAATCGCAGGAAAAACAAACATGCAAAGATTATCTGTTGAATTGTACTAAGAAGTAAAATACTAATGTATAGTACTCTTACCGTCATTTGACATTTTGCTTGTTGGTTTGTTAAGATAGAAATCTGAAATCGATATTCTATGGAAGGAATCCCACGTTCTGGGATTTCTTAGATAATACTAATAATAATGTAGAGGTACAGCTCTTCTAAATAGCCAACACAGGGTTGATATAGAAGTGCCAGAAAATGTCTGCATACAACCTCTAAAGCTGTAAACAACTGACATCATAGTAAGACATGACATAGTAAGCATTCCTGCATGAGCATGGTTTTGTAAATTCTGTTATGGATACCAACAATTTGAAGCTTGAAACTGAAATATTTTAAATGTATACCAAGTTGTTTGATTGCCGACTGGAAGCCTACATTCCGAGCAGGTCTCCTGGATCCATTGAAAGAGTCACCAAGACCAAAATGCCACATTTAGGAAGTGCGCATTTTTTAACTTGGAACTTTTACATCTGGTCCTACTGCCCCATGTCCTAATAGGTCCATCTTTGAAGCCGGCTAATTCAATTTACTCCATCAAACCATATATTTTTGAAAACTAGACACCCCAAGGTATTTCAAATGCTAGTATTTTAACCCTTTCCATGCATAAGATTCTACCACCAGCCTTTGCTAAAGTTTGTGGTAGTAATTTTGTCTGTATTTTTTAAAAACAAATTGTACTTCGGATATGAATTTATAGCTCCAGGTATACGCCACTATAAAACAACACCCCAATGTGTCTTCAGCACCATCTCCCGAGTACAGTGATACCACCCATGCATGGGTTTGTCTGGAGTTTGGGGTTAAAAGGCCCTTTTTGGGAAGTGCGCTCCCCCCCCCATTTTGGTCAGTCTGTGCCTATGCCCTATCTTTGAACCCAGCCACTCAAATTTACCCCATCAAACCATTCATTTTTTTTAATTAGATACCCCTTGGGTATTTGAAATGCTTTTACTTTAACTCTTTCCATGTCAAGATTTTTGGGAAGATTACAGCGCTAATTTCAGCACTTATCTCGTAATAATAAACTTTTTATGTTATTCTTTTTGGACTTTTTTTTTTTTACATTGGATGGTTCCTCTGATGCATAATAATTTTGAAATGTTACCATTAATAACATTTAATATCTTACTAATCACATAGTGATTAGAAAGCTGGGCTCCTTTGACTTGCATGGTTGAATGCACTACCTGTATTCAACCTGCAAGTGGAGCCAGAGTTTTCTAGAGGGTCTGGAGACATTTGGGCAAACTTTTCCAATTTTCATCTTGCGAGTGGCGAAATCCTTGGGTGAGTGTTCAGTGTCGCTGAATGCCTCGTGATCAAGGCATTTCAGACACACCATTGAAGTTTAGGAGGTGATCGTTGATCGCCTCCAAAACTTTTAAAACTGGTGTCCGCTGTCATACAGTGTATGGCAGATGTTGACGCCCAAGGGTAGGGGCCAGACATGGCCCATGATGCCGATCTTGGTGTTGCTGAATGCCTCGATTTCCTTGAGGCTTCTACGTATTCCTTGGGTGGCCTGTTCAATAATGGCAAACATATCTTCCTTTGTAGGTACAGAATCTATTTTTTTCCTGCCACGCTTGATGATTGGAGTTTCGGTGTTCGAGCCGGGCACGCTATCGTCTGCTGGAGAGACTGGCTGGAGCAGTTCGAATAGCAGGTCTGAAAAGCATGGCTGATGGTAAATATCCATGCCATTAACCCCTTAATGACAAAGCCCGTACGGGCTCAAAATGCATTGTTTTCAATGGGTTTAGGGACCGCCCATTGTCCTTAAGGGGTTAAGTTATGCTTGTTTTCTTTATTGAGCAGCATAGACTTTTGGCCAAAGACTACAGGTGGAACTCCTCCCAAAAAATTATATACCAAACTCCAGCTCAAAAGAGCCTATGAAATACTTTAAAGTGCATCTCACCAAGTTATCATGATAAACGTGCTCAAAAAAACATATATATACATACCAAACATAATAGTAAGCGTAATGATAGTACAATATTTTTTTCTCAAGAAACCCCATTTTGGTTTTTTTTCAAATGATATAGTTGTACATATGTGTAGATTGTACACAAAGCCATTACACAACACATCAAAGAGAGGGACACATAAAAAGGGGTTACATTCTTTAACTTTAACTATAGGTACATCATAGATACTTACACCTTTGTAATACTATTTTGCACCTACAATGCACATGTTTTAAGGCCTAAAATCTCATGAACCCCATTGTCATCCTGGCCACCAGTGATGGGAATAGTAGTGTGTGTGTTTTACACAGGCCAAACTCGTACTTTAGCTATATTTCATTTTTCATTGTGTGAATTGATAACACAACTCTTCAGCATAAATTGTCTTTTCATCTTCATTTCACAGGAACATCAGCAGAACTGCATCATGCTTTCCCAACCTCCTGTCACAGCAATTGGAAGCCAAACTGTAGAATTATCATCAAAATAAAAAATGAAAGTTTATCTGTTCTGTTTTTGGCTTTGCATATCTCTGTGTTTCATTATTAGTAGTGCAGCATGGCCCTGACCTATTATCCGTCCTTTCATAGGACAAGATTTATACATAAAAAATGTACAACTACCTATTGAAAATGTTAATATTGTAATTATACAAACAGCATTTTGTTTGAGACTATACAATGGGACCATTTTTTTTATTTTTTCACACTAGGGTAAGGTGACCACATCCAGTGACTATTTTTAATGTCCACCCCTAGTTAAAAGGGAAATATAGTAGTGTAACCATGTGCTCAGAAGAAATAAAACTATGTGTCATGCAGAGCAGTAATGGTTTTAATGCAGCACAGTATATCTCTTCCATGAGTGTCCGTGCTTAAAGGAGAAGTCTGGTCACTGGGTCACAGTCATAATACCGTTAAGTGATTATCATCTAATAGCAGAGTAACTGGGTTTTCCATTTAACCTAAACTGTTTAAGGATATTCTATTTAAAAATATACTTTAAAAAATAATTTTCATATTTCAAATTTTCCCCTAGAATAAGTTGACTGAGCTTTCATTTTATTAGTATTTCTGTAATGATATGGTGAGGTAGGAACCCTCGGATGGCGGAGTGAGCCAGGCCAAACAGGAACCAGGAAGTCAGAGAACCAACCGGGTAAGACAGGTCATCAGGATAAGCCGAATCAGAATCCAGAGACAAGGTCAACAAGCCGAATCAATACCACACGAGCAGGAATCAGGAGCCGAATCAGAGAGACAGGAACGAGGTCAACAAGCCAAGTCAAAACGGAGCAGTCAGTCACAATCAAATGCACAAGCAAGTAGCAAAATACACCAACCAAGGGTGACCCAGAAGAGGAAGTCCAGGATTAACTAGGGAGAGGAGGAGGCGTGTCCTGCATGAAGAGGTCACCCGAGGTTATAAGAGCATGTTACAAATGTAACGTGCAATATTAAGTTTTCACCACACGGTGGTACCTGTTTGCCGCATGGTCGGCCATGCGGTGAAGACGCCGAGCGGGTGGCGGTGGAAGCCTCCTGCACGGGAAGCCACCTGAGGAGGAAGCGTCGCGGGAGCAGCCATGGAGCGGGACCGGAAAGGCAGGTAAGTCCTTACAATTTCAGGTTTTTCCTTAGAATAAGTTATGCATCCTACATACTGCAGGACATTGTTTTAGCAACATATAAAATCAATATATATTTAAAAAATAATCACAGATATGGTTACCCTTTAATAGGGTGCCCACATTGGCCATTGCTTAAAGGACAAGCATAAATCTCACATATTGCTGTTGTGTCTGATGTGGCATGTGTAATTAATATTTGATCCCTTCTCTAAGTTTATACATAGCACAAGACACAAAAGGAAAATGCTTAGCAGACTGTTTCCCGGGAACTTTCTATTACTTTTAGTGTGAAGCATATGGGCCCTTTAAAAGGTAGCACATTGTACACACAAAAAAAAAAAACTGTGCATCTCACCCTAATTAAGTTGGTCACTGTATATATAAACATAATATACAGTGAACTCCATGCCCAAGAGGGTTAAGGCACTGCTGGAAAATAATGGTGGCCACAAAAAATAGACACTTTGGGCCCAATTTGGATGTTTCCACTTAGGGGTGTACTCACTTTGTCGCCAAGGTTTAGACATTAATGGCTGTCTGTTGAGTTATTTTGAGGGGACAGCAAATTTAAACTGTTATATCAGGCCGTACACTCACTACTTTACATTGTAGCAGAGTGTCATTTCTTCAGTGTTGTCACATAAAAACATATAATAAAATATTTACAAAAATGTGAGGGGTGTACTCACTTTTGTGAGATACTGTAAATGAGTGGTTCTGGTAATATGAATTGGCCAAAGCATAATTAAGCTCCTCCGCCACGTCAAGGCACACTCAACAATAGGGTGAGAACCTACTGTCACCTCCTACAGTGAAGGAAATAATTATTTGATCCCCTGTTGATTTTGTACATATGCCCACTGACAAAGACATGATCAGTCTATAATTTTAATGGTAGGCTTATTTGAACAAAATAACAAAAAAATCAGAATAACATATTTCAAAAAAGTTATAAATTGATTTGCATTTTGTTCAGTGAAATAAGTATTTGACCCCTTTGCAAAACATGACTTAGTACTTGGTGGCGAAACCCTTGTTGGCAATCACGGAAGCCAGAAGTTTCTTGTAGTTGGCCACCAGGTTTGCACACATCTCAGGAGGGATTTTGTCCCACTCCTCTTTGCAGATCCTCTCCAAGTCATTAAGGTTTCCAAGCTGACGTTTGGCAACTCCAACCTTTAGCTCCCTCCACAGATTTTCTAGGGGATTATGGTATGGAGACTGGCTAGGCCACTCCAGGACCTTAATGTGCTTCTTCTTGAGCCACTCCTTTGTTGCCTTGGCCGTGTGTTTTTGTTAATTGTCATGCTGGAATAACCATCCACCATCCAATTTCAAAGCCCTGGCTGAGGGAAGGAGGTTCTCACCCAAGATTTGACGGTACATGGCCCCATCCATCGTCCCTTTGATGCAGTGAAGTTGTCCTGTCCCCTTACCAAAAACCACCCCCATGTTTGTCGGTGGGGATGGTGTTCTTGGGGTCATAGGCATCATTCCTCCTCCAAACATGGCGAGTTGAGTTGATGCCACATAGCTTGATTTTGGTCTCATCTGACCACAGCACTATCAACAGTTCTCCTGTGAGTCATTCAGATGTTAATTGGCAAACTTCAGACGGACCTGTACATGTGCTTTATTGAGCTGGGGGACCTTTTGGGCACTGCAATATTTCAGTCCTTCACAGCGTAGTGTGTTACCAATTGTTTTCTTGGTGACTATGGTCCCACCTGCCTTGAGATCATTGACAAGATCCTCCCGTGTAGTTCTGGGCTGATTCCTCACCATTCTCATGATCACTGAAATTCCACGTGGTGAGTTCTTGCATGGAGCCCCAGACCGAGTGTCATGTACCTATATTTGATCCCTTCTCTAAGTTTATACATAGCACAAGACACAAAAGGAAAATGCTTAGCAGACTGTTTCCCGGGAACTTTCTATTACTTTTAGTGTGAAGCATATGGGCCCTTTAAAAGGTAGCACATTGTACACACAAAAAAAAACCTGTGCATCTCACCCTAATTAAGTTGGTCACTGTATATATAAACATAATATACAGTGAACTCCATGCCCAAGAGGGTTAAGGCACTGCTGGAAAATAATGGTGGCCACACAAAATAGACTTCTTTGGTGGAACAAGCGGGGGCTGGAGCTACGGGGAAGGTGCCTGCTGGTCCTATAAAAGCCCTGGAACCATGATTCAGTTATTCAGAGCTGCTTAATTGCATTCTGTGTCTCCCTGCTGCTGTTATCCTGTCCCTGTGAACCTTGCTTTTTTGACCCGGTTTGTACCCCGTTTTCTGCCTTTTGTCTGCCGCCTGCCTCTAACCCTTGGACAGTGACCTGGATTACTTTGTGTCTGCCACCTGCCCTTGACCCCTGGACAGTGACCTGGATTATATCTTTTGCTGTCTACCCATTGCCATTTGAACTGGTTCCTGTTCTCAGTTTCACCACATAGTGGTGCCCCCCCTTCATCGGGTAAGTGTTTTATTTTGTTTTTCTTCCATTTGCGAATAATCGCACAAGCTGTCGTCACCTTCTCACCAAGCTGCTTGGTGATTGTCTTGCAGCCCATTCTACCCTTGTGTAGGTCTACAATCTTGTCCCTGACATCCTTGGACAGCTCTTTGGTCTTGGCCATGGGGGAGAGTTTGGAATGTGATTGATTGCTTCTGTGTGTCTTTTATACAGGTAACAAGCTGAGATTTGGAGCACTACCTTGAAGAGAGTGCTCCTAATCTCAGCTTGTTACCTGTATAAAAGACACCTGGGAGCCAGACATCTTGCTGATTAAAAGGGGATCAAATACTTATTTCACTGAGTAAAATGCTAATCAATTTGTAACTTATTTGAAATGCGTTTTTCTAGATTTTTTATTGTTATTCTGTCTCTTACTGTTCAAATAAACCTACCGTTAAAATTCTAGACTGATCAAGTTTGAAGCAAACCGTTGCTCCTCCTTAGGCATAGGTTCCATTGTCTGTATTTTAACTTTTTTGTACTAAGTAATCTTAAGACTTTCTATATATTAATGTTGAGTCTTTTTTGTAATTGTTTCTATAAAATAAAAATAAAAAATATAGACTGATCATGTCTTTGTCAGTGGGCAAACGTACAAAATCAGCAGGGGATCAAATAATTATTTCCCTCACTGTACATAGTGGACACACAAATAAAACGAACAGTGCAGGTGTTCAGAACATGCTCAAATAAGCACAGGTAGCAATTTCATTAGAAAAGGCGTAACTCTTGTTAAACACCAAGACACTAAATTATCCAACTGTACTTATGTGACCAGATTATGAAAATGTGCATTGTCAGGAGTTTGAGAATTCCTTTTATGGCATTCTGTCAGTAGTTTGCCTCATAATAAAATATTTTTTACTTTCTTCAAATTAATTTGTGAAAAACAACAAGAGAAAAATAGAATGTTGTATCTTTCAGAAATTTGCAATTATATCTTTCTGACACAGTGAGAACATTGGTAATAGCACAGAGAATAAAGGTGTAGGGGAGGAGTGACAATAAGATTGAGAAGACTTTTTCTATGAAGGAGAACCGGCGTGACGAGTACTTGGGACCAAAACGTCTAAATCTGGGGCACTGCCAAAGGCAGTGGAAGGAGTACACACAAGCATGGGGCAGCATGAGAGGCCATTTATTTGTACGCTGCCATCGGCAGTATTGTAGATGCAGTGTCTGTGGCTTTGCAGATGTCATCTCTGCTGATGTTTGGATAAGGGTCGCCCAACGATCTAGTCCTTTAATTTTGTCAGTTGAGTTGCATGCCTGTCAGAACTAGAGAGACGGAGCGAAGTGCAGGGTTGTGATCAAGGCTTTAATAAGCAAAATAACACACAACAAAAGCAAGAGGATAATCCCAAGCAGGCCCGGACTGGCCAACGGGCACATCGGGCATTTGCCCGGTGGGCCGGGCCGCGGCAGGGCCGGATTGACATAGGGGCTGATGGTGCTGCAGCTCCAGGCCCCTACTTTAAAATAGGCCCCTTAAGCCCGCCGCAACTGCGACCGGGTGCGCCACTCTAAGGGTGTGCGGCTGCACAGCATTTAAATTAAAACATCGGGGTTTTTTTTTTTTTACTTTATTTAACATCCTCTATGTTAAATAAAGTTTTTTCTAACTTTATTTAACATGGAGGATGTTAAATAAAGTAAAAAAAAAAATGTTTTAATGTAAGGCCCTGGTGGGGGCTTCCTGGGCTTAAGGGGCCCTGCGTTAATGCGGCCGTAGAGGCCGCATAGGCCCAGTCAGTCCGGTCCTGACTGGGCCTATTTTAAGGTAGGGGCCTGGAGCTGCAGCTCCATCAGCCCCTAAGTCAATCCGGCCCTGCTATATAGCAATATAGCTTTGAATTTTTAAGTACACAAACCAGGGGATCTCTACATTTCTGCAAAGTTAAAAGGGCTTGTTAGGGCTTTAAGGATGATTCTGACCTTTTTCCATGCGTTGTATATAGTAAGGTGTTTTCTCTAACTCTCTCTGGCAATGATGTGTATGGTATATGTAGGAGAGTAGTCAGTGTGTGTGTGTGTGTGTAGCGCATAACTGTTTCTCTGAAAATGTATCTGTGAATCTATGGGAAAATGTTAGCCAATCAATTGCATGTTGTGCTAGGACAACCAGGTTGCAATGTTTGATATCTGGGAAATGTAGTCCCAATGTCCATGGCGACTGTTTCAATTTGTGAAAACTGATTTGGGTTTTTTTTCCCTTCCATAGATCCATATTCAAATGTTTATCTAACAATTTGAAGTCTGTTGGTTTAATTAGTAAAGGTAGGAATTGCTTAGTGTAAAGCAGTTTGGGGAAACTATTTTTTTATGTTAGAGTGTAGTGTTTCCATAATTTAAGTTCATTTGTAATCTCCTTGATGAATAACTAATTGAGGTTTTTGCCCAACAAAATCCAAAACTTTGAGTGTCTGGAGGGAAAAAAGAGATGTGTCTAAATGTCATGCTTCAGTCTTTATTCATTTTAATCCGTATTACCCTCTGCAGGTATGCAATAAAGAGAGGACATGTGGGTTGGTAGATGGTCAGAGATATATATATACTGTAAGAGAATATCATCAGCAGAGGCTTTTACATTTTGTTCCATTGTGCTGAATGAAATAGCTTTGAAATCTTAAGAGGCGAGCAGGGTGCAGAGTAAAGGGTCCAAGGCCAAGTCAAAAAGGAGTGGTGACAAGGGGTAACCATGCTGGACCCCCTGACCCAGATAAATCTTCTCTGATTTCAACCCATTTGTGACAATGACTTCTGGGTTTGCATTTAAATTGCAGGTAAAGTTCAGAAAGTTCTGTCCAAAGAATCGATTTTTCCATATCCTGTATAAGTGTGGTCATGCCACCGTGTTGAAGGCCTTCTCCCTGACCCCACCACAGCCCCCAGGTCTGTACGGTTGACCCCGGCCTGAGTGGCAGCCCTTGCCACTCAGAACCACTCTGACTTATTATCAGGTCCAGCTGCAGTTGATTTCATGATCAAGACAACCTTTATAAACCTGCCCAGGCCTGCAGTCTGGGCCTTGACATTGATGTTTCGGGACTACCTGCTTTGTTCCTGTACCTGCTTTGTTCCTGTACCTGCTTTGTTCCTGTACCTGGTTTGTTCCTGTACCTGCTTTGTTCCTGCGTTGCGGCCAGCACCCCACAAGAGGACTCCCAAGCTGAGTGCCCTGCAAGCAAACTCCCAAGTTGAGTACCCTGAAAGTGGGCAATCTGCCGTGTGCCCAGCAAGAGGGCTTATCTGCCGTGTGCCCAGCAAGAGGGCTTATCTGCCGTGTGCCCAGCAAGAGGGCTTATCTGCCGTGTGCTATGTTCCTGCTTTGTTTTGTTTCCTGCCGTGTTCCTGAGTTGCGGCCAGCGCCCCACTAAGTGGACTCCCAAGTCGAGTGCCCTGCAAGTGGGCAACCTGCCGTGTGCCCTGCAAGTGGGCTTCTAGTCATGTGCCCTGCAAGAGGGCTTCTAGCCGTGCCGTGTGCCCTGGAAGAGGGCTTCTAGTCGTGTGCCCTGCAAGAGGGCTTCTAGTCGTGCCGTGTGCCCCATCCCGAGGGCTTCCTGCCGTGTGTGCCCCATCCCGAGGGCTTCCTGCCGCGTGTGCCCCATCCCGAGAGCTTCCTGCCGTGTGTGCCCCATCCCGAGGGCTTCCTGCCGTGTGTGCCCCATACAGAGGGCTTCCTGCCAAGTGACTTTCCTTGTTGATATATTGTTGTTCATCTACAATACAACTCTTAATCCGCATCTCCTGTCTGTGGTTTATTTCCGACGCCTGTCTGTACCAACCCCAAGCCATCATGCATCGTGGGGTACAGACAGAGCCCCTCGTATCCCCTGCACCTGGGCTCCTTCTCTACCTGTGCCCCCGGTTCATGACAGCCAGACATCTTGCTGATTGATAGGGGATCAAATACTTATTTCACTGAGTAAAATGCAAATTAATGTATAACTTACTTGAAATGTGTTATTCTGGATTATTGTTGTTGTTCTTTCTCTCACTGTTCAAATAAACCTACCATTAAAATTATGGACTGATCATGTCTTTGTCAGTGGGCAAACGTAGAAAACCAGCAGGGGATCAAATAACTTCTTCCTTCACTGTATGTGTCAGGGTACCAAGAAAACCAGACGGAAACAGGAGATGCTGGTATAAAAAATAGCTTTTATTAAATAATAGAAAAATAGCATAAATAAATGTAAGAATCTTAGTCAAAAATACAAGCTAGGGGTCAAAGCCAAGACAGGTAGTCAGACGAGCTAGGTCAGGAACACAGAAGGCAGTGGAGTCAGGAACAGAAGACAGGTTTAGGAGCCGGGTAAATCACTAAGCCGGGCCAGGGTCAAACACAACCAACATAATCAACAACATCAAAAGAAGCAAGAGCAGGAATTCACAAGGAGGTCTGAAACCATGCAAGGACAGCGAGGTACTTAACATAGCAGCTTAAATAGCCAGAACACAGCAAAAGGGGCTGGCTAATTAGCAAGTGATCAGGTAGAAGTGTGTACCTGTTTACAATGCAGAAACCAAGTAAGAGCGGGGGAAGAATGAGAACACTGACAGTATGGTGAGTTCCAATATCGCATATCTACCGTCTATGTAATCTATTATCGATCTACCGTATTTGCTCGACTATAAGACGACCCTGATTATGACGACCCCCAAAAAGCCTGAATATAAGACTACCCTATAAGAAAAAGGTTTAACTAGTATATATGAATTCACATGTAAACAATTGTTTTCATAATTAATAAAAACTATGATTGAGAAAAATTATTTTTTTATTTTTATTTCCTTTTATTTGCCAACCTGCCCCCAGTTATGCACATCTGCCCCCAGATATGCTTTATACCCCCTTATATGCCACTCTGCCCCCCACAATGCATTTGCATTTCTCTTAGAATCAAGCAAATACGGTAATGTAAATCTTGATTGGCCAGCGTGAAAAAAGTAAGGAAAAACTCCCATAGGTTGTTGGACCTACCAATCACAGCCATAACAATCAATGAGCTTGTAATGGCACCAAAATGGCTTCTAATGGTGGCTACACGTGATTTATACAAACGCAGAAAACATACAATTTTCTTTAAAAATAAAATTCATACGAAAATGAGTGCACAAGTGACATACATATTCTACCCTTGGTCCCCATGGGGGTAACAGCTGAGTTTTAATACTAATAACCAGAGGCGTATATAGGGTATGGCAGCCATGGCACGTGCCATGGGCGCCATCTCAAGGGGGGCGCCGGTGAGCGGCTTTTAAATGCCGTTTTTTTTTTGGATGCGGAGGAGAGAGAGGGGCGCCTAGCAACCGCTCGGCTCCCCTCATTCTCCTCCACGAGCCCTCTACGCCCGTCCCGGTGCCGGCATTTCATGCAGAGCGCCGCAATATGCCTGCGCCAGCGAGCGGCTTTTAAACACTGATGCGGGGGAAAGAGAGGGGCGCCCAGCAACCGCTCGGCGCCCCTCGTTCTCCCCCGCATCAAAAAAAAAGAAGACAGCGTTTAAAAGCCGCTCGCTGGTGCCCGCTGCTTCACTGCTGGGCGCAGAAATATGACATCATATTACAGAGCTCAGCAGTGAAGCAGCGGGCACCAGCCAGCGGTGCAGGAAGACAGCAGCATCGTGCTCCCGTCGCTGGACTTCAAGGTGAGAGAGGGGGGGTATATAGTGGGTAGGGGGGTATATAGTGGGTAAGGGGGGAGAGGGGTTAGAAAGTGATAAGGGAGGGAGAGGGGGTTAGAAAGTGATAAGGGAGAGAGAGGGGGTTAGAAAGTGATAAGGGAGGGAGAGAGGGTTAGAAAGTGATAAGGGAGGGAGAGGGGGGTAGAAAGTGATAAGGGAGGGAGAGGGGGGTAGAAAGTGATAAGGGAGGGAGAGGGGGTAGAAAGTGATAAGGGAGGGAGATGGGGGGTAGAAAGTGATAAGGGAGGGAGATGGGGGGTAGAAAGTGATAGGGGAGGGAGAGGGGGTAGATATAAGTAAAGAGTGCATTAATGTGTGGATGCATTGAGTGAATGAGAGAGAGCATGAGTTAATATGTGAATGTATTGTCTGAATGAGGGAGAGCATGAGTTAATGTGTGGATGAATTGTCTGAATGAGGGAGAGCATGAGTTAATGTGTGGATGCATTGAGAGCATGAGTTAATGTGTGGATGAATTGTCTGAATGAGGTAGAGCATGAGTTAATGTGTGGATGAATTGTCTGAATGAGGGAGAGCATGAGTTAATGTGTGGATGAGTTGTCTGAATTAAAGTGTGAATTAGTGAGTGACTGTAAAAGTGTTTGTGTATCATAGATGTATAATTGTGGAAGGGCAAAGATGGCACTAGCAGGAGGTTTGAACCTTGGGGACCAAGATGGCACAGGCAGGGTGTATATGGCACAAAGATGGCACTGGCCGGACTGTTTGGGGACAAAGTTGACTTGTGCTGGGCTATTTGGGGACAAAGATTGCAAATCTTATGTGTGTAATCTGGGTGCTGGCCAGGTTCTATGTGGGCAGTGTGGACGCCAGGGCTGGCTTTGGGGTGCAACCTGTGATCTATGCCTGTAATTTAGGGGGTTTTAACCCCTTCGTGACAAAGGCTGATTTTACTTTTTGTACCCTTCGTGACAATGGCCGTTTTAACATTTCTGCGCTGCTTGTGTTTAGCTGTAATTTTCTTCTTTCCCGTTTACTGAACCCACACACATTGGATATTGTTTTTTTCAGGACAAGAAGGGCTTTCTTTAGATGACATTGTTTTGATTGTATCATATTATTTACTATTAAAAAAAGTATAAAATATGGTGAAAAATTTAGAAAAAAATGACTGTTTCTAACTATTAGTTGAAAAATCTTTTACTCATCTATAAAATGTAATAAAAAAACCTGCTAAATAGATTCTACTATTTGTCCTGAGTTTAGAAATACCCAATGTTTTTATGTTTTTTTGCTTTTTTCTGCACGTTATGGAGCAATAAGTACAGGTAGCGTTTTGCTATTTCAAAGCCATTTTTTCCAAATCTGGTAATTCTTCCCTCCATGTGCCATTTCGGGTATCTTTGAAGCCGGCCAATGCAATTTACCCCATCAAATCATATATTTTTGAAAACAAGACAGCCCAGGGTATTCCAGATGCTGGTATTTTAACCCTTTCCAAGCACTTATTCTACCATCAGCCTTTGTCAAACTTTATGGTAGTAATTTTTTTGCATTTGTTTTTTCACACACATTTTACTTTAGGTATGAATAAACAGGTTCTGGTATATGTCACTATCATAAAACACCCCAATATGTGTTCAGCAACATCTCCTGAGTACAGCGATACCTCACATGAATGATTTTGCCTGGCTGTTTGGGGGCAAAAGGGCCACATTTGGGGCATGCACATTTTTCAATGTTGAACTTTGGCATTTGGGGATCCACTGCCCATGCCCTATTTGTTACATCTTTGAGCCGGGCCATTTCAGTGTGCCCAATAAAGCTATATATTTTTGAAAACTAGACACCCCAGGGTATTTCAAATGCTAGTATTTTAACTCTTTCCATGCACCATATCTACCACCAGTCTTTGTCAAACTTTGTGATAGTCATTTTTTTTCATTTGTTTTGTCACACACATTTTACTTCAGGTATGAATTAAAAAGTTCTCGTATATGTCACTATCACAAAACACCCCAATATATGTTCAGCAACATCTCCTGAGCGCAGTGATACCCCACATGAATGATTTTGCCTGGCTGTTTGGGGGCAAAAGGGCCACATTTGGGGCATGCACATTTTTCAATGTTGAACTTTGGCATTTGGGGATCCACCGCCCATGCCCTATTTGGTACATCTTTGAGCCGGGCCATTTCAGTGTGCCCAACAAAACCATATATTTTTGAAAACTAGACACCCCAGGGTATTTTAAATGCTGGTATTTTAACTCTTTGCATGCACACATTTTACCACCAGCATTTTTTCAAAGTTTGCAGTAGTATTTTTGTGTGTGTATTTTTCCCACACACACCTACTTTATGTATGAATTTACAGCTCCTGGTATATGCCGCTGTCACACGACACCCCAATATGTGTTCAGCAACATCTCCTGAGTACAGTGATACCCCACATGCATGGGTTTGTCATTTTTGGGGGGAACTAAAAGGCCTTATTTGGTACGTGTGCATTTTTCTAATTGGAAATTAGATGTGTGGCCATCCTTCCCCCCGTGTTAATTGGGACCTTGTTGAACCCGGCCAATTCAATTTACCCCATCAAATCATACATTTTTTTAAAAGTAGACACCCCATGGGCATTTAATATGCCAGTATTTTAACTCTTTCCATGCGAGAATTGTTTTAAGCTAATATGCTAATTTTAGGACTTGCTCACAAAAATATATTTTTTATATATATATATTTTTTTTTTGCCTTTTTTTACTTTTTTTTAACATTTTTTTTCAACTTGAAGGTTCCCCTGATAGTGACATCAGTGGGAAATTATTTTTACATTTTACTGTTTTTTTACTATTTTTTTTCTAATTATTATTAATTTTATTTTCATTTATTTTTTCTAATCTCACTGTGATTAGAAAGCTGAGCTCCATTGACTTGCATGGTTGAATGCAGTACCTATATTCAACCTGCAAGTGGAGCCAGAGTTCTCTAGAGGGTCTGGAGACCGTCTAGCGAACTTTTTAGACTTTATTGTTTTTCTTTATTGAATTTTCCCGGACCGCCGCCATCTTGCTGATGGCGAAGATCACCGGCAGCTGCGGCTGTGACCGCTCTCCGGAGCGGTCACAGTCCATCCCCAGGTAAGTGTTTGGTGTCGCTGGATGCCTCCTGATCGAGCCATTCCAGCGACACCATTTAAGTTTAGGACGCTTTTAAAACGGGCGTCCGCCGCCATACAAAGTATGGCGGATGTTGACGCCCCGGGGAGGGGCCAGAGATGGCCCCTTTGTGCCGATAATGCCTCAAGGTCGAGGCATTACAGCAATGCCGTTTCGGTGCAGAAAGCGAAAATAGATCGCTTTCTGCACCCGTTTAATGACGTGCCGGTCCTGGCACGTCATTTGTCATTATCGACTTGAATTTCCGTGACGTGCCCGGACCGGTAATCGTCATCAAGGGGTTAAATATATCTTTAATGCCGTGTTTTTATGTGAATTCCAATTGATTTTTACCTGCAAAGCTGGGTTTTTGTGTTATTCTGTAGATCCATATCTGCTATGTCTGATTCTGTTTATTTGATATATACCTTCAGTGCTGAGATCACAAGTGAATTTCAATTGATCTGGGTTTGTGTGTTGATCTATACCTGCTATCGGCAGCAGGGACTAATATTTATATATATATGGGCAGCAGGGGCTAGTAAATGGGTTTTAGATATTTGGACAGGGGCGCAATTTCACTGCTTGCCATAGGCGCTATTTTCAGTAGATACGCCTCTGCTAATAACACTTCCTATGTCTTCTGGGATCATTTGAAGGTTGATAATTGTGGTAGTACCGTATTTGCTCGATTATAAGACAAGGTTTATTTCAGAGCAAATGCTCTGAAAAATACCCCTCGTCTTATAATCGGGGTCGTCTTATAATCAGACCTCAAATAGGTCTGACTATGAGACGACTAAGATCCAGATCCCCCGCAGCTGCAGGGGACCTGGATCCTCCTGTCTCCCCCCCCCCCGCCCCACTTACCGGTGCTTCTGAGTCCCCGGGGCTGTGCAGCCGGGGCAGTGTGTAGATGTCTACGCGATTCACGTAGACAACTTACGCTGCAGCCGGAAGGAGGTGTGGCTAGCAGCGGGGGTTGTCTGCGTCCATCGCGCAGACCTTCCCCGGCTGTCAGAGTTCCCCGCACCGCACATGGGGGGCATAAGGCATTTCTGCAGGCAGAGTGTTCTATGAAATGCCTTTTAACCCCCTTAATGCCACTCTGCCTACAGAAATGCCTTTTTAATGCTCTATACGCCACTCTGCCTCCTGAAATGCCTTAAACCTACCTATATGCCACTCTGCCCCATAATATGCCTTTTAACCCCCTTAATGCCAGAGTGGCATATAGGGGTATAAGGCATTTCTGGAGGCAGAGTGGCACATAGGGGGTCAAAAGGCATATCATGGGGCACAGTGGCATATAGGGTTAAAAGGCATATCATGGGGTATAAGGCATTTCTGGGGCAGATGTGCATAACTGGGGGGGGGCAGGTTGGAAAGTAGAAGGAAATAAAACCAAAATATTTTTCTCAATCATAGCTTTTATTAAAAAAAATAGTTTACATGAATTAACATTTACTGGTAACACTTTTTTCCTATAGGGTCGTCTTATATTAAGGCATTTTCTTTTTTTTCTAAATTAATATTCAGATTTGGAGGGCCGTCTTATAATCAGGGTCGTCTTATAATCGAGCAAATACAGTATTTTATTTGGGAGGTACACGTATATCCTGAGAAGTGGGTTACAGTTACACTCTGTATATCGTATAAATAGTGGCACTGTTAGTCACACCTGAGGATCCAGGGTTGGATACACTGCGTTTCTTGGAGGAATGGATGACGATGTAACTGGATAATGCCTGTGTGATCGAGTTGAGATACCATTCTAAATAGAGATCTAGGATAGGGTCTCCACTGTTAAAGTCACTAAAAACCGACAATGATGTTGAACACTTACCAGAGTGTGATTAGGGGCAGGTTGATAGCTGAAGTGTTTTTTTCCACCGAAAGCAATGAGATGTTAACACAAATCAATAAAGGGGATACAGAAGGCAAAAAGGGAAGGGGACAAGTAACAAAGTAATTAACATGAATATTTCATAACGTATTTTATAAAATAAACAATCTTGTTTTCATATTTCCAAATGATTTTTGTCTTCATCCACTGAGGGACCAACAACTCTTTTTCTGTAATCCTACCAACCAACAAGTTTGAAAAATGTTATTCTCAATTTTATGTAACTATAGAAAAAGTATATGGTTAAAATAAGCACACAATAAATTGGTAAAATGAAAAGAATTTATTTCCAAACCAAATATATTTAAAAATTACATATATATATATATATATATATAATATTAAATGATCTATTCACTTAAATGTAAGTATATAATATAAAACACAATTGATGTATCATTAGTAACAAATATATACAATTAAGTCCTTTGATTTAGTAACCCCATGTCTTTTTCCTTTTTCCATTTCTTTATTTCCTGTTTTGTTTTAAGGATATGATTTTATTTACCTATTTTCATATACCTCTGAGGAAGTCATTAGGTGAAACGCATCAGTTCATCTACAATCAGAAAACATACACTGAGTTGAAGAACCTTTATGGACACTAATTTTTTTAACTGTATCAATACTGTGTTCGAAATGCCATCATTATATAGCAATCCAGATCTAGCACGATTCCTATCATAACATAACAAGCCAGACACCCATAAGTATATAGTGAGCGAGATACAGACAGTCGTACAGCATAACTCCCATCACTATAAAGTAAGTCAGACATTCAAGGTGATACAGCAGGACTCCTATCATTATATAGCGATTCAGACACAGACGGTGGAACAGCAGAACTCCCATCAAAATTTTTTTTTGCTTTGCGCTGCCCATTCACTTTCACTCGCTCTTACTTTCACTCTCATGCACTCTCACTCACACTCGCTCTATCATGCTCTTTCACATTCGCAGTCTCTCACACGCTTACTCAAGCTCTCTTACTCACTGTTTCTCACAATGTCCCCCTACTTTCTCCGCCAACTTTTGCATCTTTGTGTTACGTTTGCATAGATGTGGAAACCAGGATGCAGGAAACAAATGGACCTGTCTCTTCTTGGTCAGATAGTCCAGGCTAGGAGCAGAGAAGTAAACGAGGTCAGGAATCAAGCCGAGGTCGGTACCAGGTATCAGGCAGAGAATGGTCAAAACAAGCCGGGTCAGGAGCCGAGAGGTTAACGTGGTCAGAATTCAGGCCAAGGTCGGTAACAGGCAGCAGGCAGAGAATAGTCAAACAATCCGGGTCAGGAGCTGAGAGGTTAACGTGGTCAGGAATCAAGCCAAGGTCGGTAACAGGCAGCAGGCAGAGAATGGTCAAACAATCCGGGTCAGGAGCTGAGAGGGTAACGTGGTCAGAATTCAAGCCAAGGTCGGTAACAGGAATCAACATAAACAGGTAAACACCAGGTGGATACGGCAGCTAGTTGTAAAAACAACTGAGCACTGAACTGGCATCAGTGCTCTGCTTTTAAACCTGCCGCCCTTCCAGATCCCGCCCCCAACTATGATGACGTCCAATGGACGTGTTTCTCCTCCATAGGGGTAAGAGATCGACAGGGGGGCGTGTCCTGTGACACCGTGGGTGTCCATCACTGTGCGGCGGTTCATTCTTGTGAACCGCCGCGGAAGAGGACCCTGTGTGGCTGGATTGTCCCGGGAGGGGTAAGTACCGAGTACCCGCCAGACGGGGCTGTGACGCCGCGGGTACTCGGGCAACGCACTCCGCACGGGAGCGCGACGCGGTGAGTCCCCCCGGACCGTACTCCGGCCGGGATCGTGACACTTTGTCTCCTTTCCCAAATTCCTGCTCCTTCTCTTGCCTCTTTTTCAGGCTCCATCCAGGCTGCGGAGCTGCATATCTCTGTTTTTCCCTGCCTTGCCTCAGTTCCCATGTTTTGCTGTAATCCGTTTCTGGATTTCTATATGCTCTGTTCTGTGCTCATGATTCCAGTCTTGCTCTTTGCTTCAACTCTGTTTCCTTTATAAGTTGTGCCCCACCTGTTTGTCATGTTTGTCTCAGTCTGCAGTCTAAAGGTATGTCCTTGGTTTTGTGTTAAGATTCAATGTTTGGTTTCAGCTTATTAGTGATTCAGTAAGCAGGGTTTAGCGTTAGGACCCACCGAATATTAGAGTACTGGAGTACTCCAACAACTCCCGCGTAGTGGTGGGCTAAGCATACTATGGCCATATGATGTGACAATCTCCAATTGTTATCACATAGTCCTAGGCTAGCTCCTCTACTCATGTTTGTCTATCTTTTATGTACCTTTGCCCTCCTTTCCCTGAATCATCTTTGGATTTCGGTTCCTCTCTCCTCATGTCCCAGTTAAGATGTCCTATCCTTGCTTAAAGGAGAAGCGTCCGAGGTTTCTGGCTCCTCACTCCTTGCCATGTGTTCCCGGGCCTTGTTCCCTGTCCTTGGTTGTGCCCTGTATCATGTATGTCTTGTCTGCTTATGTTCCTTGCTTTCTCTGTCCCCTTGGCTTGCTGTGTTTCCGCTATATAATCTGCTTAGCTTCCCTACTCCCAGCCTGTGGCATCCTGCACATGATTCTAGTGCTTCTAGTGTTTCATGCCTGCTCCAGGGTGCTTGCAGGATATCTCCAAGTTTTGTTTCAGATTTCCACATCCAGCCAAGTTTATTTTTGCTTTGTTCTGGACTGCTGCTATGTCAGCGCCCTGGTATGTGGCCGCACAACCCTGGATGCCCACCAGGAGAGAGCAGTCACCCTGCACCAGGCCCTGTCCAACTCCACTACTGCTCAATACCTCCTGAACTCCATGTTTGGGCGCTCTGGGTCTTTACAGTCGTCTCTATGGATCCAGTACCTGACATATAGCCGCAGGCAAAAGGCCAGGAGTTTGCAGAGTGGAGACTGCAGTGCTTTCAGCTCGTCTGCTTCTGTGCTTTCCTGGTTCCGGTGTTCAGCTCTTCCTTCCTGTTATGATGCATATCTGTTTCTGGACCCGAGTCTGCAAGAGTCGGCTTCCTCATCCCTGTTCTGTTACCCTGATTACAGTACATCCAAAATACTTGTTGCAATAATTTCTTTTTATAAATATGTTGCAATATTTTGATATATTCAACACACACGTACGACAAATGATCATGGAATAAAGTTGATATAATGTTAAAATTACTGGAGTCTTGGAGTAAATGTATAACATTATTCAGATGAGTAGTTCCCATAAAAGGTGTAAAAGAAAAAACAATGCAGATTGTGTTGTTACCAAGGTAGACACTTTTCTGGTATTTATTTAAGAGTAGGAGACACAGAAATATCTTTACATAGCCTATAAATATTTGATTTGTTCTAAGACCTGTTCCCAGGAATAGCTATCTGTGGTACCCACTTCATTGCTTTACATAATTTAGCCCTTACTAATATATTGCTAATAATTGCTGAGGCTTAGTGCCAGAAGTGAAATCTAAATTACATTAAAAATGTCTAAGGTGAGAAGAGATCCCTGTTGTGGCCTAGAAAATGTTTTAATAGATTGGAGATTTTATATTTAATGGGATTTATATGGTCACAATTCCACCATATATGATATAGAATGCCCTTTGTTTTCTTACATCTCCAACATATACCAGAGTTTACTGGTTGAAATGTCCTTAGTATAGAAGGGACCATATACAAGCGATGGAAAACCTTGAAGAAAGACACAGTGAACTGCTTCTCTGAACATATTTCATGATCTGTACCAGTTATCCTCTGGGAACGACTTATGAAAATCATTCTTCCATTTCAGGAGTTTATTAGGTTTTGTTAGCTCCTGTGCAGATTGGACCAGTCTTGATCTGAGAATTTGTTTTGAGTCATCTTGTGCTTTAATACATTGATTTAGGATATCTGGTGTTGTTATTGGGTTTAATCCCAAACAGTTCCTGATTCTAAAATTAGGGAAACACTCCTTATTACTGATTTCAAATCTATCTTTAATTTCCTGGAAAGGGAGGATAGTGCAATCAGAAGAAATGTCTGCTAAATCTGCCAAACTATGAAGCTTCTATACCCTTCCAAATGTTTGTTAATTCACAAAGTTCAGATAGTAAAATCGAATAATGTAAATCCGAAGAGTATTTTAGATCAAAGCATAAAAGATGGACCCACAATTCATATCGCCCGACGCAGGTGTTTCTGTTTCAGTTAGCCCTGCTGCAAGTAAGCAGCAGGGTTAGGATCCAGATCCCCTGCAGCGCTGCAGGGGACCTGGTTCCTACTCCCCGGCAGCCGTGTACAAAATTACTGATTCTGTTAATGGTGAACATATATATTTAGCCTCCATGCCTCATTCTAATCTTGGCACTATCATTTATGTATTAATAAGCTATTTACACATTTTGAAAGAAAGATAAAACCTTTGTTATAAATCCTGCTTGTACAGGCTGCATTGGATGCCTGAAATTAATTCTGCGACGGCAAGAAGTGCTTACTATGTAACACATCAAGGTAAACAGGCTTCCATGAAACTGTTTAGGGACAGAAACGTCCAAAAACAGATTTCTCAGCCAGAAGCATAGAGACTACATTCATTTTATTGCAATCCATTTTATTGCACAGAACAGCAACAAGCTGGACAACTAAAAGCTTCTGTTATAGTCCTGGTCAGTAGCGTTGAGGCAGGAGGAGCAAACCTACAGGCAATGGTGAGGCAAATAGAATGTTCGAGACAGTCCAGAGGGTCGAGGCAGGCTGAGGACAAGTGGTATGGTAAACAACCGTGAGGTTGGGACCGGCAGAGTTCATGCAGAAGTGAGGTAGCAATCAGAGTTCAGGGCAGATATCAGTCAGGAATTGAAATCCAGTAAACGATCCAAA
Organism: Spea hammondii; assembly: GCA_029215755.1. NCBI lineage: Eukaryota > Metazoa > Chordata > Amphibia > Anura > Pelobatidae > Spea > Spea hammondii. Next base: position 32,512,876 of record JARDYJ010000007.1, read on the forward strand.
GCCAGGAGAATAACAAAACAGCATAGAGGCACGGGGGAAAAACAAATGGAGACTACACAAGGCAAGTACACCACAGCTTGTCCAACGATCAATGACTGTTGAGTGTGAGAGGCGTGCTTTAATAGTGTTCCTGGATTTGTGAGCTGGTTTCTGGTGTGCAAGCACCTCCCCCGGGCCGGTTTACGTTATAAGGATGAATGGGAGACGCCTCTACCCTAATGCCAGTGACTCAGCCCCCTTTTTTTGAGTCCAGGGGGGATGAAACGTCCCCTATGATGGTTTTGGAGGTTTGGCACACTCCCCGCTGTGGATGAGCATAAATGTATGGAGGAGCAGTGTGGGGAAGCAAAAGAGGAGCGGCGTGCAAGAAATATAAGCCTAGAAATAGCATTTAGGACAGACTGCAGAGGAGAGAGTCAAGACAGTGGAATGCCAACCAGAAGAGTGTTGCAGTAGTCAAGACGGGAAATGATAAGTAAATGAACCAGAGTTTTTATGGATTCTTGTGTGAGGAATGGGCGGATGTGAGAGATGTTTTTTAGTTGCAAGCGGCAGGATCTGTCGAGGGACTGAATGTGAGAGAAGAAGGAGAGGTTGGTGTCAAGGATAGCCCCAAGGCATCGGGCCTGATTAGTAGGAGAGATAGTCGTGTTGTTAATGGTGATATTTGAGAATTCAGGTAGTGGAGTGGAGATGGAAGAAGGGAACATAATGAGTTCATTTTTTAAAAGATTCTGTTTCAAGGAAGCGTTGTGACATCCATTAATAGAAGAAAAACAGTTAGTAATACATAGACTATTTCTGCATGTAGATGATATTGGAGGCCAAATGAGTTGATTAGGTTACCAAGAAATTAAGTATAAAGAGAGAACAGCAGGGGGCCAAGGACTGAACCTTGGGGACGCCAACTGAAAGTGAATGAGGTGATGATGTCTTGCCAGAGAAGCTGACAGAGAAGGAATGGTTAGACAGATATGAGGAGATCCAGGAGAGAGCTGTATCTCGAATGCCTATAGAAGCAAGTGAGTCAAGAAGAAGGTGGTAATCAACAGTATCAAAAGCAGCAGAGAGATCTAAGAGTATTATAATGGAGAAGTGACCTTTTGCAAGTCATTGGAGACATGTGTTAGAGCTGTTTCAGTAGAGTGAAGGAGTTTGAAACCAGACTGTAGAGGATCAAGGAGGGAATTAGAGGAGAAGAAGTTAGTAAGGTGATTGTACACAATCCATTCAAGCAACTAATCGGTAAAAGGAAGCAGAGAGATAGGGTGGTAGTTAGTCAGACAAGTGGGATCTAAGGAAGGATTTTTCTGAATGGATGTGATAAGTGCATGCTTGAAGGTTGTACAGTTCCAGATGTTCGAGAAAGAATAAATAGGTGGGTAAGAGATGGGCCAAGGGGTGGACGTAGAGACTTTTTGATGTGTGATGGGATGGAGTCAAGGGCACAGATTGTTGGGTGAGTGGAAGAAAGAAGAGTGGCGACCTCTTCTTCTGTAGTATGGGATGAGTAGAGGGAGTGATGGTGGGTGATGTAGGAGGGGTGGCAAAGAAGAGAGGTCTTGTCTAAAGGTTTTGATATTGTCCTTGAAGTGGGTAGCAAGATCTTGGGCGGTGAGAGAGGTTTGTGGTGTGGTTATGGAGGGACAGAGAAGGGAGTTGAAGGTAGAAAAAAGATGTCTCGGGTTGGAAAAAAGGGAGGATATGAGAGTAGAGAAGTAGAGCCATTTGGTGAGAGAGAGGGCAGAGTTGTAGGTGCAAAGCATGAATTTATAGTGAGTAAAATCTTTGCTGGAGCTGAATTTTCTGAAATAGCACTCAGGCACTATGCCCCCCACCCAGACTTTACACTCATCAGCACTTCTGAAGAAAGTGTGTGATTTTGGAATGCTATGGTTGGCGTTTAAATTGTCAGGGGTGACATACAGTAACAGGAGCTATGCTGTCGAGAGATAAGGCAAGTGTATTATTATAAAAAGAGGCTGCTGCGTCTGCACAGGAAAGGGTTAATATGGAAGGTAAGAGAGGTTCCAGTGAGGCTGACAGTTGGGAAAGGGTATTATCTAGTAATGGCCTACAAGGTGAGCGCTGCAACAGTGTTTTGTTAGGGGTTAGCTTTGGAGAAAAGGTTGTGTGGGACACAGAATGTGGTGGTGGGACACAGGGAAGCGAGAGGCGGAGAAATCTGAAAGGGAGCATCAAGAAAGTGCCCCTCAGTGTGCGTAGGGGAATTAGTCCATTGAGAAAGACCAGAAGAGGATGTCAGGGAGAGTTTGGAGCTAGCAGAGTTGTTAGATATGTCAAAAGGAATGTTAAAATCTCCCATGATAAGACAGGGGATATTAGAAGAGAGAAAGAAGGGGAGCCAGGCAGAAAAGTGGTGAAAGTGAGGTAGGACCTGGAGGGCGATATGTTACTGCAATTTGAAGAAAGGGTAGAGAAAAGACGGGTTGTGTGAACCTCAAATGAACAGAAAGAGAGGGAGGTAGGGCTTGGTGTATGCTGGAAGGTGCAATGAGGTGCGAGAAGGATGCCTACACCACCGCCCTTTCTGCCATCAGGCCTAGGAGTGTGGCTGAAGCGCAATCCTCCGAAGATGAGTGCAGCGGAGGCGGTAGTATCATGGGAGGAGATCCAATACCAATATACCAATTCTAAAATTAAACAAATACACGACCGGGCAAAGGGGTGGTAAACCCTCAGGTATGTTTCATGTTGTTTAACCCCTTAATGACAATTGCCGGTCTTGGCACGGCACGGAAAAGCATGTGCTTTACGACAATTGACGTGCCAGGACCGGCACGTCTTTAAACGGGTGCAGAAAGCGATCTACTATCGCTTTCTGCACCCAAAAAGCGTTGCTGAATGCCTCGACCTCGAGGCATTCAGCAACGCCGCGATCGGCACGAAGGGGCCATCTCTGGCCCCTCCACGGGGCGTCAACATCCGCCATACTTTGTATGGCGGCGGACGCCCGTTTTAAAAGCGTTTAGGAGGCGATCGACGATCGCCTCCTAAACTTAAATGGTGTCGCTGGAATGCCTCGATCAGGAGGCATCCAGCGACACCAAACACTAACCTTTTGATGGGCTGTGACCGCTCCGGAGAGCGGTCACAGCCGCAGCTGCCGGCAATCTTCGCCATCAAGGAAGATGGCCGCCGTCCTGTAACAGGAACCACAAATTTTAAAAGTTCGCTAGATAGTCCAGACCATCTAGAGAACTTTGGCTCCACTTGCAGGTTGAATACAGGTACTGCATTCACCATGCAAGTCAATGGAGCCCAGCTTTCTAATCACAGTGTGATTAGTAAAAATAAATTAAAAAATAAAATAAAATTAATAATAATTAGAAAAAAATAGTAAAAAAACAGTAAAATGTAAAAATCATTTCCCACTGATGTCACTATCAGGGGAACCTCCAAGTTGAAAAAAAATGTTAATTTTTTTAAAAAAAAAAAAAAAAAAAAATATATATATATATATATAAAAAATATATTTTTGTGAGCAAGTCCTAAAATTAGCATATTAGCTTAAAACAATTCTCGCATGGAAAGAGTTAAAATACTGGCATATTAAATGCCCGTGGGGTGTCTACTTTTAAAAAATGTATGATTTGATGGGGTAAATTGAATGGGCCAGGTTCAACAACGTCCCAATTAACACGGGGGGAAGGATGGCCACACATCTAATTTCCAATTAGAAAAATGCACACGTACCAAATGTGGCCTTTTAGTTCCCCCAAAAAATGACACACCCATGCATGTGGGGTATCACTGCACTCAGGAGATGTTGCTGAACACATTATGGGGTGTCGTGTGACAGCGGCATATACCAGGAGCTGTAAATTCATACATAAAGTAGGTGTGTGTGGGAAAAATACACACACAAAAATATTACTGCAAACTTTGAAAAAATGCTGGTGGTAAAATATGTGCATGCAAAGAGTTAAAATACCAGCATTTAAAATACCCTGTGGTGTCTAGTTTTGAAAAATATATGGTTTTGTTGGGCACACTGAAATGGCCCGGCTCAAAGATGTACCAAATAGGGCATGGGCAGTGGATCCCAAATGCCAAAGTTCAACATTGAAAAAAGCGCATGCCCCAAATGTGGCCCTTTTGCCCCAAAACAGCCAGGCAAAATCATTCATGTGAGGTATCGCTGTACTCAGGAGATGTTGCTGAACACATATTGGGATGTTTTGTGATAGTGACATATACGAGAACATTTTAATTCATACCTGAATTAAAATGTGTGTGGAAAACCAAATGCAAAAAAATGACTACCACAAAGTTTGACAAAGACTGGTGGTAGATATGGTGCATGGAAAGAGTTAAAATACTAGCATTTGAAATACCCTGGGGTGTCTAGTTTTCAAAAATATATGGGTTTATTGGGCACACTGAAATGGCCCGGCTCAAAGATGTACCAAATAGGGCATGGGCAGTGGATCCCCAAATGCCAAAGTTCAACATTGAAAAATGCGCATGCCCCAAATGTGGCCCTTTTGCCCCCAAACAGCCAGGCAAAATCATTCATGTGGGGTATCGCTGCGCTCAGGAGATGCTGCTGAACACATATTGGGGTGTTTTGTGATAGTGACATAAACTAGAACATTTTAATTCATACCTGAAGTAAAATGTGTATGACAAAACAAATGCAAAAAAATGACTACCATAAAGTTTGACAAAGACTGGTGGTAGATATGGTGCATGGAAACAGTTAAAATACTAGCATTTGGAATACCCTGGGCTGTCTAGTTTTCAAAAATATATGATTTGATGGGGTAAATTGCATTGGCCGGGTTCAAAGATACCCGAAATGGCACATGGGGGGAAGAATTACCAGATTTGGAAAAAATGGCTTTGAAATAGCAAAACGCTACCTGTACTTATTGCCCCATAATGGGTAGAAAAAAGCAAAAAAACATAAAAACATTGGGTATTTCTAAACTCAGGACAAATAGTAGAATCTATTTAGCAGGTTTTTTCATTACCTTTTATAGATGAGTAAAAGATTTTTCAACTAAAAGTTAGAAACAGTCATTTTTTTCTAAATTTTTCACCATATTTTATAATTTTTTTAATAGTAAATAATATGATACAATCAAAACAATGTCATCTAAAGAAAGCCCTTCTTGTCCTGAAAAAAACAATATCTAATGTGTGTGGGTTCAGTAAACGGGAAAGAAGAAAATTACAGCTAAACACAAGCAGCGCAGAAATGTTAAAAAGGCCATTGTCACAAAGGGTACAAAAAGTAAAATCAGCCTTTGTCTCGAAGGGGTTAAGCAACACCCTGTTACATTAACCCCTTCAATCCCGGAGAAATTTTGCCATTTTTGCGCTATGTCGGTTCAGCGATGATTCTCTTTTACTGTGAATAGTGTACCCATATAAACTATATATTGTTTTTTCAAGGAGAGATAGAGCTTTCTTTTGATACCATAGTTGGATGATTAGCTGAAAATTTAGAATTAGAAATTTAGTAAAAAGTAGCAAGAATTAGAAAAAAAAATCTGTGTTTTTTTCATTTTCCCTCTGAATCCTCACAAAATTAGGTAAAAAGACAGACAATTCCATCCAGATTTATCCATTTAGGTGTCCTGTAGATGTCGATGTGCCCAAAGTGCCCGTTCCCGGCCGCCTAAGTTGATCGCGGCCGGCCGGCAGTTTTGCTCTAAGTCCCCGTTTTTGGCAGGTCAAGTTGCTTGAGAAACCCTGGAAGTCAATGAGGTCGGATTTGCCGGCCGCATCCGACCCTCGCTCCATCGAAGTCGGCATGCCTTGCCGGATTTTCCCGGTGGTGACGTGGAACTCCGTCCCGGTTCGCCAGGGACGTCAGGCACCCTCCGCCGGATATATAGGGAAGCTGCTGCTTGTTCCAGAGAGCCGGCTCCCAACGACCTCGCGAAGCCCAGCCCGGGTGCCGGCCAGGTCCCGGCCCCGGCCGGTAGACCTCCGAAGGTCCCGCCCTGGGCTCCACGGACCTCGTGACGCCCGGCCCGGGTGCCGCACCGGCGGTCCAACCCGCCCAAGTCCCGGGCCGGGTCCCGGGAAGAGCACCATGGGGCAGACCCCCGAGGGTCCCGCCAGGGGCTCCCCGGACCTCGGGGTGCCCGGCCCGGGTGCCGCACCGGCGGTCCAACCCGCCCAAGTCCCGGGCCGGGTCCCGGGAAGAGCACCATGGGGCAGAGCCCCGATGGTCCCGCCAGGGGCTCCCCGGACCTCGGGACGCTCAGCCCGGGTGCAGCACCGGCGGTCCAACGCGCCCAAGTCCCGGGCCGGGTCCCGGGAAGAGCACCTAAGGCAGACCCCCGAGGGTCCCGCCAGGGGCTCCCCGGACCTCGGGGTGCTCAGCCCGGGTGCAGCACCGGCGGTCCAACCCGCCCAAGTCCCGGGCCGGGTCCCGGGAAGAGCACCATGGGGCAGACCCCCGAGGGTCCCGCCAGGGGCTCCACGGACCTCGGGGTGCCCGGCCCGGGTGCCGCACCGGCGTTCCAACCCGCCCAAGTCCCGGGCCGGGCCCGGGAAGAGCACCTAAGGCAGACCCCCGAGGGTCCCGCCAGGGGCTCCCCGGACCTCGGGGTGCTCAGCCCGGGTGCAGCACCGGCGGTCCAACCCGCCCAAGTCCCGGGCCGGGTCCCGGGAAGAGCACCATGGGGCAGACCCCCGAGGGTCCCGCCAGGGGCTCCCCGGACCTCGGGGTGCCCGGCCCGGGTGCCGCACCGGCGGTCCAACCCGCCCAAGTCCCGGGCCGGGTCCCGGGAAGAGCACCATGGGGCAGACCCCCGAGGGTCCCGCCAGGGGCTCCACGGACCTCGGGGTGCCCGGCCCGGGTGCCGCACCGGCGTTCCAACCCGCCCAAGTCCCGGGCCGGGTCCCGGGAAGAGCACCTAAGGCAGACCCCCGAGGGTCCCGCCAGGGGCTCCCCGGACCTCGGGGTGCTCAGCCCGGGTGCAGCACCGGCGGTCCAACCCGCCCAAGTCCCGGGCCGGGTCCCGGGAAGAGCACCATGGGGCAGACCCCCGAGGGTCCCGCCAGGGGCTCCCCGGACCTCGGGGTGCCCGGCCCGGGTGCCGCACCGGCGGTCCAACCCGCCCAAGTCCCGGGCCGGGTCCCGGGAAGAGCACCATGGGGCAGACCCCCGAGGGTCCCGCCAGGGGCTCCCCGGACCTCGGGGTGCCCGGCCCGGGTGCCGCACCGGCGTTCCAACCCGCCCAAGTCCCGGGCCGGGTCCCGGGAAGAGCACCTAAGGCAGACCCCCGAGGGTCCCGCCAGGGGCTCCCCGGACCTCGGGGTGCTCAGCCCGGGTGCAGCACCGGCGGTCCAACCTGCCCAAGTCCCGGGCCGGGTCCCGGGAAGACCACCATGGGGCAGACCCCCGAGGGTCAGGCCAGGGGCTCCCCGGACTTCCTGAGGACCAGTCCGAGTGCAGCACCGGCGGTCCAACCCGCCCAAGTCCCGGGCCGGGTCCCGGGAACACCACCATGGGGCAGACCCCCGAGGGTCCCGCCAGGGGCTCCCCGGACCTCGGGAGGCCCAGCCCGTGTGCCGCACCGGCGGTCCTACCCGCCCCGGTAGTTGCTCGCGGCCGTCCGGCGTTTTCGCTCTAAGTCCCCGTTTCCGGCAGGCCAAGTTGCTTGGAAAACCCTGGAAGTCGATGGGGTGGATGTATAGATATGTCTATAGAGCTGTGGGCATGGAGCCGTAGATGTAGGGATGTAGATGTATAGATATAGACGTGTATATAGATGTAGCTATATAGATATAGATAGATAGATAGATAGATAGATATAGATAGATATCTCTATATGTATATATATATATATATGTATATATATATATGTATATATATATGTATATATGTATATATATAAAAATGTATATATATATATATATATATATATGTATATATATATGTGTATATATGTATATATATATATATATATATATATATATGTATGTATATATATATGTATATATATATATATATATATGTATATATATGTGTATATATATATATATATGTATATATATGTGTATATATATGTGTATGTATATATATATATATATATATATATGTATATATATGTATATGTATATATATCTATATCTATATCTATATCTATATAGCTGTAGATGTCGAGATATAGCTAGATGTGTATATATTGTATGCTGGGGGGTCCACTGCCTATGTACCCCCGCTGTTTTGTGCCCAAAGTCCCGGTTCCCGGCCGCGAAAGCTACTCGCGGCCGTCTCGCGCCGTCGCTCTAAGTCCCTGTTTGCGGCAGGCCAAGTTGCTTGGAAAACCCTGGAAGTCTACGAGGTCGGATTTGCCGGCCGCATCCGACCCTCGCTCCATCGAAGTCGGCATGCCTTGCCGGATTTTCCCAGTGGTGACGTGGAACCCCGTCCCGGTTCGCCAGGGACGTCAGGCACCCTCCGCCGGATATATAGGGAAGCTGCTGCTTGTTCCAGAGAGCCGGCTCCCAACGACCTCGCGAAGCCCAGCCCGGGTGCCGGCCAGGTCCCGGCCCCGGCCGGTAGACCTCCGAAGGTCCCGCCCGGGGCTCCACGGAACTCGGGACGCCCGGCCCGGGTGCCGCACTGGCGGTCCAACCCGCCCAAGTCCCGGGCCGTCTCCCGGGAACACCACCTTGGGGCAGACCCCCGAGGGTCCCGCCAGGGGCTCCCCGGACCTCGGGGTGCCCAGCCCGGGTGCCGCACCGGCGGTCCTACCCGCCCAAGTCCCGGGCCGGGTCCCGGGAAGACCACCATGGGGCAGACCCCCGAGGGTCCCGCCAGGGGCTCCCCGGACCTCGGGGTGCCCAGCCCGGGTGCCGCACCGGCGGTCCTACCCGCCCAAGTCCCGGGCCGGGTCCCGGGAAGCCCACCTTGGGGCAGACCTCCGAGGGTCCCGCCAGGGGCTCCACGGACCTCGGGAGGCACAGCCCGGGTGCCGCACAGGCGGTCCTACCCGCCCAAGTCCCGGGCCGGGTCCCGGGAACACCACCATGGGGCAGACCCCCGAGGGTCCCGCCAGGGGCTCCCCGGACCTCGGGAGGCACAGCCCGGGTGCCGCACAGGCGGTCCTACCCGCCCAAGTCCCGGGCCGGGTCCCGGGAACACCACCATGGGGCAGACCCCCGAGGGTCCCGCCAGGGGCTCCCCGGTCCTCGGGGTGCCCAGCCCGGGTGCAGCACCGGCGGTCCAACCCGCCCAAGTCCCGGGCCGGGTCCCGGGAACACCACCATGGGGCAGACCCCCGAGGGTCCCGCCAGGGGCTCCCCGGACCTCGTGCAGCCCAGCCCGGGTGCCGCACCCGCGGTCCTACCCGCCCCGGTAGTTGCTCGCGGCCGGCCGGCGTTTTCGCTCTAAGTCCCCCATTCTGGCAGGCCGAGTTGCTTGAAAAGCCCTGGAAGTCTATGAGGTCGGATTTGCCTGCCGCATCCGACCCTCGCTCCATCGAAGTCGGCATGCCTTGCCGGGTTTTCCCGGTGGTGACGTGGAACCCCGTCCCGGTTCGCCAGGGACGTCAGGCACCCTCCGCCGGATATATAGGGAAGCTGCTGCGAGTTCCAGAGAGCCAGCTCCCAACGACCTCGGGAAGCCCAGCCCGGGTGCCGGCCAGGTCCCGGCCCCGGCCCCGGGAACCCCACCGTCCGGTAGACCTCCGAGGGTCCCGCCCGGGGCTCCACGGACCTCGGGACGCCCGGCCCGGGTGCCGCACCGGCGGTCCATCCCGGCCAAGTCCCGGGCCGGGTCCCGTGAAGCCCACCTTGGGGCAGACCCCCGAGTGTCCCGCCAGGGGCTCCCCGGACCTCGGGGTGCCCAGCCCGGGTGCCGCACCGGCGGTCCTACCCGCCCAAGTCCCGGGCCGGGTCCCGGGAAGCCCACCTTGGGGCAGACCTCCGAGGGTCCCGCCAGGGGCTCCCCAGACCTCGGGGTGCCCAGCCCGGGTGCCGCACAGGCGGTCCTACCAGCCCAAGTCCCGGGCCGGGTCCCGGGAACACCACCATGGGGCAGACCCCCGAGGGTCCCGCCAGGGGCTCCCCGGACCTCGGGGTGCCCAGCCCGGGTGCAGCACCGGCGGTCCAACCCGCCCAAGTCCCGGGCCGGGTCCCGGGAACACCACCATGGGGCAGACCCCCGAGGGTCCCGCCAGGGGCTCCCCGGACCTCGGGGTGCCCAGCCCGGGTGCAGCACCGGCGTTCCAACCCGCCCAAGTCCCGGGCCGTGTCCCGGGAAGCCCACCTTGGGGCAGACCTCCGAGGGTCCCGCCAGGGGCTCCCCGGACCTCGGGAGGCCCAGCCCGGGTGCCGCACCGGCGGTCCTACCCGCCCAAGTCCCGGGCCGTGTCCCGGGAAGCCCACCTTGTGGCAGACCTCCGAGGGTCCCGCCAGGGGCTCCCCGGACCTCGGGAGGCCCGGCCCGGGTGCCGCACCGGCGGTCCTACCCGGCCCCGGTCCCGGCCGCGGCTCCCGGCCCGGCCCCGGCTCCCGTGAACCTGCCGCCGGGTAGACCTCCGAGGGTCCCGCCAGGAGCTCCCCGGACCTGGGGCCGCCCAGCCCGGTTGCCGCACCGGCGGTCCTACCCGGCCCCGGTCCCGGCCGCGGCTCCCGGCCCGGCCCCGGCTCCCGTGAACCTGCCGCCGGGTAGACGGCTGAGGGTTCCGCCCGGGGCACCCCGGACCTCGGGACGCCCAGCCTGTGTGCCGCACTGACGGTCCTACCCGTTCCCGGCAGCCCAAGTTGCTCGCTGCCGGCTGGCGTTTTCGCTCTAAGTCCCCATTTCT